>OX451392.1:21096087-21267715 GCA_949629135.1 Eremobia ochroleuca
TGTAAATACCAATACTAAAATCTAATCAACGATCAATTTCTTCTTAAATCATATTTAAAATTTTTAACAATGCACTCTATCAGTAAAATAAAGGATACTTCGACACCGAAACGCCGGCGACTAGGTACTGGAAGAATATATCGATCAAGTTTAAGTTAAAGCTGCACAGAATAGTGATTTAGTTACAGATTGCAGTCCAATTACTTCGACATATATCAGTAATGGGCCCAACGAAATAAATAGGTGCGATCTCCGCTTCTACCATGCAATCAAGTAGAATTTCGAAGCATATGCGATTCGGGACAACAACAATTCCATTCATCTTTCGATATACCATGCTCCCCTGATATATTACAGAGTTCAGTTAGAAACATAACAATAACAGAAGAATGGGAGTCCTTAAACGTATGTACCAGTAAGATAAACGAAATCTGTGAATTAAACAATGAAACCACAAATAATCAAGTTGAACCAGAAGCGATGGAGGATGATATGTTTCATTCGAAATTAGAACAATCTGACTTCAATCATGTAGATAAAAGTTTTAAAGACAAAATAGAAAAGAGCTTTGATTTCATAAATCAGTCAATTAGCAACCTTGATGATGTATGAAGAATAAGAGTTCTTTGTTTGAAACTAGAGATTCTTTTCTACTTGATATAAAGAAGATGCTATAGAAAAATTTGTCCATCCCAATCAAATTGTAAATGAATCCAAAAAGAAAGCGACAGCAGTAGTAAATCCCATCAATACTTTTTATGGCCTGCCAATGATTGCTAAGGGTTTGTTCAAAACTTACCGGAATATTGAAAAGTTTTATGGTAAGTATGACACTTCCCTCATTTATGATTTGTCTATGACTATGTTATACTTGCCATAGTGGGGAAAACCCGGATGAGACTGGCACAGGAGCATGGGGATTGGAACAAGAAAAGAGGCCTGTGCCAAGCGGTGGGTGAAGATGGGCTATGGATGATGAGTAGAATTAGAATTGGAATTTATTTATTTGTTATGATGTGTTTTATGATGATGATATTATATGTACTTCAAACTATTATTATTTTAGAATGGCAAGAAGAATTGCCTGAACCTGGAATCAGTGCGTGAAAGAAGGAACTTAATCTATGCTCTTCCTACGAGCGGAGGCAAAACCCTGGTAGCTGAAGTCCTGATGCTTAGGGAAGTGCTAAACAGGAAGAAGAATGCATTATTCATATTGCCGTTTGTGGCTATTATTGTGCAGGAAAAGGTTAGTCCCTTCAACTAAGTATCAGTAATACACAAAACCAAAACCAACTAGATAGTTAGATTGTTAGGTAGAATATACTTACATATTCAGCCTATAATGTTCCCACTGCTGGGGCATGGGCCTCATCTCGGTGAGAGGGGGTGGGCCCATAATGTATGATGTCACATGTCTTCGAATTTTTGGTTCTAGGACATGCTGGTTTCCTCACGATGTTTTCCTTCACCGTTTTGAGAGGCAGTGGCGATCATATAATTTACACAAAGTAAAGCGACCTACAACCCTAAGCCTGTGATGATAGTGTGTGTGAAATAAATAAATAAATAAATAAAACTCGTAAGTCGCGGCCCTGACTACTGAGCCACCACTGCTCCCAATATACTTAATTGTACATAAATAACTAGGAAATTTAACTAGAGTGGTAAAGCATGAAATCATCAGTTTAAACAAAGAAGAATTTATTTGAGAAGATTCTATTTTATAATTTACTAGCGACCAGCCCCGGCTTCGCACGGGTGCAATGGAGAAACACTGATATTTTTTTTCGTAAAAAGTATAGGATAAAAATGGTTATTGTGGGTTATCCCTAAGAGATAGACATATACCATCGCGGACTTTTTTGTAGACCTTTTTAAGGTGTACAATACTGTAGTACATTATTTTTGATCTATCTCGACGGGTTCAGCCAGCGTTTACAATGTAAGCGCAAAAAAAATGTGTTTATTTACGACATCACATTAGAAACCTCTAAAATTATCAGTGTTTCTCTACTATATTATGCATGTATTATACATATAAACCTTTCTTTTGAATCACTCTATCTATTAAAAAAAACCGCATCAAAATCAGTTGCGTAGTTTTAAAGATCTAAGCATATATAGGGACAGACAGACAGGGAAGCGACTTTGTTTTATACTATGTAGTGATTTTTGTGTGTATTTTTATTTCTTTTTTCTTTAGAAACTCGATTATCCGGCCCTCGATCCGGCCCGATTCACGATTATCCAGACTATCAACCATGACCAATAAGTGCATACATTGTATGTTGAAAAACGTATCTCTTAATAATTTCTTAATAAACTTTCATTTTCGTTGATAAGCATTTCTTGTTTTTAATAAACACATACCATTATGTATGCACTACATATGCACAAAACCCGCTTTTCTTCATACATTCAATTATCCCGATTTTCGATTATCCGAACCCTAACGACAACAATTAGTCTGGTTAATCAAGTTTCCATTGTAAGTACATAGTTTTTAATTTGTGGAAGCTTGTAAATGGCAACTGTGAGCGCTAATTGTAGATTAATTATCTAGAATCTAGATATTAGACTGTAAGCTTTCTGAAGATAAAATAAATAAATAAATAAAATATATTCTAAGTTTATTATGGCTTAGATAAAGTTCCCTAATAAGTAAAAATGGCATTGTTCTGTTTTGAATGGAAAGATATTTACATTCAAATGTCTTTCAATATAATTATGAAACCTAGGTTTTGTGTTCTCTGTTTTATTAACAGACACGTACATTACAGTATATATTATTTATCATTGTTTATTTTTAACCTCAGATCTCGGCTCTATCAACATTTGCAGTACAACTAGAATTTCTAGTTGAAGAGTATGCAGCAGGCAAGGGTCACATACCGCCCAAAAAGCGACGCAGAAAGAACAGCATCTATATAGCCACCATTGAGAAAGGATTGGCGTTAATCAGGAGTCTGATCGAGCTGAACAGGCTGCATGAAATTGGATTGATTGTGGTAAGATACTAGATAAGTATGTGATTATAAATCTGATTTCACATTTCAAATATGTCTGTTGAAATGTTATGGGAATAATTAGAGGGTGGGCATTTTTTTGCACAAAAGGCACTGAAAATGGAGCAGAATTTATATTTATTTACTTATTTTGGCCAACCAACAACTATATAGGGTGACTGGTAATTAGTGACCGATACTTAAACACATGATTCTATTCATGACAACAAACAAGTTTTATAATGGGACAAAAAGTGAAAAGACGAAAAAAAAAGCAGCTGTTACGTACGAACATAAATGTAGGGAAAAGCTGATTTTTTTTTCGTCATTCCGGATTTGGTCCTGTAGTAAAAGTTGTTTGTAATGATGAGTAGAATAATGTGTTTAAGTATCGGTCACTAATTACCAGTCACCCTATACAGCGTGTAACGGAAGGGGGGTATCAACCCTGAAGGAGGTGAATGTGCTCATTAAACTCAACAACTTTCCCCAAAGAACATAGGTCGAAATATGAAAAAAAAATTTGGCCCTCCCTTACAAAACTGACTACCAGCTGATTGATTTACTATGGGAGGGCCAAATTTTTTTTTCATATTTCGACCTATGTTCTTTGGGGAAAGTTGTTGAGTTTCATGAGCACATTCACCTCCTTCAGGGTTAATACCCCCCTTCCGTTACACGCTGTATACTCGCACAATTATAAAAATGTTTATAAGAGTATCTACACAATAAGTTAACTGGAAGTGGTATAACTGGCCCCAAGCAGCAAGATTTATGGTGAGACATTAATCGAGTTGTTTTATTTACATGCTACACATATATTTTGGCATTTTACATGTTTCTTTTTAAAATTGAGTTTTAATTTAGGTAAGTAGATATTATTGTAGTATTATTTTTTAGGTAGATGAATTACATTTAATTGGCGAGAAAGGTCGTGGGGGCACACTTGAAACATTACTATCAACTGTTATATTTACCAATCGTAAGTTTAATTCTCATTTTATATAGTCTGCAATTTTTTTTTCATTTATTCATTTTATAGTCTTAGAAATCATCACTATATTTTTCATCATAAATACAACGCGTAACGTTAAATGCGCAAAAGCTGAAAATAGTTTGATCAGAATAACGAGCAGAATCAATTGATGAACCACTTTTTAATATAGGTCACATTTTTGAAAAAATCTTTATTAAAAACGTTGCCGTGTCTATTTATAATATATATATTTATAATAGGTCAAGCAAGCCATCACATGCGCAATCCCGCCAAAATAGGTAAACAAACACAAATTGCTGTCGACCAATTTAAATTTTCTCATACGCGGGATAATAATAGCTTTTATTTCAATGCAAATACGAATCTTCCATACAGTACAATGAATAAGACAATTTGAAGTAAACAATAATGCTACTTATCTTTTTTTAACTTAAACGTAACCTAAGGGTTAGAAAGAGAAATGACGGTCTGCACGGAGGCGGTCCGTGTGAAATAGGTGACAGTGGCCATGTTACTTCAGTCTGAGCGGCGCCGGCACATGCGTCACAGGTGTAATTGTTTTATCCCGCTACCCCGGCGGCGCGTGCGCGCGAATTTCGCGACTATGGCAAACATTAAATATTAGAAAGTTTTTTTCCAAAGCCTGGAAAAGTGTGATGAAAACATTTAAATCACTGTTCAAAGAAAACCTAAGTTCTTTATGAGCGTAGATTGTAAATAATAATGTCAGCCCGGCGCAGCGGCCCGGTGACGACTCCTCCCTCGATAGAGCGTCGTCGCAGACGCAAGGAACGATCAGAATGGCCAGTAAAACTAAAACAGCACATAAAACCTTTACAATTTTTTAATGACTTATTTTCTCTCTGAAATAGGTCAATTGAATTAAAAATCAGTTGGGGTGTCTGAGGTTTTGCGCATTTAACGTTACACGTTGATAATGCGTGAAATTTGAGGGGGAAACATCATGTTTTCACGAAATAGTCAAAAGAAATTTTATCTCAATTAATTATAACTTAGAGCAATAGCTTTTTTAACGCCAAATTCCTTACCAACGACTTTTTCATCAACCAGAGGACATCCAGATTGTCGGCATGTCAGCCACAATAGGCAACCTGCACGAGATCGCGCGCTTCCTGCGCGCTGACGTGTTTCAGCGTCAGTTCCGTCCGGTGGAGCTGACGGAGTATGTCAAGTTAGGAGATGTACTGCACCGCATCGTGTGGGGGGAGGGGGTCGAGATCGTGCCGGATAGAGAGCTCAAGTATGACGTAAGTGTGCTACTATGTTACTAGGTAGATCGCTAGCTTCCTGCGGGCTGACGTGTTGAGCTCAAGTATGATGGAAGCGTTTCTACATCTTTTTGTTCTGCCTTAAGGTTAGCTGCCAAATCAGCATGCATTGTAACATTTTCATTAAACGTCGACATAAGT
This sequence comes from Eremobia ochroleuca, assembly GCA_949629135.1. Classification (NCBI taxonomy): domain Eukaryota; kingdom Metazoa; phylum Arthropoda; class Insecta; order Lepidoptera; family Noctuidae; genus Eremobia; species Eremobia ochroleuca. The sequence continues at coordinate 21,101,523 of OX451392.1, forward strand.
ACTTAGATAATCCTACAACTTTTTATTCTGAATTTGCCCATTTACTCCTTTTATGAAAGAATTTGCTCTCTTCTCCGAAGCTTATTCTTCAACGTCTCTGACATATTTTGTGGAATGGTGGCGTTATATCAGCGTTAACTTGAACTCAGCAGCAACACAGTTAAAAGTTACCAAAGGCAGTCCTCAAATGCAACGTGGATAATTCCACGTTTTCATAAAATAGTGTTTTACTTTCAGTACTCAGCAGCCGCAACCACTCTGGACCCTGATCTCCTCGGAGGTCTGGTATCCGAGGTGGTGCCAAAAGGCAGCTGTCTGGTCTTCTGTTCCACCAAACGCAATTGTGAGAACGTCGCAGCCTTACTGTGCAAGTTGCAGAGACGGTTAGTAAAAAGGCATTTTCGTGGAAAATAATGGGACAGAAACAATATAGTTACTCTTTTAAAAAAATGGTTTAACGATATTTTGTTTACATTAATTAGATAATGTCTTCTATGCCTCTAGGGAGATGATATCCCACAAGAAGGCTGAGCGTCAAGTACTTGAAGCAGCTTTAAGGGCGGAAGGAGCGAACGCTGATTTAGTTCTGGCAGTGCGCTACGGCATCGCTTTTCATCATGCGGGGCTAGCAAGTGATGAGCGGTCTCTGCTGGAACAGGCTTATAGGTAGATCATTCATTAAGTACTAGGAAACTCGAGATTTTAGTTAGAGAAATAAGTACATGTACTTGTTTCATGGTCATAGGGAGTTAGCGACAGCTTGAAATGTTCACAAGAACACAAGAATTTGGTACTGATACTGATCTCCAATCTCAAACAAAAGTACACCATCAGCATTAAAAGGAGATGGTGTCAATGTGATGTCGTGACGTAAATTATTATTATAGCATAAATATGTACTTGTGAATGTGGGTGCGAGCGCGCTTTTACGTGTGTTTTTGTGTGGGTTTGTGTGTGAGTGTGCGTATAGTGTAGACTGGGTGGACCTAAGATAGGGAGTATTCTGCTCTTTCCTTGACGGTGTGCCAGTTCAGACGCAAGACGAAGATCGGCGTCATCTGCATAGGTGAAAATTTTGGTATATGGGAGAGACATTGAGCTGAAGTCTACACGCAGCCGAAAGAGAGAAGGGCCCAGAATGCTCCCTTCCGGAACGCCATAATAGACTGTATTTTCGTCACCGATGTGTTCATCTATTTTAATTCTTAGTTTTATGTTATTAGGGTAGTCCCTAAATACAACATTAGTATTAGTATAATATGCGAAACCCGAAACACGTGTCTAGTATTTTTAAGTAAAGAATCTATGTACAAATTTCAAAACTGTATCATGAAAAATCACAAAGTTATAAGCTTGTTATGTTACCTGCTTGTCCGTACAAAAATATGGTTACCACTTACCACACACCGCCGGCCGACCGGCCGTGACCTGTGTTGTGCGCATATGATTGCGGATATGTACTTAGTGTCGCTCGGTGTCCAACTTGTAACCTTTTTTAAATATTTTTGGGACAAAATATAACATGGTGTAAAAATTATTAGAATCGATTCAGTTACTTGTTCTGAGCAAACTATATTCAGGTTTGCAATATACTAAAAATAATGTTTATATTATGAGCGATACTTCGTATTTCAAGCTTTTCTTATTCTGTTAAGAGAATGGGGATAAAGACCGTATCAAATGCCTTGGATAATATCGGTGTAATGTTGCTTGCCTGTCGGTCTTCTACAGACTGTACTTCGGAGAGTATGCGCAGGAGCTCCACGACCTGACCCCACCGTCGCCCTTTTACTACCGGACTACCAGACGTACTGCTGCGTACCATCCACACTTGGTTGAAATCCAGACAAGTCGTACTCAGCGATTTTCCTCCACATTTATTATGCGCACAGCCAAAGTTTGGAACTCTCTGCCAGCGTCTGTATTCTCTTCCATATTTAACCAGTCTGCCTTCAAAGCAAGAGTGAACAGGCATCTTCTGGGCACGCTTGTTCAATCATAGACCTCATCCATCGCTTTCCATCAGGCGTCATCGAGGTCAAGAGCAGGCCCATTCAGCAAAAAAAAAAGTCTAGAAATATACATAGACAGCATTTTTATGCGAGTATAGTTAGCTTGTTATCTATATTAGGTCAGGTGCAATATCAGTGCTCTGCTGCACATCTACGCTGGCGGCCGGCGTGAACCTGCCGGCCGCGCGCGTCGTGATCCGCGCGCCGCGCGTGGGCCGCGACTTCGTGTCGCTCGGCGCCTACCGCCAGATGGCGGGCCGCGCCGGCCGCGCGGGCGTCACGGACGCCGGTCAGTAATACATGGCTAAGTTTTTATTTTACCATCTCTATAGGAATGTTCGCGTTTTAACGGGAAACTTGCTTCTTCTTTCATCCAAAACTGCCTACAAACCATCAAATTTTGCGTCAGAGCGCATAATGTTCTTTTCTCAAAAAGTCCTTTCTCCAAATGTCTTTTCTCAAAATGTCTTTTCTCCAAATGTTTTTTTCTCAACAATGTCTTTTTCTCGAAATGCCCTTATCTCAAAATGTCTCAAAATACACGCACTTTGTTATAAAACTTCGGGTAGTTCTGAAAAATAGTGAACTTTGTGGACATTTTGAGAAAGGACATTCTGAGAAAGAACTTTTTGAGAAAGGCCATTTTGAGAAAAGTACATTATGAGCTGAGACCAAATTTTGCAGTCATTTCCCTTTTTATTATGCCTGTTATTTAGAATATGGAAGACTTACAGCAAATAAATGTGAATAAACAAAAATATAATCAACGGAAAGCCAAGTATTATATCCAGGTTTGCCAATATACTGACGTTTTTGTATTTTTGTTAAGTATTAAAACCTTTCTGAACTTGTTTTTTTACTGTTACCAGGCGAGAGCATAATAATCTGTAGTTCCCGCGAGTGGCCGCAGTTGCTAACAGTACTCCGCGGCGGCATCGCTCCCGCGCGCAGCCGCCTGCGCGCCTGCGCCGGCGCACTGCTGCTCAGTGCAGTCGCACTGCGCCTCGCCAGCACGCGCCCGGAGCTGACGAGCTTGCTGGACTGCACGCTGCTGGCTGTTACAGGAGATGACACGTGAGTTATTAATTATAATAATCATATTGACATGCTTACATATATGTTTCAAAGAAGTAGACCGAAGTGACACCGTTGGTCAGCTACGTTCTAAGTACAGTAGGACAGGAACATTTGACTCTAACCGGGTACAAATACAGATTTCGGGCTGCTTTTGAGAAATTTCCATAATTTTGTAAAACATTTCACGAATCGCATATTAATATCATAGAGAAAGTTGTTCAGTATACAGGTGATTAAATGGCTAGCTTGTATAAACGAAGACAGATCCAGATCTGCAGTCACTATATTTTTCCGATTCTGATTCTTGCCAATATTTTCCCAATTTGCATACCTAATTATTTTTTACTTGCTGCGCCCCGCGGTTTCACCCGCATAAGTCTCGATCCCGTAGGAATAAAAAGATATCGGGATAAAAAGTATTGTATGTTTTAATCCTGGTTATAAACTATCTATGTGCCAAATTTCATCAAATTTGGTCTAGCCGTTTGAGCGTGAAGAAGTATCAAACATACACACACACACACTCACAAACGTTCGCCTTTATAATATTAGTGTGAAGTGTGATTAGTGTGATTGGGAATCTACAAAATACCTTCACAGCCCCTCAGACATCAAATCAATCTGCGACGATTCCCTCCGCTCGCTGCTTCAATCCGGCGCATTGGAAGTAGTGAACAGAGTGCAGTCGCACGATGACGAGTCGCACGTCAGTGACATAGACTGCTACGTTTACAACGACAGTGAACTTATTGTCAGCTCGCTGGGAAATGCAGCTATTAAAGGTTGGTATTTCGTTGTTTCTTGGAGGTCAGATGGAAAAGGATTAATAAGATTATTTTATTGAAAATATATAACGCGTTCAGAATCGCGCTGTTACCCTAGTTTCTGGGCGTTATTTACTTTTATGGAGGCGTAGGTATTTCGGTTACAAGATCGACAATTTAAAAGCCCGAAAACGTTTATACAACGTGTAACGTTAAATGCGCAAAACCAGAAAATAGTTTGATCAGAATAACGAGCAGAATTAATTGAACCACTTTTTAATATAGGTCACATTTTTCAAAAAATCTTCATTAAAAACGTTGCCGTGTCTATTTATTAATAGGTCAAGCAAGCCAATGTCAGCGCGGCGCAGCGGCCCGGTGACGACTCCTCGCTCGACAAAGCGTCGTCGCAGACGCAAGAAACGATCAGAATGGCCCGTAAAACTAAAACAGCACATAAAACCTTTACATTTTTTTTAATGACTTATTTTCTTTTTGAAATAGGTCAATTGAATTAAAAATCAGTTGGGGTGTCTGAGGTTTTGCGCATTTAACGTTACACGTTGTATAACGCTATCAGCTTTGGGGCGTATGATACTTCTAGTTTAGGTACTATGCGAAGTATTATTTCTTTTTCCTCTTCAATCCGATCTCATACTCACGGACTCTGTCAAAAATTTTTTTGATTATTTCAATGTTAGATTACTTATTTAACTGTACGTAACTGGAGGTAGACTCGCAGACACCATCCCGTCAATTCCCGTCTTACCAGTACTTATTTAACTAAATACACATCGACTAAGGGTGGGTTGTTTCACGTTCACTTGACGCACGCGTATACGTTAAAAATGCCCCTATCTATCGTTAAACCAAAAAAAGCGTTGTTTCAAATTACGATTACAAAGGGAAACGCCCATTCTTGGCCATGTTTTGCCCATCAATGTAACAAATGCAAAAAAAATGTACGTTTAGTAACTAAAATATTGCTATTACTTATTTGTAATGAAATCTCCGGAATTAAAAGCCGATTTAATCAAGAAACTCAATCGTTTATTGCCTTATTTAACACTTCCGGTCGTTGGTCCTGTCAAAGTAGGGATGACAACTTTTACTGAAAAAAATCGAAACGCTAAAACGGGTGACGTATCAAAAATCGATTTTTGGAAAATCAATTTTTATTACGTATTGTTTCGCTTTTTTTATATTTTCTTTAGAGGCAAAAAAGTGTTTATCCATATTTGGGCTTATAAATAGATACGATCCATTTAACCGATTCCGTGTTTCCAGTTTTTTTTTTTTAATACAGATTATTCGATAAATCGATCTTATAACGTCATCCCTACGTCAATAATAATCGCAATTGACAACAGATTGACATTGACATTTCACATTTTGTTTGGTGCGACTTGTGATTTTCTTTTCTACTAAGTTTTTCTATTTGATATTCCGACGACTTTGATTACGATGTGGGTAACCACATATTATACAAGTTGTAAAACTTTTATAACTGTTAAGAATGACGAAACAGGATTAGAAGCAATACGACAATATTGTTGCAATTGTAGGTATATCTGATCGGAGGACAGTAAGGTGTTGTGCCCACGTGAAAATTGTGTGGTTCTTGGGCTGGGCAAGGTTTCAATCAAATATAAATCCCCAAGCCTAATTCCTAGACGACGTGCTTGTCATTTATTTAAATTAGAACGAATAAAAAATCAGAAACCTATAAGTATGTCTTTTTTAACCTTGAATTTTTATATAAGATTTATAAAAGTCCAACCGAGTTCTATATAAAAAATAGTGTTTGTTTCTTTATCTATGATGTCAACCCTAACACCTATAATTTGTTTCTTTCGTGGGCGTCATTTGGCCAAAACCTCTTTATCAAATGGGCATTTCCCTTTATGGCCTTGCCGTACGTCAATTACGTACTCGTTATTATTTGACGTACGGCAAGGCCATAATTTTGTAATTCAATTTATTTTGTAATTTTTATTTATTTATTTTAATTTTTTAATTTGTTATCGCGGTATGTTACGTTAACCAACCATTTGAAACAACTGGCCCTAAGTAACCATTTTATTGTTTTTTATTGCGTTTTTCTGGGTCGTCTGGCCTGCAATAAAGATTTTATTATTATAATTATAATACAACAAAATATAAGCCTTATTACTATAGTCATAGAGCTAAATAACCTTTCACCTGTCAGTGAAAAAAATTAATATTCTTCTCTTAGGTTGCATGGACCTGTCAGTGGCTAAACAACTCCTGCTAGACCTGGAGCGTGCGTCCAGGAGTCTGGTGCTCATGGGCAGTCTGCACCTGTTGTACTTAGTCACGCCTCATGATGCAGCGGGGATTAGACCTGACTACGCACATTATTATTCTTTGGTACGTCTTCTTTACCTAATACTATGATTTCTCTTGTGTTGCCAGGAACTGTACAGATAATCAGTTTTTGAATTGGGTTCGGATTTTGCGCATCAAAACATAATTTTAGTTTTTTTTATTATATTTTAAAAGCGAAAATTAACAAAACGGCCAAATATTTTTTATTGCTGTTTACGTTTTCTGTCAATATTAAACAAAGAGAAAAATAAAAAACAAAAGCTGCCACAAATTGGCGGAATTCACCTTTTTGACTCACGCTTATTTCAAACTTAATTGTGTTGGTCTTAAAAATATGTGTACTTTTCAGTATGGCAGTTTAGACGAAGAAGGTGTTCAGACTGCAAAAATATTAGGAATTACTGAACACAATGCTCTAAGGATGATGACTGGGAAACCTATTAAAGTAAGTCTTTACATTCAGCTATTGTAGATATATTTTACGAGTGGAGGCTTTTTAATAATGTTGGTAATGTTGAATTATTTTATTACAGAACGTGCCTGAGATAGTGTTGTGTCGCTTCTACTTGGCTCTGATGCTGCAGGACTTGTGGAACCAAATGCCTTTCCCTGCAGTCGCATACAAGTACGTTTGTGAGCATAGTCTCCTCTTCTTCTTAGAGTAGGCAAAAAGTTCAAACATCTTTGGCCCCAAATTTAGGTGCACGAACCCCGTTCACTGATGCAGTCACAAAATCATCAAGCGCACAGGTGACAGGGCATGCGGCCGAGGGTGGAAGGTGGGCGGGTGGTGGGTGGGTTGTCTATGGGGGGCTTTAATATAGAGTCTCCTTATGGCCACACAAGCTCTGACTGGGTTTTTAGTAGTTTTTCGCTATAATAAATATTTTAAATCTGGAAACAATAAAAAAAGTGATCCCTTTGATAAAAATCAAAATATATTTTTTTAGTAAACTTGTCTTTGGTGTTGCACAATCGTGTGAAAAATACTAAGCAATGAAAAATTTTAAATTGTTCGAAGAGTAGTGTATTTTTTTATAGTTTGTTTTTTATACTGTCAGGTTAGTGTCATTAGGCTCGCCCCTATTATTTAAACTGTAATACTTTGGGGGTGTCTGTCGAGATGACAACTAATAGAGAAGTCTCCAACGTTCTCCTGCCCTTATCCCGATTTATTTGTGTCCGTCCATACTTCTCTGTTAGTCGTCATCTCACTAGTTATATCGTTTCTTATCGGAACAAAAGGTCATGTGGCGCCGACCCCAAACGGATAAGGGTGTAGCGGTATCTACAACGCCACATGCGAACAACGCGTCATACTGGCGTCACGCAAAAATTATGCATCTCGCAAGCAGAGTTTACCGCGCAACTAGCATATACAGGGTGTCCGGTAATGAATGGATAACCTTGAAATGTCTTATAGTATAACTTATGGCCGTTCAGAAAAAAAAATGAAACAAAATATATCATAAGTAGTACCTAAGATATGATTTTTTTAAAAGAAAGGTCTAATTTTTTTTACCTTGTTTTACTTTTATGAACACTACGATCAGAAATGAATGGATTCCATCGGTTTGTTGTTATTTTATTATTATACACGAACTATGCTAATAGATAAACAGTAAATAGTATGACTAGCTATTGCAGTTTTTTATTAAAAAATTAGCAAATTAATTAATTTTAGAAAAACTTTGCAAAATTTATTTTTTAAACAATGTTTAAACATCTTGGGTATAAAAAAATGTATGAATACATGAGTGGCCAATAATTTTAAAATAATGTCACTTTCAAGTAGATTTTACAATGGTACAATTCATAAATGTATCTACAATAAATAGTGAATTATTGCCATTAATGTAGAAAAGGAGAAAATTTTACTAAATATCAAAATTTGTAATATGGGAACATTTTTTAAATTTAATTGTACCTGAACTTTGGGGATTAATAAAAAAACAACATTGAACATAAACAACACTTTATTATGCATTCATTTATAATAAATGTTCAAACTGTCGGCCTCCCACCCTTATGCAGGCCCTACATCTACGGATAAATGATCTACGGAGCAGTCTTGTGTACCGTCGTTCACTAATTTTTGATGCGGCTGCTCTGACTCGTCTTCTTAATTCTTCTAAAGACCTTATAGGCTTACGGTATACTTCCTCTTTAAGGCAGCCCCAATAAAAAAAATCCAATGGATTTAGGTCCGGTGAACGTGGAGGCCACAAAATTGGCCCTAGCCGCCCGATCCATCTATTTGGGTACGTGTTATTTAAAAATGCACGAACAGATACAGCATAATGCGCAGGACAGCCGTCATTTTGCAACCAATATGACTCCCTCAGCTCCTTCTAATAAATTGGGGAGATCATTTTGAAGAAACTACAAATAGCTTTGCCCTGTTAAATTCTCCGGTAATTCAAATGGCCCGATTATTATTCTACTTAATATTCCAGTCCAATAATTGATTTTAAATTGATATTGTGATCTATATTCACGCATAAGATGGGGATTTTCTAGTTCCCTAACTTTTGACATTTAGTAAAATTTTCTCATTTTCTACATTAATGGCAATAATTCACTATGTATTTTAGATACATTTATGAATTGTACCATTATAAAATCTACTTGAAAGTGACATTATTTTAAAATTATTGGCTACTCATGTATTCATACATTTTTTTTATACCCAAGATGTTTAAACATTGTTTAAAAAATAAATTTTGCAAAGTTTTTCTAAAATTAATTAATTTGCTAATTTTTTAATAAAAAACTGCAATAGCTAGTCATACTATTTACTGTTTATCTATTAGCATAGTTCGTGTATAATAATAAAATAACAACAAACCGATGGAATCCATTCATTTCTGATCGTAGTGTTCATAAAAGTAAAACAAGGTAAAAAAAATTAGACCTTTCTTTTAAAAAAATCATAACTTAGGTACTACATACTTATAATATATTTTGTTTCATTTTTTTTCTGAACGGCCATAAGTTATACTATAAGACATTTCAAGGTTATCCATTCATTACCGGACATCCTGTATACAACGGCCCGATATGAATCATCGGGCCGTTGCCCGCCAGACACAACACCCGGATCCTCCCTTTTCTATGGAGGATGAGTGAGTGAACTTTACACCCTGTTCCTTATACCTCTATAAGTGCGAGAAAATGATGATGCCTTTATTTCAGGTACAGCCTAGCGCGCGGCAATGTGCAGGCGGTGATGACGTCAGCAGCGACCCTCGCGTCGTGTGCTGCGCGCTTCTGCGCGGAACTTCCGAGACTGTGGAGCTTCTGCGCGCTGCTGACCGAGTTGTCCGGCCGGCTGCAGCACTGCGCAGCGCCTGAGCTGCAGCAGCTGATGGAGCTGCCCAATGTTAGGAAGGTAAGATAGTAGTGGTATTTTATTTATCTCAAAATACTGCGTCTTCTCATTATATACCGCCTCTTAATATTGAGGATTGTGATTTTTTTTAATAGTAGTTCGAGAAATTGTTTATTAGTTTAGTTGTGGAGATTCAATAAATATTTTAACGTAGTAAGAAGTGAAGCTTTTAAATGTACAGAAAACTGTACAGAAAGTACATCTACAACGTGACGTTAAATGCGCAAAACCTCAGACACCCCATCTGATTTATAATTCAATTGACCTATTTCAGAGAGAAAATAAGTCATTAAAAAAATTGTAAAGGTTTTATGTGCTGTTTTAGTTTTACTGGCCATTCTGATAGTTTCTTGCGTCTGCGACGACGCTTTATCGAGGGAGGAGTCGTCACCGGGCCGCTGCGCCGCGCTGACATTGGCTTGCTTGACCTATTAATAAATAGACACGGCAACGTTTTTAATGAAGATTTTTTGAAAAATGTGATCTATATTAAAAAGTGGTTTAATTAATTCTGCTCGTTATTCTGATCAAACTATTTTCAGGTTTTGCGCATTTAACGTTACACGTTGTATACTAAGATAATAAAGCTGAAGTTTGTTTAGGAATTTCTCCTGTATTGTGGGTGCGATTACAAACATTTAAACTCACATACACAAACAGCCAGACTCACACATTACACAGCTTACATACACATTAGCGAGTTTGTACACTTGGTAACTACAAGTAAAGCGCGCTTCGCTTCGTGAGATAAAAATAGTATAGCCTATTCGTAGTAATACTGCAGGACGAAGATTGCCCAGGCGCAACTTTAAGTTTAGTACTGTATTTATTTATCCAACAGGCGCGTGCAATGCAACTGTTACGTGCGGGCTACAAGCGTGTAGAAGACCTCGCTAAGGCGTCCGTAGACGACCTGATGTCGGGCGTGACACATCTGTCGCGCAATGCCGCCAACCAACTCATCAGTGCTGCCAGGGTAAGATGCGTTTAAATTATACCTGTCCTTGAAATTCTCCATTGACCATCTTATGACGTCCGAAAAGTAGAGTAGTAAATACTATACCAAACTGTTTTTTTCCTACTAGACCCATTTTTAAAAGATTGGATATAATTATCGTGCTTATAAACTCTTCGACACTGGTAGGTAACATAAAAGTCCCCCAGAATTTGAAACATTTGAAAACTCAAATAGAGCTGCGGATTTTAGTATAGTTATAATTATTTATTAATATTTTTTGTACTATTTATAGATGACACTCATTGAAAAAGTGGAGAATCTTCGCGCTGAAGCCGAGGATGTTATGGAAGAACTTAATGTCTGATTTTTTATAGTTCTCCAATATTTACCTCTAAATACAAAACGTTTGTTTGTATTGCTGGCCACACTTCATCTAGTATATGATGTATGCAACATGTTTCCAGCAATATAAAATCATGTTACTGCAACAGTGTTGCACAACTATTTTTGTACCGTGAATGGAGGGCAGAGCATAGTAAATTGTACATAAAGAGTAGTAGATGTAACCTAATGTAAGTTATAAAGTTAACTAGCAACAGCTGAGATTTCAATGTTCCAATATAAATTACCACAGAGAAGCTTCTGCGGCGGCATTGTCCATACAAACCAAGCGTGTCAACGTTTACTCACGTTACGACACAAAAATGAGTTTTAGAAACTGTCGGCTTTGAAAGCAGTCCGTATCAGAAGTTTTGCGCTCAACGTACTTTCGGCGCCACGAATTTTATTAGTACTACCGTCTCTGTGTCCTACAATTAATAAATCTTTTACATCACAAATGAAGCCTATGTTTTCATACACACGAGCGGCACGCGTCAACGGCAGAGGCAACTGCAGCCGTCGACACGCGTCGACGGCAGCCGCCGACACGTCTACGGCTGCGAACGTGCTGCTCGTGTGTTTGAGTACGGTGCTCAAATAGCAGCGCCTGCAGTGGCCTCTGCCGTTGACGAGTGCCGCTCGTGTGTGAGCACTAAGACCTACACCTAAGACAATAATCGATGCATTTATTTCAGTTCCTCTTTTTAGAAGAAAATGTTGTAACTTTGAATGTTACTCTGTAAGACCGGAATTAAATTATTCTTGGATATTATTGTTACATAGTGATGACATAGTTCGTAATATAAAGTGAATGTTATAATAAAATGATTGTCATCATTTAGTCAAGTAAGCGAATGATACAGAACCTTTATCTGGTAAAAGCTTTAAAGAAACGCTGTATGACAATCAATATCATTGATGATTATAAAATAAAGTACTCTTACATTATAATAAATTCTTTTATTTTACGACGATTTTCCAATATGTTAATAATTGCAAAAAAATCTGCTTACGTAATACTTGAATGGCCCCTAATTTTCAATAACACCAGTCAAACTGAAATCAACCTAATTTATTTATAATCTAAGGTTCATATTTGTTTGAGCAGAAGTAGTAAAACAAGAATTTGAATAGATCTTTGGCAGCAACACAAGTCGCAACATTTTTAACCCATGAAAAAAACGTGTATTTTTTAAAAAATGTGTTACCGCGTATGTTTTACCGTGTAGTCCGATTCTTTTTTATTCGATTGGGTATACAAACCTATACCTCGAAATTTGTCCCATTTATAATTGAAAACTAAAATAGGCTAAGGGTAGAAAGACAGGGGTTGATTGATTTTTCACCCACAAAATTTTCACTTGTGAACCGATTCTGTTGAAACTTACACAAACGTGGGTCTGATGCCATTACAAAATAAAAAAAAACGACAAAAAAGAAACTGAGAAGCGAAAAATAAAAATCTTTTAGTCTAACTAAGCTCCTAATGTAAGTAAATGATTAATTTTGAGTCGGCGTTAAACAAACAATTTGCGATTACCAGTCAAGCTGCCATCATTTTGCTTGGCGCCTTTGTTTTTTGGCGCTGACTCGCTTTTCAGTTTCTTTTTTCGTCGGTTCCTGTTAACCTATTGATCGCTTGGTTTTATATTAAAAGCCGCCAGCTCATAAATCGACAAATAAATATCTATGACGAATCATCGTCATCATCAGCCTACAGAAGTACTTCTGCTGGACATAGGCCTTTCGTAAGAAAGAAAAATTGTTTTGTGTGTTTTGTGTTTGTTTTGTTTTATTGTTTTTGTTTTATTGTTTTAATTGTTTTTAATTGTTTTTTTTGTGTTATTATATTATTATTTTTAGTGTTTGATGTATGTACCTACTACCTATGGATGAAAGTCTGAAATAAATTATTATTATTATTGAAAACGCACATTACAAAAAAAAAAAGACAATATACACACACGCTCGCCATTCGACTCGATTTTCGGCAACTCTTATCCAGCTTTTACCAGCCATCCTGCGAAGATCGCTCCACCTAGTCCGAGGGCGTCCTACCCTACGTTTGCCGATTCGTGGTCTCCAATCAAGAACACGTCTACCCCAACGGTCATCGGTTCTACATCGGTTCTAAATGACAGCCGTGCAATGAAATAAAAAACGAACATAGGTTCTCAGTCGTATAAATACGTCTGAGGCGTCACGGGCACGAAAATATTTGTCATATTAATCCGACTGGGGGCGATCAATAGGTAAAAAGTTTTTTGTCGGGTAGTAAAAAAGAAGTTTTAAGAACAAATGACTCAAAGGACGTTCAACAGCTTTATTCATCGTCTCTTATACAAGCAAGGCTTCAGGGTCAACGCTGGTAGTTTGGCCTTTTTCACGGGCGGCTCCCTGATCTTCGTGAACTCCATGAAGAAGAACACGTTGTTGCTCTTGTCCAGCTGTTTCAGTTTGAAGCCGAGTCTCTCGACTTCCTTAGCGAAGTTGTCGACCTTGTCGAATCGACTTTCTACTTCAGCTATTAGGAGATGGCCTCTGTGGACAAAATAAATTTCAAATGAATAATTTAGAAAATCATGTTATTTATCAATCATTTATCACTCCACCTAGTCCGAGGGCGTCCTACCCTACGTTTGCCGATTCGTGGTCTCCAATCAAGAACGCGTCTACCCCAACGGTCATCGGTTCTACAACGAAGACAGCCGTGCAATGAAATAAAAAACGAACATAGGTTCTCAGTCGTATAAATACGTCTGAGGCGGCACGGGCATGAAAATATTTGTCATAGTAATCCGACTGGGTCGGTCAATAGGTATTTTAGGGTAAATTCACTGTACTACACAAAAGAAATAAATTAATAAATATGGAACTCACCCCATCTTCAACACCCTATTAGCTTCAACCAGATACTGCGTGAGATCTGTGCCCATCAGTGCCAGACAGTACACAGTGACATCCATGGACGCTGTCAACAGCGGTGTACGGGCCATGTCGCAGGCCTCCACTCCTGGAGCGGTCGCCACCAGGTCGAAGGAGCGCACCTTGTGAGGCACCCGCCGGGATAAGGCTGCTTCGCCGCAGCCTAAGTCTGCTATTGTATGGGTTTTGGGCCTGGTGAGGACGGGAATGGGTTTTTTAAAAATGGTTTGCGTACTACGAGTCAGAAGTATTTGACGACTCGTTGTCTGGGGGTTTATGTCCAGCTCAGCAGTGGGTGACATTTGGCTGAGATGTTAATGCTAGGTAATTACAGTATATTTAAAAGTGACTTGAGATGTTTTCAATATAAGAAATAGTTGATTAATATGGGTCATAATTTAAATTAGGTTAGTGTTAACTTCCATCAAGAAATTGGCTAACCTAACCATTGCAACGTTGATAGAAAGTAGGTAAACAGTAAATAAATATTTTTTTGCTACATTAAATATTGGCGCCGTATCCCTTGTTCACAAACTAAACTATAAAGTTCAGTACATCTTTTTCTTTCTATTTCATTAAGAAAAGGACAGAAGATAATATTAGTTTAGTCCTGTCAAATTAGTCAGCGCCTGACGTGAATTGGTGCCGATTCTGTTGTTCACAAACTAAACTAAATTTAAGTTCAGTGCATCTTTTTCTTTCTATTTCATTAAGAAAAGGACAGAAGATAAATATTGGTTTAGTCCTGTCAAATTAAGATACTCCATAGACAAGTTTAGACGTGATTAAAAAATTGGCTACTAAAAGTACGTCAATTTACGTCAGGCGCTGACTAATTTGGCAGAACTTATATTTAGTTTAGTTTGTGAACAAGGGACTCGGCGCCATTGACGTATTTTTAGTAGCCAATTTTTTAATCACGTCTAAACTTGCCTAGAACGTGCCTCGGAAAGCACGTTAAGCCGTTGGTCCCGGCTGTCATTCGTGGATCTTTGACAGTCGTTACAGGTCGTCAGTAGCCCGAAAGTCTGACAGCCAGTCTTATCAAGGGGTATCAAAAATCAAAGGTAGAATTATTAGATCAAACTTACATTTTCATAATCTTCTTAACAATAACATCTAGTGGATTGACAGGCCACTTCTTGACTTGTAGCTGGTACCCCTGGTGGTAAGTCTCAAAGGCAGTTGGGTCAGTTTGGAACAGCTGCTGGGCTTCAGATCCTGATGATGTGTAGAGCTTTTCATTTAGGTACCTGAACTGGGCAGCTGGAATGAAATGAAATGTTTAGAACATATAATGTGAATACATGAGGTGCATCTATTCATACACGAAATATTTTAAGAGATAAAACTATATCTGCTAAATAAGCTATAAATACGATTTTTTTTTATCTCAGTGTTTTTTTTTTATTTTACGTAATTACTATAATTTTTAAACTGCTTGAGACATTTTGCATAAAACCTCTACTCCCTATTCTATGAATGACCCGCCAGACGCGGCGAGGGCGTCGGCGCGGGCGCGGGGTCCGCGCCGCCTTTCCGTGTCGTGCAGCGTGTAAGTGAGGTTGTGTTCGCCTGCACTGCCTGCCTCCGCGCGACCGCGCAAGCATGGCAACCATGCCATGCTTGCCAAATAGGGTACATTTGCGTTTTCAGGAACCGCATTTCAAACGCAAATGTACCCTGTATGTCTCTCTCGGCTCTGACGAGTCCTGCAGTGGGGACCGCGTATCGGCAAGCGTAGTGTTGGACGCCCCCCAGCTAGATGGACGGACGACCTAAAGAAGGTAGCTGGGGTAGACTGGATGCGGAAGGCGGAGGACAGGGTGTTGTGGCGCAGTCTGGGAGAGGCCTATGTCCAGCAGTGGACTGCGATAGGCTGAGTTGATTGATTGATTGATTGACCCTGTATGTTCTGCGAAACCATTTATCCCAATGATAAACCTGGAGAGCCATGGATACAGTGTCAAAGTTGCGATTTATGGGCTCATATAGCCTGTGACAAATGAATAAGAGGCCCTATCGTTCAGGTTTCTGAGTCCTGTATTTTTTAAATAAAGCCTCAAAAACAAAGTAGGGTGCCACATTACCACCTTTTCCTCTACATTATTAAATTCCCTCCTTAAGGTAATTTTCGGGAGGGTATTACTCCACTGTTTGACATTGTACAGACGCCAGCACATCTAGCTACTACAATCTGTCAGATTTCTTTAATAGATTTTCAACTTTATCGCTAAAGCATAAGGTTCAAAGTTGATTGGGAAAATCTGACAGTTTCGGGTAGCTTGATGTGCTGGCGTCTGTACATCCAAAGTTAAACATGATATCGTTTTGTCTTATTATTGTCTGTGCGGAAGCAGAATAGTAAAATAAAAGTCATTAAAAGTTTATGAGCCAACAAAGATTTGTTTTTCTTGCTAATTTTAACCAACTTTGGGGTGTAAATGACTAATAAAAGAAGTGCAAAATCTTCAAAACGAAGTCGGTACCGACAAAGCTCAATTATCGAAGAGTTCGATAAACTATATTTGTATATGATTGATGAAGTGGTTTTTTCATAAAACTCGATTTTCCAACGGACTTTTCGTATTTTCTTACGCGCGCTTCAGTTCCGAACGGTGTTTGTGTGCGTGTGAAGTGAACTAGACGTTGTGCTCTGTCGGACACGATGCCAGGTGAGACCGTGGGACAGCGTGCTTTTTGGCCATGCCCACCAGTGAGTTAGAGCTCGCGACTAGTTCGAGCATAAAGTATTACGAGAAGGAACCTAGACGCGATTAAAACAAATCATAATCACATGTACCTCCACCTACACATCTGTAAATTATGCAAGTAGGTACTATTAAACAGATGACGGATGCAAGATGAATTCGCATAGGTTAATGACCTTTAACAGATGACGGATGCGAATCGAATTCGCATAGTTTAATGCCCTTTGTGGGGTTGTGAGTAGTTGAGTACGTCGATACGTATCCGTCAGCAGATTGTTGGTAGATGTGAGCTGTAGTCTAAAGTGCGTAGTGCAGATTTATTTATGTAACGTAAACCTGCTTATATCCGACCAACGAACTTCTACGTCGTTTGACACGTTCACGCCGGCGCGGGTCACCGGTGGCCCGCACTAAACTGTCTCATCGGGCGGCGCGGCCCACCGGTGACCCGCACTAAACTGTCTCATCGGGCGGCGCGGCCCACCGGTGACCCGCACTAAACTGTCTCATCGGGCGGCGCGGCCCACCGGTGACCCGCACTAAACTGTCCTATCGAGCGGCGCCGCCCCATAGCAAAACAAATGAAAATCGGCCGCGGCGTGAACGTGTTAAATTTCTCAATGCACGAAGGCTGTGCAACAAAGTTAATTTCTAAAAACGGATTTTTGAAGTAAAACGCTTTTAGAATCCCTAAAAACAAGTCTCACAATTTTTTTCATACGAGGAATATTTTTAAAAATTCATTGTAAATGAAGATTCTCAAGATGGTTGCATAGGTATATTTCCCACCATCAAGATTCTAACTTCCGATTACCGACCACTACTAAGCCTATTTCCGACCAGCTCAAAATGACTAAAAAATGTAACTTATTTTCAAGTTACTAGATAATCGAGTTGTATTTTTTATATTTACTTGCATATACAACGTGTAACGTTAAATGCGCAAAACCTCAGACACCCCAACTGATGTTTAGTTCAATTGACCTATTTCAAAGAGAAAATAAGTCATTAAAAAAATTGTAAAGGTTTTATCTGCTGTTTTAGTTTTACTGGCCATTCTGATCGTTTCTTGCGTCTGCGACGACGCTTTATCGAGGGAGGAGTCGTCACCAGGCCGCTGCCCCGCGCTGACATTGGCTTGCTTGACCTATTAATAAATAGACACGGCCACGTTTTTAATGAAGATTTTTTGAAAAGTTTGACCTATATTAAAAAGTGGTTCAATGAATTCTGCTCGTTATTCTGGTCAAACTATTTTCAGGTTTTGCGCATTTAACGTTACACGTTGTATATGAAAAAATGAAACATATTAAGTAATCCTTAAGCTTGAAAATTATTTATAAAGTTCTAAAAATCAAAACTCTAAATTTAAGGATTTTTAGTTAGATGTTTCTTTTTAGGAGATGCATTTTTCACTCTCATAGCAAATTAAACACATGCAAGTTAACTATTTGTTATTTCCAATATCGTAACATATATAATATAAAGATATGTTATAAAAAATCTCAACTAGATTATATGATCCAAAAGATAGTTATTAGCAAAAATAAAAAGTGGTCAGAATTAGGAGGGTGGTCGGAGATACCCAGGTTTATGTTATCACAAACTAAAAGAATAATAATATGGACTGTATATTGATTCAATAATATTAATAAACATTAGTAAGCTGAACTGTTGGTAAAAAGTTACCAACGGATTATTCCGATCTGTCACCCCTTTATTAATTTACGAAAATAATGTAATTGGCATCAAAATTAATCTAATACAGTTCTTTGCTCTTGTTGTAGAAAATATTGAATTTAATCAATCTGTCTTGAAACCACACTGCCTGCATATTGAATAACTTTGATTCAATATGCAGGCAGTGTGGTTTCAAGACAGATTGATTAAATTCAATATTTTCTACAACAAGAGCAAAGAACTGTATTAGATTAATTTTGATGCCAATTACATTATTTTCGTAAATGAATAAATAGGCAAACTATTAACCCTTTGTATGCCGGAATGTGGATCCACATGAGACACAATGGCTTTTTGATTGTTTCTGTAATTATGGCATTCAACTAGTTAATTAGAAGTTTTGTGACAGCTGTACGAAGCAGAAGAAACATACCTTTTAACCTCTCCAACATTCTATCTCGCAGCTTATTACCAGTGTGATTAACATTGATAGGGCTTCTGTGACTTTTACTGTCTAGTACAGATCTTAGTCTAGCTTTCTTCTTACTAACAGATGCAATAACTTCATTTACTTCACTATTTGTCTTTTCATTTTCATCATTAACTTCATTATTTTTCTTATTTTGTTTTACTTCCCCATTAACTATAGTTCTCTTCTTATTATTGTGTTTGGTTACATCTTTTGTAGGCTTATTATTTAGACTTAAATTATTTGAACTTATTTTAGCTTTATTTTTCTTTCCTTTTCTTTCTTTGTATTCAGTGAACAACAAGTCTTCCTTATCATCATTTTCAATGACCTCATTGAACTTTTTCTTCTTAGCGTTGAGAAGTATTTCATCAAAATTCAGAGTTTCTGGAATGGCTTCTGTTTCTTCAAATTTCCTCTTCTTTGTATTAGATATTGTATCTTTTTTACTTTTTAGTATTTCTTTGTTATCAATTTTCCGTTTCCGTGATGCACGGTTGAGACCATTGACAGTGACGTTATTGTTCTTTTCTTTAACATGATTATCTTTTTGTGATTTTGTTTTATTCTCTAGTTTTTTCTGTAATAAAAACGTATAGAAAGGCTAAAGAATCTGAATAATGTTTTTTTGAAGGTGTGGTCGTGTAATTTCATTTGATATGGGAATTTTTAATTAAAAGTAAAAGGTTGGATGTTAAATTATGCGTATTTTTGAACGAAATGGGTTGTTATTTTATATTACAGAATATACTTTGAATAACTACTTGAGGTTTTATTTCTTTGTAGAATAACAACACGCGGGGGCACGTATCGTAGTGAAACTAGAAGACAGTACAAGCAATTTAATTAACATACCTTTACTTTTTGTATAAATGTTGATTCGGTTTTAGGGCTGTCATCCTCCCAGGCTGGTATTTTAAACATATTGATATAATGCCGATTAAACACAGTCTATGAAAGTAATTTTCTTATACCTAAAATAGGGTTATGTTTATAGTGCGCACGTCCGCGCAGTTATTTATACTACTGTCAATTTGACACATTTTTGACAATATTCTAATGTCAATGTCATGTTTACGCGTTTCGTTTTTCGTTTAGAAATAGAAATGAAGAATCAGAAACTCCTTCCGGCTTCGCTGACTGAACGGTAAGGATGGAGAAAACGCATTGGCCGTATGCAGACGAGTCGACGTGGCAAGTGCGATCGGTGGGAATCAAATTTAAACTGTCCGACCATGATCTTAGTTAGCCGCCTCTCGTGCTCCAGCTTCGACATAAAAACTACAATAATATCTACGCCTAGTTGTGTCTCACAGACATGTAGTTGTGTCTGATTTGTTCGGGGAGGAAATATGTTCTGTCTATGTTGTATAAACTCAACAGTATCAAAATCGTTTATGGGCATTGCTAGGTGGTTACCAATTTGTAATCTTACGTTTTGAAACTAGTTGTCGCCACGCGGGGTTTACATCTGTACCTACCTACCTACCATTTTATTTCCATGGCCCGTATGTGTAAATATACATATGTAGGTACAGACTGTACTAATGGAATTGAGAAATTATATTTTTTATGAAATAAACAAACAAATTACATATACCTAATCTGTGTCCTGTGCTGCTATTGCTGCTAGGAATATTATTATTATTATTCTGTAGACTATCCGTTTACCTATAGGTAGATTTACCTATACCCAATTATGAAACAGATTAACTTTCATGTTTTAATAATAGCCGTAGCTACACCAACATTTATTTTATTTGTACAGTCGCCAGCACATCAAGCTACTACAACCTGTCAGATTTCTTTAATCGATTTTCAACTTTATTAGTAATGCATAAGGTTCAAAGTTGATTGGGAAAATCTGACAGTTTCGGGTAGCTTGATGTGCTGGCGTCTGTACATTATATTTATCACGCCTCTACTATTCATATAGATGTATGGAAGAGGCCGGCGGAGCTAGTGTAGAGGCACCGACGTTTCCTCAGTTATGTTTAATTCCCATGTACCTAATCAGATAAAACTAAACTGGTTTTTTCATCCTAGCCAGAGTCTGCATAGCCGTATTAAGTTTTAGACAGCTGTAGTACTGTTTTATACAAATAAAAGACCGTTACTTAGTAAACAGTATTTCAGTCTGAGTTCATAAGGTATCTATGTTACTGCAGTCACTTCCTAGTTGTGTGTCATAAAAACCGACCAAGTGCGTGTCGAACCACGCACAATGAAGGGTTCCGACATCCCCACTTTACGTGTACAGGAGGTACTCTAATGATTTTATTTTACCACTTTGTTGGCGTGATTAATATTATGTATATCCATGCCAAATTATAGCTTTCTAGTACTAAGAATCTGAGCTAAGCTGCGGACGGACGGATGGGCGGACGGACAGACGGACATGGCGAAGCTATAAGGGTTCCTTGTTGACTATGGAACCCTAAAAAGCTGAGTAAATACCTAATTAAGAGCGGGAATCATTTCAGTTAGGCACTTGTTTTAGATTTTTCAGTGCAATGTTTTCATGGAACATAAACGGCAGGTGAAAATGGAACGACTTTTTTGTAAACCATAATCAGTGAAGTACTAGAGGTACGTGCTGAGTTTTAACGAAACCTCCGGAAAATAACATGTTTGATGTGGATGACAAAGGGTAGGTAGGTATTTTGAAAACTGTATAAAAACATTTTGGTACAGGAATAGAGTGCCGAAAAATGTAAATAGAAATAATAATCAAGTCTCTTTGACCACCCACGGTCATTTTATCCGACTGTGGCGGAGCCCAAAAGGAGGGTGATGTTTTTACCTACTGTTTGACCATGATCAAATAAGCTTGTCTATTTCCAATTCAGTTTTCAGTGCCAGATTAGATCACAATGAGTTTATGACCCAGTTCGTTTTGTCGTTAAATACCTATACTTACTTAATTGAATCTCTATCTTAGTGATGATAAGACGAAAAACGAGAGTACCTAAGTAGCTGATGCCTGCTTTTTCAAGTTAGTTTGTTCAGCGGCTCGTGACGGTTAGCGGGTGTCGCCTTCATAAGTACAAATAATTATCCACCTGACCACTGTGTCATTATTTTTCAAATAGGTTTTTATTAGAATAAATGTATAGGTATTCATGCGGGCTTGTTGCGATAGGAATTCATTAAGTTTTGGGCCACCCGTTAAATATGTAATATACGTATCTGTCTACCTACCCACCTGCAAGTCTGTTTTGTAAAGGCAGGTACAGAGAGTGCTGTTTGCGAGGGGCCCACTGCGCATGTCCGCAATCCTGTCATGCGCAATCGTGATCATATTTCACCACCCACGGGCTCTGTGTTGTGTTTTTTACTAATTAAAACAAAATAATTCCATCACTTTTATTAACGTTGTATTTATGGAAAATATTCCTTTTTCAGTGCGGTTGTGTTCCCGTGATATTTCGTTACATTTACAGTTATTTCCAACAATA
The DNA here is from genome assembly GCA_949629135.1 of Eremobia ochroleuca. NCBI lineage: Eukaryota > Metazoa > Arthropoda > Insecta > Lepidoptera > Noctuidae > Eremobia > Eremobia ochroleuca. The sequence continues at coordinate 21,123,698 of OX451392.1, forward strand.
ACCTCAATGACAATGTTGCAGTTGTTGTTAGTTATTCCGTGTGTGTATTTTTGCAAGTGTCATTTGTATTCATGAAAATAAGGAGGCTTTTCGGTGTTGTAATGTTTAAGGAAATATAATTGTGCTTAGTTGAAGTACATACTACCTATGTAAGTATTTCGGTGTTAAATCAAGTCATCTTTTTCTCCTGAAAACTGCGTGAACATATTTTTAATTAGGGAACCTACTTACACCTCTAATATACTTACATATAGAACGAATCAGTTGACCTGCTCAGGTGCTCAGTGTGCGTGTACCTGTGTAAAATAGCGAATATTAAAAAAAAAAACTATAGTCATTTAGCGTAGATGTTATACCTAAGACAAAATGATGTCGTGAGTCCTGGATGTCATAATCACATCCTATTTAATTAAAATAAGTGGAAAATCTCACTAGTTTAGAAAATGTGAGACTTATAGGTCCTATTACAATTACATTTAGGAAGGTACAATCCCTAAAAAAACCGGCCAAGTGTGAGTTGAGCTCGCGCACCGAGGGTTCCTTACAATTTTGTAGGTACCTATGTACCTAACTACAAATTTACTGTTTTCCGGATTTTTCCCTTTACTTGTGCTATATGACATTGCTTCTTGCCAAATTTCATGATTCTAGATCAGAGGGAAGTACCCTATAGGTTTGATTCCCTGGCGAGTGCCAAAATATGCGGCATAAACGGAACGTACACGCCAGTATCTTTCCATTCCGTTGACTTAGAAGTTTGATATTTTCACTGCTTCAAGGGATTGCAGCCTTGACTATTTGGTATTAATTTCAACTTGATAATTCCACACGTTCCTGAGAAAAAGGGTCTTGACAGACGGACAACGCAGGGATCTTATAAGGGTTTCATTTTTCCTTTTGAGGTACGAGACCCTGAAAACAATAATAATTGAAAAATGTACCTAGACTACATTGGTATTTATTGTCAGTGATCAAACGACGAAAATAATCAGGGTATACGAGTAGGTAGGTAATGCTCACTGTATTTGCTCAAATATGTATAACGAATAACTGAAATCAACGAATTAATTACCTACTATAAATCGCACAGTAAAGAGAAGTTAAGATTCGCTAAAATCACACGAAGTCACGATATTTTTTGTTTAAAACGATTTTTTACATATTCGAAACGAGATTCGAATAGAGACTACCCGTGTCTATTCGAATCGTATTTCGAATGTGTTCATCAATATGTCCCTCGTTTAACCAGCCAGCCTGTACAAAGGTTTTTCGCCACCAATTCGATTGGCGTCGATGAGTCTGGGTGATCAGCGGTGGAATGTCCCTGAACTGGCGGACACAAGTCGCTAGTGTGAGCCAGAAGGTTACTGAACGCTGCGGGCTCTGTACCGTTTGAAAAATTATTACCATCAAGTACGAAGACAATGCTTGGGCAGTCCCTCATTTTCCCTATCATCGATTATGGTGATGTGTGCTACTATGACTTGAATGCAGATCTTCTCGACAAACTTGACCGTCTTCTAAATAACTGCATTTGATTCGTTTTCAATCTGTGTAAATTATCATGTCTCTGCGCATCGGTCGCTTTTAAAGTGGTTGCCCAAACGCCAGAGCAGCTAAGGGCGCTGACCACCTTGTTTTCATTTCTTGATTCTCCCTCTTCCCCTGGTTATTTAGCCCCCCACTTTCAGTACATTTGCGCCAAACACTATAGAAGTCTACGTTCATCACACAATCGTCCTCTCCAATGTCCCACTCACCGCACAGACTTCATTCACTCTTCCTTCTTCGTTCAGTCTATCTCTCTGTGTAATGCACTCCCCCAGGAAATCAGGATGGCAAACAAACGATTATGCTTTACAGTTAAGCTGGCAGTATTATCACAACGCTAATATTTTCTCATTGTTTGTCTTATTTATTTTTAGTATATTCATGTATTTATGTATATTTATTTGTGCTTATATTTATATGTAATTAGTTATATATTATATTTATTCCTCAATTTTCATCACCTACTGTTTGTCCCTGCAGCATAACTCAAAAGTTGGCTGGTAGAAAATGCCTATGGCATTAAGCCCGCCTCTATACATTCATGTGCTTGATGTGCTTGAAGTATTAAATACTTAAATAAATAAATGTCTAAGATATGGTGTGTACATCAAAAAGTTTTTAACGATCGGATAAGTCGATCGAGGACTGAGTTGGTGGAGAATCACCATAAATATCTGTGATTGCTGGGTGATGGCGCAGATTTACTCATTCTCCTTAAAATATCAACTATTTAAAAACGAATTATTATGTGGGTAGGTTAGGTAGGTAGGTATCTTTCAGTTGGCGCAGTGGCGAAGAGCCTGCCTTCTTATGGTGAAGTCGGTGACAGTGCTTAACATTGTCAACAGGCGTTTGTTCATAGTCTGGATGTGATTTACAAAGAAAATGTATGAAGGAAACCATTCAATGGAATCCCATGTTTCACACGCGTCATCGAATTCCCTGTCACGGTCTACCTTCTGTGGGTGATCGTTCTTTCTTTACCTTTACACATACGTTCTATACAGTATAGAAACCACAAATATGCAATAAATTATATTCGCGAAATCGGTCGCGAAAAAATCAGCTGTTCCCTATATTTTGACGAGTTATGCGAACATAAATGTAGGAAACAGCTGATTTTGGTTTCCATACTGTATACTTAAGTAATGTTTGTTCGTTTGTCTGTTTATCTGGATGTAGGTATGTCCCGGATTGGCGCAAAAACGGCTGAACGTATTTGGATGACCTTTGGCACACAAATATTGATAATCTGGATTAACACACAGGTACTTTTAATCCCGGTAGTACGTTCCCGTAGGATATTATCTGACATCTATGAGGGGCGAAGCCGCGGGCAAAAGCTAGTACTTATTTCGTAAGACGTTAATGACGTATAACTAGGTATAATTAACCAGTTGTTTACGATTATTTTGCGTGCAGGCCCAGGCTGAGGCATGCCAAGAAGTTCTATAACACTAATGTTGGCAATAAGGTGGAAGTGGTGTTGCAGGTTATGACATATGAAAGCCAGGATGACAAGCTACCTTAGGGTAGGCTAGGTTAGTCAGTCCTGGGACGCGGTGGTTTCCTTCTGCGAAACAGTCGTCTCGCAGAAAGAGGCTGCGGAAAGGGAGAGGGAGATCTCGTCTCCTCACCCGGCCCGCAGCAGGCGCACCGGGCGTTGGCGGAGGGCGGATAACGCCCTCTTCCAGCCCCCCTAAATGGGTCCAGGGGCGACGGACTTGGGGACGTCCGTCGCCCCCCACACATCAGGACCCGAGACGACGGCGCGTAGTGTTCCACGCGCGCCCCTCTTAGACGTCGCGGGGGGAGTTTAACACCTCACTCCCCCCCTGACACGAGGAGACAGCCGGGGGTTGCGGAAGTATCGTTCGTTCCCGCGACCCCCGGCGTAGGTGAGAGAGGGAACACCGGGGTGGTTTTTAGTCAGTAAGAGTCTGACAGACCCCGCCGCCCGCCCCAGGGCGGCGGACATCCATGAGGATTTTCCACCCCGAAACAAAAAAAAAAAAAAGGCTAGGTTAGTCAGGATCGGTACCTAGGTTTCAAAATCTGCGACGAACACGAGGGGTGAACGACGTACGAGTATCTACATCGTAACATACTTACTTTTAACAGCTGATTTATGATTCGTCCTTCATTAAGATAGAACCGCAGATTTAAGTAGGTATTACGAAAGATCGGTTGGTAAGATTAATAGAAAAAGTTATTGTTAGAATATAAGGCACTGGTATTTAGGTCTATACGGTACCTATAGAAATGCTTTCAATATTGGTCATAAAAGCAAAATCATTGAGTAGTAACCAATTATTTGTCGATTTCATTCGATAACCGATCAGCATGTTTTGTTCATTGTATTGTTAGTTATTTTCATTGTCTCAATTTACCTTTGACTTTCTCTCTTTGTGTAACTAGTCTATATAAAATCGTTCTTTTGTAAACGAAACGAAACGAATTTAACAGTGTAGGGCAACAGACTCAATCCTCAAGCAGGTTTTGCTGACCCGTCCAATTTATTAAGGACTAGCAGCGCCCCGGGGTTTCACCCGCATAAGTATCGATTCCGTGGGAATATCGGGACAAAAAGTATCCTGTGTGTTATTCTGGTGAATAAACTGTATTACTGTAAAGTTACATCAAACTCCGTTCTGTAGTTTTTGCATGAAAGAGTAACAAACTTCCATACATCCGTCTATCCTCACAAAATTTCACATTTATAATATTACTAGCAGTGCCCCGCGGTTTCACCCGAATAAGTTTCGATCCTGTGAGAATATCGGGATCAAAAGTATCCTATGTGTTAATCCTGCTTATGAACTATCTGTTTGCCAAACATCCAAATCCGTGCGGTAGTTTTTGTGTGAAAGAGTGATTTCCATCCATCCCTCCTCACAAACTTTCACATTTATAATATTTACAGGAAGTAGGATATATTAGGATATATATAGACCTATATTATAGGATATATATAGACCTATTATATAATATATGTATATATATACGTAGGGTGTTCCATAAGTCTTGCAAAAATCAAACTATTTATTATTTTTTTCAAAATATAAACCATCACTGCTAATACATTTCTGCATGCGTTCAAACCATGTACTAAACATTATCTTCCACTGTTCCTTTGTGACAGTAGCGCAGGCCTCATCCCATGCACTCAGTAACTCGGTATCTGTTGCAAACCGTCGTCTTTTTAACTGGCTTTTGATCAGCGGGAAGAGTCCGAAATCATACGGTGCAAGGTCAGGGCTATAAGGAGGGTGGTCCAGCACAGTAAGCCCCGATTGCTCCAAAAACTCCTGAGTTATGGCAGCTCGATGCGCAGGAGCGTTATCGTGGTGCAAGTGCCAGCTGCTTAGAAGTGAGTTTGGACGCAGTTTCTTCAGCTCGCAGATGACTTTTGGCAGACAAACCTCAGTGTACCAGTGAGCGTTGACAGTCTTCTCCTTGTCTAATACCAATCTAACTACAATTCCTCTCTCTCCAAAAACAACCGCAACCATTATTTTTTTAACTGACTTTTGTTGTTTGACCTGTGTTGGGGTTGGCTCATCTTCGAACACCCAGATTTTCGATCTTTATTTACTTGGAACGTCGAAGTAGTAAAGCCAGGTTTTATCTCCAGTCACAATTGAGTTAACATCCTTAGATCGACCTGAGTCGTACCTTTTCAGCATTTTTTTACACCACTCTACACGCGTCTTGCGCTGACTGTCGTTGAGAGTGTGAGGGACCCAAAGACAACATACCTTTTTTACTTTTAGGTCTTCGTGTAAAATTAAATTAAAAGTTGATGCACCAATGTGGAGAATCTCTTCAATCTGTCCGCATGTAATTCACCTGTCAATATTTATAAATTTTTTTACAGCATCTATTTTTTCTTGGGTCCTGTTTAGAATGAGTCGACCCGGTTTTCGTCGTCGTCTAAATTATAATTACTTCTTTGAAATTCCATGTACTACCTGAATACGGTGGAAAGAGAAGGGCACTGTTCACCAAAGGTACTGGACATTTCCTCGTAGCACTCTTGATACGATAACCCACGTTCGAAGTTGTAGTAGTAAATCACTCTGTAGTCGTAGTTACTGCGACTAGCCGTTTTAACAATTTTTCAGACTAATTCTCCAAAGATAACTAAAAGCCGGCTTAACAAATACTGCACGAATGAACTCGTAATTAGTGGCAGATAACCATGCGCTCAGTCAAACATGTCACGACTTCTTAGATTCTTTCTATTGCAAAACTTATGGAACAGCTTACGTATATATAATAGTAGGATTGGTTTAAAATCGTGAGGAGACCGGCATATGCTTGAACCGAAAATTCGAAGACATGTGACATCTACCAACCCGCACTGGGCCCGCTTGGTGGATGTCACATGTCTTCGAATTTTTGGTTCAAGCATAAGTCGGTGGATGTCAAATTTATTTAGTGGATGCCCACTCCCTCTTACCGAGGGGAGGCCTGTGTCCCAGCAGTGGGAACATTATCGGCTGAGTATGTTATGTTATCTTATGGTTGTAAATCATTACGATTAATACATATGTTCTCTCACCAGATCGACGAAGAATTGAAGAAAATGAATGAAATGCTGTTGTTGTCTAGATGATGTCTGACTAGCGGCCCCGTGCATCCATGAGAACCTGAAGCGAAGACAAATGGGCAAAGCAAGAAGAGACAAAGTGGTAATTTTTATAATTTTTTGTACACTTATAGTCTGTTCCAAAAGAATCTGAAGGAAATGTAAACAAATGGATCAGAAAACCTACCTGTGAATGTCTATTTTTAGTGTCACTTCCATTGAGTGCTTTCTTTTGATTATTTAAATACTTAAGAACCCTCTTACATTTCGGTACTGAGTGCGCATCTTTTTTTTTTTATAAATCGCATCTCGCAGTTCAACCTATGAGGTTGTCGTCTGCTTAACCGGGCTTGCTTGTGGATGCCTCAATAAATTAAGGCCTCCAGCCAGGGCGAGCGCATATCGCCGGCGCAGTGAAATAATAGTACTTTTATTTTATTTATTAAAAAATCGTATTCAATTTCAACGAGGAAATCATGCATCAAATTTCAAATTTTAAATCACCTCAAAGGTGTTTTCCATTCGTTTAATTTTAAAACCTAAAACCTTGCAAATACATCTCTGCCTAACACCTGCGAGGAAAACCGCCGTGAAGTTATGTAATAAATTTCTTCAATACATTTCGGGTACGTCTTTGATGATTTCGACCTAAATCTTGGAATAAGACTTTTTTGTGTATTTTGTGTTTACTACAAGATTTTAAGAACATTTTTATCATGAATGTATGTGCATTTTGTAAAACTAACTATCAAAAATATTAGTTCCACGGACGCTCACGTTGTTATCAGCGCCAAAAAGGCGAAAATCACATGTCATCCGTTTGTAAAAAAAAAATCAGTAAAACCTTCAGTTTTCACGAAGAAGTCCGAATACCAGACCAAAAAGTTCAAATCGGGTTGTTAGGACCGGTAGACGCACCTATCCTTAAATCCTTTCTCTTCTTTACCTTCCAGCGATCGTTGGTATGTAGCACTGATAAAATGATGTTTATTCCTGTAAGTAGGTTTAAACAAAAACTTTTACACGTTAACAATATTAAAAAAAAAAGAAAACTAGATACGCCGTGCGATTCTGTAACCATCTCACCGTGAAAGCTTGGGTGAAGTGAGCGTAGAGTGAGCTGTAATTCGCTAGGGATTAACACTATTAAGTGAACACTTCACTTATGATTTCACGGTGAGATTTTTACAGAATCTACCGGCTGGTCCGTTTTTATTGTCCGAATACTCTGAGAACACCGAAAGAAAATCAGAGGTCACAGTCTCTTTTATAGTCCAGAAATAATCTTGGTCAGATCATGTGAAGACCAATTCGAAAACTAATCTTCATAGATTAGTCTGAAATGGTGTTTTGAGAAAAGAAACACATATTTGAGTACACTAGGTTATCTATCCGTTCAAGTCCTCTTTGGCCAAGGAGAGTTGGGTGAGTCCCATTATTCGCTACGGTCCCACCCCATATCGGGTTTCAGGAAATACTCACAGCCAAAACTTTCATACGCTCATTAAAATAATATTTTAAAATCATGTCGTGAGTCGTTTATAATTCTGATAATAATAATTAATAGGTGCGATAAAAAAGTGTTATTTATGCGTTTTAGTATGAATGTTGATGAATGTTTCAAATAGTAATATCTTGTATTGATTGTTTTCTTAATTTAATCTTTCATGTTCCTGAATACTGGTCAATTTACAAAAAGTTTAATTTTAATCTTTAAAAATGTTGAATTTCCAGATTTTACGTTCAGTTTGGCATAACGTTCCTTTTTTCTCAAAATCTTAAAAGAATTTAAAATATAAGTAATTGATAAACCTCTTTAGATACATTATTTCATGATTACATGTGTCAATATCAATTTGATTAATTCAATTTAATAACAAATAAATCGAGTGCTAGTAAGTAGAATAGATTATATTACGACCTGATTGCGACTTTATTGCCCGGGACAGGGAATTTGTGTATATGTAAAAGCAAGTATAACTTAAAATTGTGTGAGATCTGAAATGAAAAGACGTAGAGGTGCCGCCGGTAGCATCGCCGATAGTCAGTCTTTGATGATTACAGAGCATTCCGCTCCCATTCCGTGGTGTGTAAATATTGTAGGTACACTAGACTAATTATTAGTAATATTATGATTTGTTCATGAACAACAATGCTTGTTTCCTGGCAAAGACGCCATTACCCAACAGTACGTATATTTTTGAAACCTTTGCCTTTTTTATGCGAACATTATTGACTGCTGTTTACTGTTTGTAACAGCGGAGCTGGCGGTTCCAATGGAGCGTGGTGATGTTCGCGGCGGTGGCGCTGGTGGCCTACAACGCCGTCGCCAACCTGTGGCTCCTGCACCCCGCGTCCTGCCCGCTGCACGCCACCGAGCCGCCCTCCAACCCGCCCACCTGCGAGCCCTGCATCGGCGGTACAGCGCCCAACTCCGCCATAGATGACGATCCTATATCCAGAGTTGACTTGCGGCTGGGCAGGTGGGACGGCAGCCGCTCCTACAGACTGTTCGACTACGCAGCGGTCGGAGAGCTGTACGCCGAAGTGTCCAGCAACAGCCGCGTGTGCCTCGCCACACAGAGCTCCATAGAGAGGCTCCACGAGCTGCTGAGGATAGCCCCCCATTGGACGGGACCCATCTCTGTAGCTGTCTTCGTGGCTGGAGACGAACTGAGACAGTTAAGAGCTTTCATTACTTGGTTGTTTAGATGCCAACCAGAACTATATTCAAGATTAGCTTTACATATAACTATGCCAGCGGAAAGACCAGGGTTACACGGTTCAATGCCGACGTGGGCGAGGGACTGTGACGCCAGCCCCCTGCCGCCCGGGGAGAGACGAGCGGACACCGTCGCGTGGAGAGCGAGGCATCCCTACCCTCAGAACCACATGAGGAACTTAGCACGGAAGAACTGCCACACACCTTTTGTTTTCTTAGTGGATATTGATATAGTACCGTCTAGAGGAATGACGGATGCCTTAGACAATTTTCTTGCGAGTACGCCCAAATGTCCGCTCTGTGCATACGTGGTGCCTACTTATGAGCTTGACCGAAGAGTGGCCAAGTTCCCAGTTAACAAGTCGGAGCTGGTGCGGCTCTCGAGAAGTAAACTAGCGATACCATTCCATAGGAAAGTGTTCATTTATAATCAGTACGCTTCGAATTTTTCTAGGTAAGTTGACAATGCAAATCTTTGCATCAATGACACACAGAATTTCAAGGAAACATATAGCAGTAGAACTCCTCGCTAAAAGTTACCTTTTTTAAGTTATTCGGTCCACACCATAATATGTGTTGCCGTGAAGGTTTTTGTTCACAGTAGGTACTAATAAATCCTAGTTAACTGTCTAAACGAAGTAAATGAACGATGAAGTGACATGTACGTTCTAATACACTCAGTGACGCATGCCAGCCGCAGATATAATATAGATTGAATTTTGTCAGATTGTGTGATTTACTAAACCAAAAACTGTCTACAGACTTTAGAAATATACATAATTATGTGGGTAGCATATTCCCGGGACTTGCTTAAGGGTTAAGCATCGAGACAGTTTCTAGACTAGCATTAATGTTCCAGATGGGAAGCGAGTGGTGGCAACGAGTCGATGCAAACGCACATCAGCCACAACGTGACGAACTTCGAGCTGCTGTACGAGCCTTTTTACGTGGCGGCCGACACCGTGCCCGCTCATGATGAGAGGTTCCTCGGGTACGGGTTCACTAGGAACACGCAGGTGAGACAGAGACGGATAGATGTTGGTTGAGTTCTTTTAACCCTTTATAGCTCAGTGTAGACTGTAGGTAACATACCGTACAAACGCTTCGAAATTTAAAATAATTGATTTCATAACGTAATCGCGCACTGTAACTCGTAGTCTACACTCCGAACTAATGAACTAGTACCAAAAAATACGACTAGACGGCGATTCTTGTTACAAATTGAGATTTGTGTTACGACAGTCGGTATTTAGGCACGAAACGTGGCGGTTCACTGTGATTTAAAAAATATATAAAAAAATGTTCTGCTCGTGTCTTGTGTATTATATTGATAAATTGGAGAGCTGAGTGTTTGAACTTTATTTTGTAACGTTATTTTTCAACACTTTCATATTTTATTTTGTTTTTGTTGGTAAAAGTGATTGTTGCAATTTTTGTAATTTTCTTCCCAAATAATTAAAAATAATGAAAATCCAGAAACACGTGTATTTTATTTTTTTGTAATCTTCTCTAATCCAAAAAATCAAATAAATCCCAGCTTATGAGTCATAGAGGGTTAAAATGATGAAAAATAAAGGTTAACAATCTTTAATTTGATAAAGTTTTCTTGCATCTTGAGGTGGATGAAGCACAGTGGTTTGATAGGCAAGTTTACAGGTAAATCAGAAAAGGTTTGCGCTTCGATAATTTGTGTACGTTTGTTTCTGAATTAGCTCGAACGTCACGGTACAGAGTAACCACCCATAGAAGCAATGCTTCTTCAAATTTATCATTATGGTAATAAGAAATAGGCAAGTATTTCCATGGTTGTAACAACTCTATTTTAGATCTCTTGATTGCGCGTTCGTATTTTCGAAGGTAGACGATGATTTCCGAAGCGCATACTTTTCCTTGGCGATCTGTAAGTATTTTTGTTTAATATCTATGTTGCATTTTTTTGTCTATTTGTACACATCTTGTACTTATTGCATCAGTCATCAGCGAGCAACATTACACATTCTGTATTAAAATCAGTTGTACGTGAGCAGTGAAGCTGACGTCACTAAATGGTGTTAAATTTTTCCAAAAATTCGCGATGACGTTGTTCATGATGGCGTGGGGAGCGGCCGGAGAGTGAAATAATACCAATTGAATACAAATAAGTTTGTAAGAAACGAAATTATTTTTAGTCTGTATCACAGTGTCACTTCTAGGTCGCTTCGTGAAAAATTAATCAAAGAAAGTAGTACCTTCTTGATCTTCACTTGTTGGACGTCAATATGTACAGACGCCAGCACATCAAGCTACTACAATCTGTCAAATTTCTTTAGTGGATTTTCAACTTTATTGCTAACGCATAAGGATCAAAGTTGATTGGGAAAATTTTACAGTTTCGGGTGGCTTGATCTGCTGGTGTCTGTACAAAACACAGCTCCTAATACGCCCATCCTTTACCACACAAGTGCTTTAATACTGCTCGATAACACATTGGGAAATCCATCAATACCGAGTCGTTTAGCCAGTCAGAAAGAACCCGAGACTAAAATACAATACTTACCTAATCTTTTACTATTTTATCTAAATAACCTATACCGATATTTAGTTATCAATTAATATGTATTAAAACAAATACATGACATGTTCTTTAATTAAATTATGAAGGCGGCGCACAGCTGTTGATCTATTTTTGTTACCTACAAAGTTTACAAACTGATGGTGTCCGTCAACCTTGCCCAGTTTCTGAGAAAACAAGTGATTGGATTCGTAATTAAGGCGTACTTGCTTCTCTCGGATAAACTCGGATGTGTGCAAGTAAATATATGTACACGTCCCCCTTATTAATAAACGCGAAGTAATATGCCAAACTTAACTCTTGAAAGATGTATAGTAGGTAAGTCTGAAGCTAATCCTGCACCCTAATTGCGTAACAATCTGAATCATTTTGAAGGATATTGCTAATTCATTGCTTCATATGTAAAAAAATTGTCTGACCACAACGTAAAATAATAACGCAATGAATGTTGTTGAACTGTCAAAATTAAAACCATTGCTGCTGTTAGTTTGTTATGCAATTACCCCGATGTTTGTTACTTTATTCCGCGTTTATTAATAAGGGGGACCGAGTTTTAGAAAAAAAATGGCTTTACAGAGCGACACCTCTGTAAGATCAGAGCGTCCCCTCTGTCAGACACGGGTTGCAGTCTCTTTCGGGTTTTATGCTCATAACAATATTATTTTGAACCTTCATTGCCCCAGTGTAGTATCCTGTATATACGCCTCCACTTCGATGCTACAACACGAACTCAGAACAAACATGCTGAAAAAAAGAGCTACTTTCTTGACCAGTTGTTTGAATGAATGACGATGATGGTTGTGTGACTAATTGGTACAATAATACTAAATGTAGGTCAAACAAGGTCGGTACTTATTTATAAAGTACTTTACATAAACAAGAACCTTGCCTGCAACACTTTGTAGCTATTATGTATTCAGATTTATATGTTACTAGCTGCGCCCCATGGTTTCGAGAGTAACGATAGTTTCGGTTTCGGTTTCATAAGTCTCGATCCCGTAAGAATATCGGAGTAAAAAGTATCCTATAACTTAATCCAGGTTATGATCTACCCTTGTGCCAAATTCCATTAAAATGCATTCAGCCGTTTTCGCGTCAAGGCGTAGCAAACAAACATACAAAAAATAAAATCTCTTTATAGTATTCGTTTAGAATAGCTAACCCGACAGGCGTTGACCTGTCCTTTCAATAATTAATTTATCCAAATATCCCATAGGAAAAAGGTCGTTTAAATTGTCCCGAATTTGAATATTTACCGTGAAACTTTTCCATTTTTTTCCGTAAAACCTATTTCGGACTATTTAAAAACAGAAAATAGCCGAATCGAGCCAGCCGCTCTCAAGTGATGCGCTTCGAACGAACATCATTTAATTTAATTTATGTAATATATTGTGACAACTGGCAGCTTATTATACAAATTTTGTGAATTAAGGAAATCCTACCTTCAGTTCAGAATTAAATATAATTGGCAAAAAAAATAAAAATGTCTGCCGCTGAATAAAGCCTCACCCATGGATTGCTGAAACGAACAAAGTAGGTAAATCAATTACTGACACTTTTATGGAGGGCAATTAAGGTAGACTTAATACCTAATAGCTAAGGTACGATTACAAAATATCTCGTCTATCTATGAAGATAAATCCATACTAATATTCTAAATGCGAAAGTATAATAACTTTGTCTGTCTGTTTTTCCTTTTCACACCTTAACAGCTGAACGGATTTGAATGTACACGACAAATGGTACACGGGTAGACATGATCTAGGTTAGGGTGGAAAATATACTTTATACTACACCTGCTTGGAAAGTAGGTACCTTGATACTTTATCGAAACGGTAGAAAGTACGTCATTGCATATCGAACAAATTATGCGGGGAGAAAACGCATCTGAGCGGGAGAGAAAAGTGTATGAAAATCCATTTCTTACGTGGTTTTTCTTTTTTAATTTTGGGTAAGACTATGCGCCGCGCCGGTAACCTAAATATCAAAAGCCAAAAAGTTTTTACAGTGAGTTTTTATCTGCAAGTTCGCAAAATGACACTGGCCACTAGCTGTTTGTTGGATGGTGTCGGGCTGGCAGTGCGACCCTGCGGCGGCAGGATAAACAATTTGAAAAAAGAACATGTGAAAATTGCAGACGCCATTGGCGCCATTTCCAATTTGTGTGTTGTTTGAGGATTCAGTTTTCGTAGAAAGTAAAATAAAGATTTCGTTTTTTATTTTCCTCGTAGGTGTAGTATAAAGCACTATGTATCACTCGAGAGAAAGTGCGATTCCCGATCTCGGGTGTTTTCAAACGACACCCTCGACGGTAATCGGTCACTTTCTCCTCTCGGTGAACAATGTACTATTTCATTTCGCTATTACGTTTCCGTGCAGCCGGGGTGTCACATTCGGTTCAAATAATCTCGTTTCTCGATTACGTCCCGTTGACGGGGGCGGTGTACAAACGGTCTTAGGCATGCCGCGACATCCTTAGGCATTATTTATTTCAACTTTTCGAACACAAAAAGGTACAAAGGCGGACTTAATGCATTATCATTGAAAATTCAACTTTATTGTCATACTATTAAGTTATATTCCTATTCGTCGCCTAAAAATCCTTTGCCGTACCAGGCCGCAAGTGTTCACGGGTATTTTTTTGCGCTGTTATTAGAGCAATTAAATACACTAATTTAAATTTAGTTTAATTTTAGGAATTATGAAAATATATATTATTCTCACCATTCTCACATATGGTGCTCAAACATGGTGTTTGATACTTCAGTAGAGGTCCAAGCTCGAGGTTTGCCAGCGAGCCATGGAGCGCAGTATCCTGGGGGTTCGAATGTCTGACCGTATAAGGAACACAGCACTGCGCGCCGAACCCAATATGACGGACATTACCCAGAAAGCCGCTAAGTTTAAGTGGGACTGGGACGGATATGTCTGCCACATATCAGATGATAAATGGGCTTGACTCTCACTGAAAGGACTGGCTGGCACTAGCAAAAGGCAGAATTGTGTGGAAAAGAGAGAAGGAGGCCTTTCCCCAGCAGTGGGTCAATATAAGCTAGTTAGATTAGATTTAGCAACAAAATAAACTCCATTAACTTCCAAATGACACATAACAACACCTTCGCAATATCTTCACAGACATCATAAATTACGTTATTGTCATTTACACGTGTCTTCAGTGCGCGTAGAATCGTTTGTGCTCATTTACTGAAACCTCCTTGGCAATCATTGCTAACCTATGTATATTTTGTGGAACGATTACTGGGGAACTTTTTGGTATGAGGTGTGTTAAATGTTCGTAGATTCTAATTCCTGTTTATAAGTAGGAAAACTCCGTCCGCATGGAAGTCGTAAAGCGTCATAATATTGATTTTCATTAACTACATATTATATGTACTTAATGAAAATCTGGAAATCTGAAAAAAAAAGCCTGTTATCGCCCACTGCAACATAAAGGCCTGCCTACTCTCTTTCCACTTCTCTCTGTTTAAAGCTGCTAATGACCAGTTCTTGTTGAAGGAGTCCAGCGTATCCCGCCATCTTCGTACGTCGCATGCCATCAAGAGGGACCCACTGGGTCGTCAGTTTGACCCAGTGGTCGTCTGACATGCGGCAGATGTGTATTAAGTACCTAAAAAAAATACTATTTCGCTGAAAAGCCCGAAGCTGAATCTGAAATGCTGTGAATCGAGAGTCGACATTTACATTGTTTTTTATTTTTAGGTTTCGAGAATTTTCCTATTTATTTACTTGTTCTAGTTCAAAGGCAAATCCTAGGCCTTGTCAATACGTTTTCATTCTGCTTCATTGGTAGACTGTTATGTGCCAACCTGCAAAAATCCCAGCGTGAACGTGTATGCAAGTTAATCAGCACGTAGCGAACTCCCATAGCGTCGAGCTGCTACTGATAGATTTGTAGCGCCGCCTGCCAAATGGTCCCGTTTGGCACCTCTCCATAATCGACACTCGGGATATTATGTTGTTCGCTCAAAGAATATGCTGTTCGCTACTCGGATTTTTGTATACGCTGGAAAAACATGCGAGCGGCAGAAACTGTTGGCACTCAAGGGTTTTTTTTTTTAGGTTTGTAATTTAATATAAAATAAGGGTCACGTCCTTTATTTTGACATACATTGACTCCACAGTCCACAGCCTAAATCACTGAAGAAAGGAATTTTATTAAAGTACCCGTCACGAGAAACTATAAGTTGTTGTTGTTGTGTTGGTGTTGTTGTTGTGTAGTTGTTGTAGTGTTGTTGTTGTTGTAGCTGTAAGTTGTTGTAAGTTTGGTTTAGTGCCATTTTCATGACACTGCCTGCCCGCGTGTAAATATTTCTGTACTTGCTATCGCAGGGAGCTGTATCTGTGACGACGAGTATGTCAGAGAATCTACGTACGCAATTAGGGTGCAGGTTGTACGAAACTTAACAGTTTGAATAGCATTGTTGTTATATAAAACATTATCACAAAATCCCAAACTCAGCAAACGCATAGTTTTTGAGAAACACAATATAGTTTTTGAGCAAAACTATCATAAAGTTATAGAAAATTCAACATAAATACATTATATAGCTGACATTTTACCACAGATAAGTACGAATTTCACTCCTAGGTCTTTTTAGAAAAAAAAAAATTGGAAATGATTTTTCCTGTCATTTTTAGGTAGCTGGTTGTACAGGTGAGACATTTACAATCATAATCGAGATTTTAATAATATTTTTTATTCTAATTCTATTGATCATTTTATATAATTTCAAAGTTAGTATTTTAGTTGTCAAAACATTACTGTTTTCATCATCTGCCTAGACATTTCCCAACTAAGTTGGGATCGGCTTCCAGTCTAACCGGATCCAGCTGAATACCAGTATTTTACATGGAGCGTCTGCCTATCTGACCTCCACAACCCAGTTACTGGGTAATACGATACCCCTTGGTAAGACTGGTTGTCATACTTTCGGGCTTATGACGACCCGAAAGTATGACAACCAGTCTTACCAACCGACCTTATTGACATAATCTAATCATTTCAATGCTTTTTAATGAGTTGATTGCAATATGTGGTTAGCTAGCGACATCGACGATTGATCATATTATTCTTACCTGAGCAACCGGCAGCAAGTTCGTCTTGCTGAGATGGTTACAGAATGGCACTGCTGCTATTTTGGAGCACGGTTATACAATACAATTTTGGCCAACAATTCAGTGCTAATCCCTTGATGTATTGTCGTTGCAATATTGTGCCAACAGCCTTACTCACTAAACATAAAAAATTACAGACTTTTGGGAAATTTGACGCTTTAGCAACTATGTATTTCTTTGAAGATAAAACGATAGTATCAATTATCTTCATAATAGTTATGAAGATAATTGATACTATCGTTTTGCTATTTTAAAGCACACAATATAAGGTAGTTATTAAAGAAAGTCCGACAACCAGTCTTGCCAAGGCGTATCGCGTTACCCAGTAACTAAGTTGTGGAGGTCAGATAGACAGTCGCTCTATGTAAAGTACTGGTATTCAGCTGCATCTGGTTAGACGGGAAGCCGACCCCAACATAGTTGGGAAAAGGCTAGGCAAATGATATAAGGTTATTCAGCGTTGATTTGTGTTAAGAGCATTAAAAACTCTTAACGTTGTGCTACAAAGAGAAAAAAAAAAATAAGAAAACAATGTTTCCTACGGTTAAAATTTCATAACTTCTATTAAAAAAGAAACCCAGTAGTATCCTAAGAAACTCCCTGGTCTTTTCAACCCATTGGATTAAAAGACCACCTCCCTCCCCCCGACCCCCCGCATTTAGCATGGTATCACGTATCACATTACACCGCGGTACAGAAATATTCCGCGCGAGTATTTTCATAACCCGACCGGCTATTTACGTTGCTCCTCGCTCACTATTGTTTTAAGGGATTCGTTATGGGAGGTAAACGTTTATAGACGCAATGTTGCTTTACGTATGCATCCATTTGTTATATTATTACTTATTATTATTAGAAGCGTGTAACTTTAGTAGTCTTTCAATGTTCGATGCTTTGAAAAACATATTTTTCACTAGCGGTTGCCCGTGACTCCGTTGCATATTAATTTATTAAGTATTTCGTATTTAATCATTTTTTATGCAAATATCCCGGATGAAATATAGTCGTAGTCGTGGTGAGAAGCTTTTGTCCTTCTCTAGTTCCTAGTCTACCAGTAGTTTAGGCGTGAAAAGGTACCAGACAGAAACAGTTATTTTCGTATTTAAAATATTTATTTCTAATTCTAGTTAGAATTCAAAATATCTAGGCAGGTTATTGCACTTTCTTTGTTATTTTTGAATAAGTCATCCCTGCCTTAACGTAAAATTTCTGAAATCTTCCTCAAGATTTTATTTGCCTTGTTGTTTACAGTTTTGTAGTAAAACCTATAAATTATATCGAAGTAATATAGAGAACATGACATTGAAAGTATCTACCACGTTGGAACATACATTATTTAATATTTATTTACGTCTGGCAGTCTAAAATTAAATGAATTACGTTTTGATATACGCAATGGAATTTAATTTCATTGATTTACTTTTGAGTAGGTACCTATAAATTTATTTTATTTTTGTTATGTATTTTCTGGTGTATACCAGAAAATACATAACAAAAAAAAATACAATTGTTACTACAAAACATATATTGGGGGGCCGTATCGCTTTATGTGATCTCTTTCAGGCAACCTTGGAATGAACAGTAATTGCGTGGATATAAAAAAAACCGGTCAAGAGCAAGTCAGACTCATGCACCGAGGGTTCCGTACCATCATATATAAAATTTTCATCGGCGAGGCCTATATTCGTTAGATAATTTTCACACTGCGGTGTAGATATTGCAGTTTTGAGTCAGTGCCATCTCTTGACCGATAGTGGAACTAATGTAATTTTTGTTGATTTCTGAAAAAGTATGCGTTTTAGAGACATCGGTTTATTTTTCCTGTAATCTTTACATAAACTTCTATCACATGGAATAATTTCAGATTCTCTATGCAACCTTCGGAGATACGGGGGGGAACGGTATTTTTTTTTATATTTTTCATTAAATTCGAAAACTGTGCGGCCTAAAAAAATCGAAAAAATGCTTGAGAATGTGCAAACAGTGCTCTTTTATATGATACATGCCCTAGTAGACCCACTCCGAATTTTTAAGAGCCCCTTTCTGTCCCTGTTGCAAAAAAAAAATTCTTATTTGCAAAATAGTTGTGCAAACGTCATCTAAAACTATCCAGCTGTGACAGACGAACAGACAGACCGACAGACAGACTGAGGCGCACCATAGGTACGGGTTCCTTTTTACCGTTTTGTTACGGAACCCTAAAAATGGGGTTGTCGTTGGTGCAAAATAATAGGTATACTATTATACTTCGATACACATATATACTGAATGATTGTTCTTACAGGCTCCAAATTTTTATAGGATGTTCTACTCATAAATGTGAACAACTTTCACTATGGGACCAACTCTGTAATCACGAAAAAAAAAACAGCTGTTTAGTACAAAAGTTCAATAGGTACTTACCTACTTGACCAAAATGTATGAAACAATTGATTTTTTTTTCATGATCTCAGAGTTGGTTCCATAGTGAAAGTGGTTCATATTCATGGGTGGAATACTGTTTTTATAAAAGAAATGATAAAAAAAAGATGGTAAAAAAAATCATCCGGTATATATACAACGTGTAACGTTAAATGCGCAAAACCTGAAAATAGTTTGATCAGAATAACGAGCATAATTAATTGAACCACTTTTTAATATAGGTCACATTTTTCAAAAAATCTTCATTAAAAACGTTGCCGTGTCTATTTATTAAGTTCAAGCCACCCAATGTCAGCGCGGCGCAGCGGCCCGGTGACGACTCCTCCCTGGATAAACCGTCGTCGCAGACGCAAGAAACAATCAGAATGACCAGTAAAACTAAAACAGCACATAAAACCTTGACAATTTTTTAATGACTTATTTTCTGAAATAGGTCAATTGAATTAAAAATCAGTTGTGGTGTCTGAGGTTTTGCGCATTTAACGTTACACGTTGTATGTATATGCTGTATAATAAATACATAAATAATGGTGCCCAACCAAAATTGCAGTGTTTGACATACGTACCCGATATTCACATTAGATTAGCGACCGACTCCTTTACTGAAATGTTCCTACCAATTGGTATAAGATGATGCTACACGGATTCACTAAATACATAAATTTTATTTAATTAATAGAAAGCCAACAGTTCATTTGTCAAACTCATTCGAAAGCATCCATCGGTTTCTTATTAGACTTCAGCTGTGTCCGGCAACCCTGCATGCTTGTCTTTTGTTGACTGTACGAGTATGTAATGTACTGCATAGTTGGTAGTTTTTAAGGTTAGTTTTTTTTTTTAAGTACTATATTTAAATGTGTATGGAACAGGCTTCTCGCCATCAAACTCGAAAGTCTGGCGAGTAAAATTGTAAAACATCAAAATAATGTATTTTTGATACTAATAAACAAAAAAAAAAAAACATAACATAACCGCTTTATAATAAATTATTATTTCGTCTATGTATTGTTAATACACACCAGTATGCCAATTACCTAATAACGTAACTAAAAACGTTCAAAATCTAGTCGCAATCTCATCTCAGCGACAATCAATGTCAAAAACTTGTCAAAAATGTAGGAAAATTAGAGGTGTTTTTGACAGCTTGAGACTGAGATGATGACTGTGAACTTTCTTAAAATTACGAGATTGCCCCTCTGGACTCCTAAATCGAGCCATCCTGCATTATTTTTATAAACATCTACAACTTTGTAAATGGTCGTGAATTCAAATTTGGAGCAACGATAGCACCTAAACTAAATGATGGCCAGTATGTTGGCTTCAAAACTGAATAAAAACTTTTTCTTTGGCTCATAATTACTGTGATGTTTAAGGGATTTATATCTAAAGTGGAAATGCACGGTGACTCGAATTTATAGTAGGGATAGTTTATTTACTCGGTCAATTAATTCAATCTGCTGTAGCCCATATGTATCTCCGTCGATGCACTACTGGCGCCAAACTAATTTAGCCACATTCTAATCACAATTACAAACCCCACAAACATTTTAATTTAAACCAATGAATTGTTCAGTAACACAAACAATAGAGATTAAATTAGTGAATCCATTGTAATAATGAGTATCATTTGGCATGCACAAACATTTTTTATAGACGCATTCTGAACGACGCAATAACCGTTAGCATTTCAATTAATGCTTCGAAATCTGCACTTGTGTGCAAATCACCGTACTATGAAATTATTGGACACTGACATTTAAATCGTTTACAGTCCAATACACCAGGCCTGCAATATTACGACCGAGCACTCTAAAGGAAAAACGCAATGAAACGTAGATTGGATGAATAAATCTTTCCGATCGATCGTTCTGGTCCTAGGTTCCGGATGCACTTAAATTCGGTTAATCCAAAGCGTCTGAATGTCTTCTGCTGCTGTTGCGTTGCGAGTGTCTATTTTTATAAATATCTGTTGTAATTTATGTCGTGTAAATATAACACCGACGCTCTTGGCCCACACCAGATCGTTAGAATACGTAAAACAAGGAATGTTCGGGTAGCTTTATGATCTTCAATTTTTCCATGTTACACAAACAGTTTTTCCGTCTCATAAGTTTTTATTTTACTAATCGGTAAATACCTATTTGCTTGTTTCTTTGCTCTTACCTCTTACATATTCAAGTTGGAGATTTTTCAACCACTGTGGCTATGCAATTCTCCTTAACTAGGTTTTCAAATTTATTTATTAATAATCACTAACTAGGCATTTGTCTGAATCTTGGGGATCAGAATTGCGACCATTTTATATGAGATACATAGTGATTATTGTAAGATTATAAACTAAATTAAAATCAATTGGACATTCTGTAAAGTACTATTCCAATAGTCTGTCCCACTGTTTATTTAGGCTTTAACCGACTTCAAAGAAGGAGGAGGTTCTATGTTCGTCTGTACATATTTTTTTCAAATGTTTGTTCATCGATTTTCCATCAATTACGGACGGAAATAAACATATTTTTTTATTTGTTAGAGGAAGCTCGTGCGGAAGTCCCATATGAATTTTTATTTAGTTTACTGTGGCAGTTTTTGAGTTAGCTTTAATAATACGTATTTAATTCATTTCGTGTATGTTGATATGTTCTGTATGTTGATGTGCGCTTACTAACGAACAGTATTTTATTTTTAGGGTTCCGTACCTCAAAAGGAGAAACGGAACCCTTATAAGATCACTTCGTTGTCCGTCTGTCAAGTTCATAGGTAATAATTGTCACCATCCGTCATTGTCATGCATTTGTCATAATTATGTCATTTATGCTTTACACAGAGTTAAAATTAACATAGGAAAAAAGTAAAATAAAATATTGCGTTGCATTGTTTATCTTTTAATGTCTCCTGTATTCAAATAAAAAGCAACGCATCCCAATAGTGTGACTTGCATATGGCCATAAGTGATTGTTGCACTGTCTGCACTATTGCAGATCCAACGTTCTATATACTGGGGCGTAGCGAATGAATCATTTGATATGATGTGATGTGATACAAACGTTAGATTTGAGTGAAATTAAATCTGTTGCAAGACAGTGGATTCCGTGATCGAAAGGTTTTAATTTTTTTTTTTTTTTGACAGGTTTTTTTGACATCAGATTTGGGAAGGGTCTTATGGCCTTTCATCAAGTTTTACGTCGAACTATAAGAACGTCGAATATATTTATATACAGGGTTTTGAAACACTATTATTGCTTCATAATACATTTTGTTTTGCCAAGCTTGTACGGGTCAATAATATGTATGTATTTAGAAATATTATGTATGTTTATCAGTTGTCTAGTACTCATAGCACAAGCTCTGCTTTGTTTGGGACTAAGATGGCGTTGTGTGAAAGTTGTGGAATATTATAATTATTATTATTAGTTACATACCTTCAAATTTGTACGGAACCTTTGCAGCTTCGGTCGAGTCCGACTCGTACTTTAACGTTTCTTTTATTTTTATGTATAGATTTTAAATATTTTGTAGTGAAGTTTTCCTAGGGCATTAACGAAATATCATTCATAGTCAACATAGCGACGTCCCAGCGTGGAACCTTATACAGTGTACAGTGTTACGTGTTGGGTTTAAGGACCGCAATAAAATAGGGTTTCCTAGAGAAAAATAAAAAAAATAAAATCCTCGAGAAGGCTATAAAACGCCCACTACACTTAGGAAGAAACTTGAGAGGCGCTAGTGAGAGTGTAGTGAGGCTTGGACTGTAATGCTTCATCGACACGTACATAGTTACAGTGTAAATGGAAGATTGTATTTATTTATTTAAGGGTTTATCTAACTAGCCCGTACTATCCCACTGCACCACGCGTAGTATGACCACTATAGAATCGGGTTCTGTCGACGGAAGAATAGTTAGTCTGTCGACAAAACCCGATTCTATGATGGTTATACTGCGCGTGCTGGACAAAGGCCTCTTTCCCACACAATTCCGGCCAGTCCTTTCGGTAGGAGTCAAGTTTGTCTCACAGCATCAGCATCTTAGTCTCGGACAATATAGGCTCGTTAGATTAGATGGATTAGATAGCTTACAAACACACAAATATAAACAGACAAGAACAGGAAAGGAATAGAAAAATATGTGCAAACCTGATGCTTATTTCTAAAGAGAAAGATGAAAAAGAAATGTAGACACTATGTGGAAAACACAACACATAACTTGTGGTTGAAAAGCAATTCGGGATCTGCGGTGTTTCTAAATGTTGACATTTATAACCAGAAAGCCAAATCCCGTAATTAAAAACGTTCAAAATCGAATCGCAATCTCATCGCAGCGATAATCAATGTCAAAAACTTGTCAAAAATGTAGGGATTTTAGAGGTATTTTTGACAAATTGAGACAGAGATTAGTCTTGAACGTTCTAAAAATTCCGTGAATTGCCCCTCTGATAATGTGTTATTACGACATTGTCAGATTTAATCACATACTAATGCAGTCCTTTTTGTGCACACTTGTTGTGTGTAATAAATAAATAGTGCAATATTTGCTATAGCATGTCCAAAAGCTTTGTGTTTTACTACATCTTAATTAGACTAGTATCACAGTTGTTGACATTGCAGCTACAAAAACCAAATTATCATATTTAAACAGAACTGTAAACGACTAGGAAGAAGCAACTCTAAAAATACCAGTTGTAAACTTTTGAATGTCATTTATTTTAAAAATAAAATGCATCTTCATATTCCGGTAGCGGTCAGGTTCATGAAACGCTTGCAGTTTGTTTATTTTTGCATCAGAATTCTTTCAGAATTAGTTTCTGTGTTTCACGCTGTTTAAAAGAATATCTTTTCCGCGATAAACTTGGTCACGGTATCTTTCCGATTTCACGGCTAATTACCAAAGAAGATTAATTCACAAAAATAACAACAACGATACTGAATTCAAATCAACTTTACCAGGTACTGAGAGTTGCTAAATGAAAGAAATGATACCTCAAACAAATAAAAAAGGTTTTTTATTTGTCCGTTCTAAGATTGATGCAAATAAAAAATACATTCTTGTTTTCAATAACGAAAAGAAAAACTACTCAAGTACGTGCTCTTAAAGCATTGGAGGTATGTACGTACTCGTAATAAATAACATACTTTTTTATCCATTCGGGACAGAACGTAATTGGTCACAGGGAAATTTATAGACGCTAACGTTCCGATATTGAAACAACACTAGATTAATGAGTTTAATCCGGCACACCCAAAATTACCAGGCGCTGCACAGTGGGGTTTAATTCCCTGTTTTTTGGCCAAAATAATTTTTTGTGTTTTATTATTTCTATGGGATATAATTAGTCAAATGAAGTCAATAAAACTAGTAATCTATTAATAAAACTACTTTTATTAGCAAAAAATTAATATTCTAATAAGTTTAAAACAGATTTACTTAAAAACTTAAAACGGATTATTTTGTTTTTGGTAAGGGCCGCATGGCGGTTATGAAAGGATCAGATGACACTATCAGTGCCTTAAAAGTGTCCTCCATTGTGGCTCAATAGACGTTTCAGTTGAAGAACCTACAAAAGAAAAGTATATTAGTAAACGAAATTTATTAGTTAAGTAGCAAAAATTAGCAATAAGTACATATGTATTCGTAAAGACAAAACACAAATGAAACAAAAAAAAAATTGCTTTTATAGAAACGAATAGAAAGTTGTTAAAATGTCAAACGAAAGTAGGAAAGTATGGAAAATCGGTCTATGAACATTATGGTTATTCTGTGAGTCTTATTTCAATCAGCATAGCTTGCTTGGCAGATATTATTGACATTATAATAAGTACTTACATCCAGCTATTGTATCCATATTAAAAATCTTTAAAGTAGGCTTTGGTACCGCCAGCAAATATCAAGAAATATCTCTTACACTTTTACAAAAACAAAAGACGTACGAGCATTATAATCAAAGGTTAACAATGAACTGCGCTGACGGCGAGATAGGTGGACTGACAACCGGTTCTCGCCCGGTCTCAGGTTGCATGATTCATTGTTTTTTACGATACATGTAGTTAGATAAGGATAGACAAAGGTGATGTGTATACGTTTTGGCCAATGCCGCCCGTACTTAAAACCCTATGTGCGCTGTGGAAAAACATGAACGAATCCAAATATTGTGTAATCTGTTTGAGTGACGTTTTTAGGCAATGGGCAAATAGGCAAGTCGGAGCTTAGTAGTTAATTGATTAATTTCGGGGACTGAGGATTACAGTGTTAGTCATTGTGTCAAAAATATTTGAATCTGAAAAACTCATGCCTTTTTCGTTCAATCCGTGGTCGACCAGACGAAACGCACTGCGTGAAGCCGAGGTTTACATGCAAACATTTTATTACTCAAATTCAAAGCATTTATTTCAATAAACCATTTAGAGGTACTTTTGAATGTTCAAAGAATCGTTCAGTTAGTCAGAAAGTTGAAGCCATCTAAAACGTAGATCTGTAAGGAGAAGAACGGGCTTAGAAACTCCAAGGACACTCTTTTAAATACAGCTGCGTACGTATGTACTATATCATACCCACCTGATTTTAGGACGTGAAATTCCGCTCGCCCCTTAAATTATGTGGACTCCTATTTGTTCCGTAATTCATGAGAAACTAGTAGCCGTATTGTTTCTTAATGTGTTGGTCCACATGGCGAGTTTCCAAAATATCGCTAGTAGAGGATAAACGTTCTACGCAAGTTTTGGAATCTTGACAATGTCGAACGAGTTCGAATGTTCGCTCGCATTTTAGTCACGCTTTTTAATCAAAATCAAAATCAAAATCAAAAGTCATTTATTCAAACTAGGCTGAGAATCAGCACTTTTCGAACGTCAAAATTACAAAAGACAGTCCCCCAAAACGCCCGCCCTTCACCACTTCCTAGTGCTTTCGCTGGGAAGAAGAAGTGGCGCAACAAACTCCCCAGCAGCACAGCTATCTGTTCAGTTAGAAAATACTTGACTGAATACAATACAAGGTATGCAAAGCAATTAACATTACAAGACACAGGACACTAAATTCAATTATCTGCCATATGTCAGCTAGCAACGCCAATATACCAAGAAATACAATAAAAAACTATACGTAGGTACTCAAGCAAAAATTAATAAATGAAAATTAAATAAAAGCCTCCAGGTATGAAGGGCGTGACCGCTAACATATTTATGCAATGCTGGGTTCTGTTTACATAGCTGTCGCTTGAAGTCACAAATGATAAACTAGGACCATCGAAGGAAACTAAATAAACAAGTTATTACTAATTATAACAATAATAAAACCATGGTCAGCAAGACGACCAGTCACCACAAGCAGCACCCGTTCACGAGCATAACGCAAAGATCAGCCATTACCCCCCTCGCCATATTTGAGGGAAGGAGGCAACCCGACCCCCAACGCTACCGCAAGCAGTGACATCTGAGGGAGCATGACGAACTTGCTGCCGGTTGCTCAGGTAAGAATAATATGATCAATCGTCGAGGTCACTAGCTAACCACATATTGCAATCAACTCATTAGAAAACATTTAAATGGGTTGATTATGTCAATAATATAATAAAATAAAACTAAACTGATTTGACTTATACAGCCCAATAAAAAATTGTATAATGAGCTCATAGTATAATAACCTATCAGTAATCTAATTCTGGAGAAAGAACATAAACATTGTCTTGAGTTAATCAGGGCGACCAACTATTCTTATCGTTTAAGTAGTCGTTGATGGAGTAGTATGCCTTTGAACAAAGGTTGGATTTTACTTGAGCTTTAAATGCATTAAAAGGCAAATCTAGCAAAGAAGAGGGTAGCTTGTTATAAAAGGCTATACCAAGACCAACAAATGTGTTTTGAACCTTATGAAGCCGGTGAAAGGGAGCACGTAGTTTGTCCTTATTTCTGGTGTTAACATTGTGAACATCACTGTTTTTAGTATACAAGTGTATATTTTGCCTAATATATATGATGTTGGCAAATATGAATTGTGATGCAACCGTGAGAATACCAATATCTTTAAATAAATCTCTTAGAGAAACTCTAGCACCTAGCTGGTAAATAGCTCGAACAGCTCTTTTTTGAACGACGAATATATTTTGTATATCAGCTGCTTTGCCCCACAGCAGAATACCGTAGGACATAACGCTATGAAAATAACTAAAATATACTAAACGAGCTGTATCATCGTCAGTGTATTGTCTTACTTTCCTGACGGCGTAGGCAGCCGAACTGAGCCTTCCTGCTAGGCTCGATATATGTGGTCCCCACTGAAGTTTGGCATCTACTGTTATTCCCAGAAAAACTGCTGAGCTCACAGTCTCAAGCGCCTCTTTATCTAAGACGATGTTGGGTCCTAGATTTCTAACATTGGGTAAGGCGAACTTTACACATTTCGTTTTCTTGGCATTGAGAACTAGGTTATTTGACGTAAACCAATCCGTAACTATTGAGAGTGCACTGTTTACCTCGTCAAAATCTAGTCTATTCCTGTCTACTTTAAAAATAAGAGATGTATCATCAGCAAACAGTACAACGTCACAGATTCCCTTTAAATGGAATGGTAAATCATTGATATAAACTAAGAACAAGAATGGGCCCAGTATTGAGCCTTGCGGCACACCTAACTGAACTGGCAGCGCGGAAGATTTCACACCATTAACATCTACACATTGGAACCTATTATGTAAATAAGAATTTATTACGTTGAGAGCTTCGTTTTGGACACCGTAATGACGTAGTTTACGCAAAAGCGTGTCATGGTGCACGCAATCAAAGGCTTTGGAAAGATCACAGAAAACTCCGATAGCATTTTGCGAGCTCTCCCATGCGTTAAATATGTGTTTCAGCAAAGCAACACCCGCATCTGTAGTCGAACGACCTTTTGTAAAGCCATACTGTTCATTATGAAGGAGGCTATTTAAATTAAAATGTCTTAGCAACTGCTTGAGTATTAATTTTTCAAATATTTTGCTAAATGCAGGTAAGATGGAAATAGGCCTAAAATTGCCAACGTCGTTTTTATTACCTGATTTAAATAAAGGTATGACTTTACTATTCTTCATGAGGTCAGGAAAAATTCCTAAATCAACACATTTATTAAAAGTAACAGCTAGATAGGGGGCTACGATGTCTATTATATTACTTAAAAGTTTAATGGAGATGCCCCAGTAGTCACCGGTGTTTTTAGACTTAAGTAGGTTAAAAACATTAACTACATCATGTGGGGTTACATGTTCGAAACTAAATAAACGACTACATTGAGGTACACTACTATGCAAAAGGTTTTCAGCTTTAGACGGGGACGAATTTAAGGAGCGAGTCGTAGTTATGGGTATGTTGGCAAAAAACTCATTAAAAGCTTCAGCTACGTCAGCGGCTTTATTAACTAATTTATTATCGACCATAATCTCAAGTACTTTTTCTTGTTTAACCGATTTACCCGTTTCATTGTTAATAATTTTCCAAGTTGTTTTTACTTTATTATTAGAATTTTTAATAGCATCGCTTAAAAATTTTGATTTAGCAAAAGCACTAACCTTTTTAAATAATTTTGAATAATTTTTGACATACTCTAGGAAAGGAGTGTCAAACCTGTATTTTTTCAAACCATATAACTCGTATAGTCTCGCTCTACTTTTATAAATACCCGGAGTAGCCCATTGGTTAAAGCCAACTGGTTAATGAGGTTAGAAATAAATTTGATGAGATTTTAATAAGAGTTTGCTGTCACAAATGTTCACATGTTTATATTCAGTTCATTCAGTGATTATTCTCTTTTGTACATAGATGATGCCAGTTATTAAAATTATCCTTACCAAAACGAGAATTTTATTTATATGAACATAAAAGAGAGTAGATTAATAACTTTTCTTCGAAGATCGATACAGTCCATACAATTATAAGTATATATTATTGCCTTAGAAGTACCTATGGAAAAAAATTTAAATCATTTATTTGCATTAATAAGGTACAGAAAGTTCTCTATACAATTACAATTTCTTTTTGATCTCTTAATATGTCTTTAATATCGGCGCGCAAAATTTACATATTTAATTTTATTATTTTATTAATTTAATTTACCAACTTGAAGAAAAATACACGTTTCACCGACCCCAAAAGGATTGGCATAAGGGCAAGAGAATTATGAAGTAGTATTGACTTAAATAGACATTCCCCAGGATTGGCGAGCCTCACCCACCTTGGGATTTATTTATTATTATTATTATTATTATTAAGATACTAACAATACTAATCTAATACCTAAGCATCATCATTGTTACTAACACTAAAATACTAACAAAACTATGGATACTGTAGTCCGAAATAAAGTTTTATTATTATTATTAATTCAAACATGGAACATTTGTTTAAATTAAATCAATTGCAAGTATTTTTGCAATCAAAAATCAAAGAGTTGGTTAGTTGGTCGGAAATCAGCGAATTAATACTGACGAGAATAAATGGTTCGGTTAAATGGTGTTTGGGGCTAAATGGTTGACGTGTAATAATAGGTCAACCTTCAACTATTTAGCCTAGCCGTAGTTTATTCGCTGCCTCTCATAAATTGTCCAGTAAACATCTGGGTTTGTCGCGCTCCACCGCCGATGGAAGGTCACTGAGTCATCGCCTGATCGGCGCGACTATACAGCGTGTAACGGAAGGGGCGTATCAACCCTGAAGGAGGTGAATGTGCTCATGAAACTCAACAACTTTCCCCAAAGAACATAGGTCGAAATATGACAAAAAAACTTTGGCCCTCCCATAGTAAAACAATCAGCTGATAGTCAGTTTTGTAAGGCAGGGCCAAATTTTTTTTTCATATTTCGACCTATGTTCTTTGGGGAAAGTTGTTGAGTTTCATGAGCACATTCACCTCCTTCAGGGTTGATACCCCCCTTCCGTTACACGCTGTAGATATTGTTCTAATAGCAATCAGCTTGCTAATGAACTGATCGCCAATTATACCCATTAACTGTTTCGTTTTTGGCATTCGTTGTTGGAAATCGGTAGGGATAATAACAGATGCGTGATTAGGAAACGCTTTCCGTTTACGATTTTTTTTTTTTTTTTTTGTTAGATGGCGTTGTCAGGGCCTCATGTGTCCTTAAAAACTTGATTAAAACAAATGGGAGATAATTTTGCCTTGATAACAATGTGTCGGAATATAATTAAAATAGTTCTATAGTGAAAAAAAAATCAGCTGTTCCCTACATTTTGACGAGTTATGCGAACATAAATGTAGGGACAGCTGATTTTTTTTTCGCGATTTCAGGTTTGGTCCCATAGTAAAAGTTGTTCATAATGATGAGTACAATGACCCCTTAAAAGGTTGTGCGTTATTTATGTTACACCTTGTATAAATTATGAATTCCTCTGATAAATTCTATAGTTTCAATACCCATCATTGAAACTATAGAATTTATAAGTGGATTGATGTTGGTACTCCAGCTAAGAAAGGCTTCAAGCGCCCGCTGACAGCGATTTATTACAAAAGTAGCTTCTTCCCGCGGCTTCGGCCGTGTGGATGTCGGAAATTTTATGGGTTTCAATTTTTTTTGCATGAAACGCAATTTTTTTTTCTGAAATAAAAGTCGCCTCTGTTTCTCCTTATAAAATCAGCTATCTGCCACTGAAAGTCCCGACAAAACCAGTTCAGTTGTTTCGGAGATGATTAAATTATTACTAGGTCCACAGTCCGAATAGCGCGACGCGTTTCACGACTTGCTCGATCTCTCCGATTTTCAGAAGCTTTCCATAAAAGCTAATTAGCTAAGCAGGTTAAGCTTCATTTTGAATTTGCAGGTTGTGGTAATGACACATAATGGCACATATTCTCTAGACATGTATTCTTTGACAAAACATGGCAATATAATGGATACCGACATTGGATACCGATAGAAAAAAGTTTTTGTGTAAATCTGTATAAAAGATACCTGTCATTATTTACGCAAAAGTTTCATACTTTTATTGAATAAACTAAATAACAAATAGTTCAATAAACAGTTTCAGCACAATCGCTGCAGTGAAGCGCAAGATATTTTAAAATTTCATAAAGCTTGGTGTTGCAAGCGTTAGATTTATAATTATTTTTAGCCGTCGCCGGATGCTGCCAGCTAAAATTAGTAGAAATAGGTATGTGTGTTAGTGAGTCTGTTGGTCTCTGTGGAATGTTTTAATCTGGTCGGTTTAAAAACATACTTTTATATTCATCGTTCTGAAGTTAACTTGTGTGAATAACTACTTCGCAAATTAAAATGTGACGTCGATTTTGCGTGGAAAATAATATTAAAGAAATGTTAGTGCTTGATTAATTCAAGATTGACAAATAGATATAATCAGTCTATAACTTTCCCACTGCTGGAACACAAATCTACTCTCTGTGAGATGGAGTGGGCCGTAATCCACCACGCGGGCCCAGTGCCGGTTGGCAAAAAGATTACTTACTTAAATAAAATTTTGGTCCTTGGAGTCAGAGAAGTGCAGCTCTTTTTTTCAGTAATGACTCCATGGAATATTTACATTAAATATGTTTAGGAATAGTGTTAGTGAGTTTTAGAATAGTGGTCAGTGACCCTAACTGCTATGCACAAGGTCGTGGGTTCGATTCCCACCTAGGACAAATGTTCGTGTGATGAGCACGATCATTTGTTCTTTGTCTGGGTGTAATTTATCTATAATATGTATGTATTTAGAAATATATATGTATATTTATCAGTTGTCTAGTGCTCATAGCACAAGCTCTGCTTGGTTTGGGACTAGATGGCGTTGTGTGAAAGTTGTGGAATATTATTATTATAGGTATGATCTCTTAATTGGTCTTTGGAATTACATTTATTAATAGCAGATCATTACACGTGTTGTGATTTTATTCACGGATATAGGGTAGTGAAATTCTACTTGTTAGGGTTGGTTTTTCAATCGACAGATAATTTTTATTCGTGGAATAAAATTGACGTCTGACAGATTTTGTATAGAATTTTGTAAAAAATTCAAAATTATTCCTCGGATAAAATTATCTGGCGCTGGAATATCAATACTTATTAAATTCTAGAACTTTTGTTTGAAGAAAAGGTACGTTTGATTCAACTAACATTTTAAAATTATCCTAACAGCAAGCATAGCCTAAAAACGTGCTAATGGGAAAATAATCAATATTGCGTTACTTTGAAACAGAAACACTTCAACTTGTCACCGGAATTATATTGCGCGATATCGAATCGATTTTCACTTGTCTGTCTATTTTAATACTGCAGGCTTGATACTAGCTACTAGCTGACTTTTTGGTATTCTTGCAGCTGGTTTTACATATATTTTGCTTGGGTCGATGTGTAGTTTAGAAGACGGTCTAACCCTGTCGTTGCCAGTGAGTACCTCCTCATCATCTGCCTAGCTTTTTCCTAACCATGTTGGGGTCCGCTTCCTGCCTAACTGGATGCTGAATACTCGTATTTTACATAGAGCGACTGCCTATCTGAACTCCACACCGCATAACACAATACCTGGGTAACACAATACCTGTTGGTAAAACATGGACACAGCAGACTGTCGAGCTTCTGCCTAACCGAAACGACTGTCAAACATCTAAAAGTGACAGCTGGGACTAACTGCTTAGCGTGCTGTTAACGAATTCATAGCTCTACTACAATATAACAAACTTTATTATACTGTGGCTCTACCTACAAGTTAAAAATGCTCATGATTTCAGTGAGTTTACTTTCAGGAGCTATACAATGTTTACATTTGAATAACAGTGCCACAAAACTAAAAAGTGCACAACCGATGTACATACATTTAGCGTCAACAGAAAACAGAAAAATAAAATATTTCCCGCGGAACCATGAACGTGAAGAGATATTGTCAACACACATGTCAATTTTTCTGAACCATTCAAACGGAGTCGTGTGCAAAAGTTAGTGTTTTAAAAATAAACTACCCGTTGGTTGGGAGAGCCGACAGTTGGGAACATTTTAATGTTTGCCGTAAAACAAGCAACGCGTCAACAATATTATATTTATGGCCGTTGTTGCTAATTTGCGATTGACTCAGGGGCGTATTTTGACGCGTGATCATGTTTTACTATCGAATAAAGGTCTTATTTGTGCACGAAATGCTTGCTTTCTTGTCCATCATGTTATTGAAGTCGAGCAGTGCTGCAGAACAGACGGAGACGTATCACGGCGGAGTTTTTGCAACATTTCTTCTAGGAAGTGGACTTCATCAACTCAGCCCATCACACTACACTGCTGGATATAGGCCTCTCCCCTGCTGCGCCAAAAACACCATGTCCTCCGCCTTTCATTCAAACTTGCATGTTTGAAATTAAATTCCTTACATCCCTCCAAATTACAACGATGTTAAAAATCGTCTTTTTCTGCGTAGACATTTTGGTGAAATGAATCGTGTTTAAGAGATAGAGTCAAAAGTGCCAAAACCTAAGACATTTCTCGGGACTCTGGGGTCCCGGGCCTTTGAAAGACGTACGAGGGGCCGAAACCAACTCGCAGATGCCCGTTAGACGTTTTTAATGAAATGAGGCACTATTCGTCCATTATCCCTGTTCGCACTATGCAAGTGCATCCAACGACAACGCCCGGTTGGTCTACATCAACCGGGGGTTGTTGTTGTTATTAACAAATATATTGGATTATGAATTTGGGTGGCTAAAGTGAACTGGTTATTTAGGACTATGGAAAGACTACTAGTATAGCTCCAGCCTGACCAATGTTTTATATAAATTACATAGATAAATTGACGGGGGGTGACTTGCACGCTCAATAATGGGCCCCCAAAAACGGTCGCTAGCACAGGTGTCGTAGCGACAAGG
The DNA here is from genome assembly GCA_949629135.1 of Eremobia ochroleuca. Lineage (NCBI taxonomy): Eukaryota > Metazoa > Arthropoda > Insecta > Lepidoptera > Noctuidae > Eremobia > Eremobia ochroleuca. The sequence continues at coordinate 21,157,488 of OX451392.1, forward strand.
GGGCAAATACTCTTTATTATTATACACGATACAAAACAATGACAAATCACCCTATGTAAAATTTCTACATTTTTCCCGGTCTTATCGGCGGTAGTAGTGCTTTTTTGGCGGTCTTATTGCTAAATGAGATCTTTTACAAACAACCTTTGGATGGAAAGAAGCACAATGCAGTATCTATTTTCGTTCTTATTAACGTTTTATTTATTACTTAGATCGTTCTAATAAGATTTTTGTACAATAAAAAATCATTTGCTGACAGCTTGAATGTGGTTAATTTCGCCAAAACATATTAGACACTTTTGGATTTCATTTTATTTGATTTCATGCTCTGGATGTAGACGTTCGATTATTAAATGCACTTATTGTAGCTTTTGTTATTGTGTAACAACGCTTTTATAAATTTGGCTGTTTTTTACCGAACTGCTGATAATATTTCATGACTTTTACCTGACAAATGTGCAATAAACGTCGCCAAATTTTCCTTAACTTTGAAGCAAATTTAAGATATATATGGGTGTAATGCCAAAATTGTATCTACTTATTGAAATGAAAAATACCAACTGCTTTTAATAGACGCTATAAAAATTTAAAAAGCCTGCGGTAGTGTGATTCTCATAGAATATAGGATTTTGTAATGACTGAAGATCGCATACAACAACCGAAACTACTTGTCTTGCCCTCGTCCTATTGTCACACCTACGTTACGCATATTAAGTCACCTCGTCAATTTACTAGTTTTTCCTACCAATCTTACCCTTGACTTAACTCGATTAATGGAAGCCGGTGAAAAGGTCGCGACCGTGGACTTACCGTGCGAAATTACCTGCGCCAGACGTTTGGCAATAATTTGAATTTGGAACAGTTAGCTGCGCCGGCGCAGGCGGCTAAGTCTGTGCTTGAAGCAGGTGGAGTTTACCAGGCATCATGGTTGCGGTTACCGCTGGGCTGCTGTTGTTGTGTCTTGTCGGTGTTGTGGGTGAGTGATGATCTTGTTACTTGTTATGTGTGTTTTGAAGATGACTTTTTCTTTTTTGCGAGGATCTGTGTCAGTGACTTGTTCTTTATCATCAAAATTGGCAATTTATTTTGTAAGTTTTGTAACTCTTAGTGAAATGTTTTTTTTTTAATTTAAAACAATTTAATTTGCTTTTAGTCAATTATTTTTCATTAATTATTTTATCAACTTAAGTTTTCTTCCATATATTTTAATATAAATCCATTTGGCAAAAGCTATCATGCAGCTTCAAAGTGTAAACTATTTGCAGACCTCCAAGAGGCAGTAGACGCAGAATGTTGCGCAGACGCACTTGCAGACGATGCTCAAGACACGCAGGAAACTCAACAAGAACTAGATGTAGAGCTAGAAGAAGCTTGTCCAGAACTGAGTGGTCAGATCATTGGAGGTAGACCGACGTCTGTGAACAGACATCCTTACCAAGTGTCCATGGTGTTGAACGGGAACTCCTTCTGTGGAGGCTTCATCATCAGCAGGGACTATGTGCTCACTGCCGCGCATTGTGTACAAAAGTAAGTTCATAATTTTATATATTTTATTTGCATTGTCCGTTAACGGTTCTAACTTGTAAAAGTTACAGTATGTCATCAGAATGAAAATAAATGTACCTACTTACTTTATGTTACTTACTTACTATAGAAGGTAAGTCGGTTGTAGTTTTTCCTCTTTCATAATTTAATAGCACTATAAAATCAAAATCAAAAGTGATTTATTCAAACTAGGCTGAGAATCAGCATTTTTTGAACGTCAAAATTACAAAAGACAGTCCCCTAAAACGCCCGCCCACTTCTTAGTGCTTTTGCACATAGATCTGCAAACATTGAATCTAAAGGCCTATAAATTTTACGGTCAGCCTCTGAATCCAAATTATTCGGGTAGGAAAGAATCAAAGAGGAATTTAATGCGACCATAAATGGAGGCTTTGTTGACGTTCCATTTTATCAGTAATCATAAAAATAGTTATACTTTTTACTAGGCGTAGTAAAATCGGAGATATTGTTCGTAGACTACACCATTTTGGGCTCTCCGGTGTCAAGGTCATGCTCGTAACGTTTCTTAACTTTATGACTTTAGTAATAATAAAATTGTGACCAGAGGAGCGGGACTTAAGGTTTATGGTCTTCTTTAACATTGTTGCTTATCACTTCGAGGATTCCGTTAAATATATAGGCCGATGAAAATTATTTATGCCTAGAAATATTTCGCCGAACGAAGGAGGTTTCATTTCCATAGTGCGAAGCGCGGTACTAAAATTCTTAATGCTGATTTGCAAGTCTTCCATCATTTTCTCAGTATCTTTGGGTTTCATTATTTCTAATTTGCTAATTTGTCAGTCTTCTTTAGTTATTATATTTTCTTTGAAGATTCTTAGTTTTGCAAATGAAAAACTCAGTTTTTATTATAAGTAGAATTTGAGAGCGTAGGGCTCAGTTTTTATGAAACAAACTCATCATCATCTGCCTAGCCTTTTCCCAACTAAGTTGGGGTCGGCTTCCAGTCTAACCGGATGCAGCTGAAACAAACTATATCTCCTAAAAATTATACATTTATCGCTAAAACATTATCTGAAACTATGATATCTACAAGAGCCATAACAATATCGTTCAAAGCAAATAGTGTCAATGAATAATCGTGGTCGTAACAGCCGTGACCCGCTGGTTTTTCTGTACGTGAATATTTTATGAAGCACAGTGTAACATGGGCTCAAGTGCCCTCCGCTCCCACTGCGAATGTTTCGGTCGAGTGGTTCTTCACGAGTTTACGATGCAATGCTCGTCCCTTGGATATTCATGGAGTTGGAGAGTTCATTTTTAGTTTGATGGAGAGCATGGTTGATTGAGTCTTGTGGAGCAATCAGATCAATATGTAAGCTTGAAGTAGTTTGTAAAGCTCTTCGATATAGTACGATTCTGTAATTATTTTGTTTTGAAACTACATTATTTCTCATCATCTGCCTAGGCTTTTCCCAACTTTGTTGGGGTCGGCTTCCAGTCTAAGCGGATGTAGCTGAATACCACTATTTTACATGGAGCGACTGCCTCTCTGACCTCCACAACCCAGTTACTGGGTAATACGATACCCCTAGGTAAGACTGGTTATCAGACTTTCGGGCTTCTGACTACCCATAATGACTGTCAAAGATCCACGAATGACAACCGGCACCATCGGCTTAACGTGCTTTCCGAGGCACGGAGGGGTCTCGGTATGTAAAGATGGTCACCCATCGACAGACCAACCGCGGCAAGCGTAGCTTAACCTGATCGATTGACCTGCACGGCTGTTATTATTTAGCCACGGGCCCCTCGATTATTTAAACTACATTATTTCTGTAATGCTAAAATTATAGGTATTGGTGAAGTGCGGCGTTTCGAGGAATGCCTGATGTAATTTTGACGTTCATAGAGTGCTGATGCTCTGCCTAATTGAAATAATTGATCTTTGTTTTTTTTTTTATTAACTTAGGTAATTTCCAAACGTTTTTCTATTCTAGTTAGTTTCATTGATCGATCGCTCGCTCTGTTTCTTTGAAAGCTAGATAAAAAAAGGCATAAAACCTTGCTGTTATTGTTTCTAGATTTCCCAGAAATCGTTCGCAAATAGTTATGAGTAAAGCTAGATTGCTAGATTTTAATTATGTTTTCGAAATATATCGATTAGCGCTGATTAAGATTTCCTTAAACCTTTTTTTATTGGGTTTCGGCACCGCAACCTTCATTGCAACTGTTGCAAACTTTATTTATTAAGTTAAACCTTTGGTAGATCTATCGCTAGTTAGCTCTTGGGTTCAGATCATGCACTTGATGGCTTGTCAGTAGCAGTATAAGCAGATAATTGAACGTAGCGTGGTATGTTGTAGTCGTTGTTGGCATATAGATTTGTGTTGTTGGCACACTGCTTGGCCCGGACGTCCGAATGGTGGAGACAGCGGATATAAATAGCAACATAGTAACATATTAATTATCGGTCTATACCATCATATGCAAACATGTTGTACCATACTTAGCCTATCCAAAGATACGTAGGGGATCTATTACGTAATAAGAATATGCTTGGCAGGCCTAAGACAAACAATTTTTTTTCTTATGAATTGTCACCCTCAATCACACTTGTATATTTCTAGCATTTAGCACTATAATACTAGGGTATATAACTGTAGCAATCACTCATAATCAATTCATCTAATTGATCATTTAACTGTCTCATTTTAGCACCACACCCCGCTCTATCCGACTGCGTGTGGGCAGCACTCGTCGTGACTCCGGCGGCAGGATAGTGAGAGTCTCCAACGTGACGGTACACCCTCAGTACGGACGGCCACAGTTCGACAATGATATAGCCGCGTTGAGGCTTCTCCGGCCACTTAACTTCAATAACAACATACGGGCTATTAGACTGCCGCAGCGGGGACAAGCAGTACCGCTTGTAAGGCTTACTGTGACTGGCTGGGGTCTTACTGCTGTGAGTATGAGAACTGTAAACTTATAATTTGAATGTGGTGAATTATGGTGTGATGGTGTGATGGCTCACAAATGGTTGCGTAAACCAACTCGCGGACCTTAGGACTAAATAGGAAAATATTTAAAAAAAGATAATATTTTTTTTGAAGGGTTAATTCTGGATAATCTTTGTCAGCGTTGTCTATCTTTGCACGGCTTCACCCTTTTTCACACATCTTTTTTCTATGTTCCAATGTAGACATGTTCTTTCGGTACCCCACCACCTTCGCCTTGAGATAATGTTTTTTTTTTGTTCTTCTCTGCCCTACAGGTAGGTGGGCGTCGAATCCCGCGCATCATGATGGAGGCAAATGTGCCGGTGGTACCGCACTGGCTCTGTCGGCTGTCGTATGGTGACTCGCTGACAAACCACATGTTTTGTGGGGGTCACTTCCTCATCGGAGGAGTGTCATCTTGTCAGGTGAGTGGCAAAATAGGACAGGAAATGTTGACATGTGCTAAATCACTTTTGAACAGATTTATAAAATTGACAAGCCCTTTATAGTAGAAGCCCTTTACAGCAAAGCTTTTGTATTGCGATAAAATGTTTCGTGGTTGGTGTTACGAAGGAATTTCCCACACGTATATCAGAAGCAATCAAAGAAAGATTTATAATATTAAAGAAAATCATCGAACTCACTTATCTATAACCATTTCAGGGCGACTCCGGAGGACCTGCGGTGTTCCGCAACACAGCATTTGGCGTCGTATCGTTCGCCAGAGGATGCGCATTACCGCTATCACCGACCGTCTTCACGAACATAGCCTCACTCAGAAATTGGATCACAGACAACACCGGAGTTTAACCCAAATTCAACCTTATCCAGAACCATGTAGATTTAAATTTCAGCGACACTGTGATAGATAAATGTATGTAGAATCCAGCAGAGCTTAAGTTATCCCGGTTACTTAGGCCTTGCGTTATCCTGGCTTGGAGCCAGCTTTTCGATTACTAGGAAATATTGTTTTTGTAATTTTGTACCCTCGATTAAGTTAGTGTACATAGCATGGAGGCTTTTTGTTATTGTTCCAAGTTTTCACTGCCTTATTATTTTTTATTATGAGGATATTGGTATGAGTTCTTCTTTGAAATAAATGACGTATTTAAGCGATCTTAAGCTCTGCCTAGACTGTGTAAGTGCTATGTTTTATTTATTTTTATAAAAGACAGTTTTAAAATAAAGTTTTATAAATAATGTTGTTTTCTTTGTAATTTGTGTTCCGGACGTATTAATTGTTGTTCAATACTTACACCAAGTAATAAATGTACCTAAGTTACAAACACTGCTTTTTACGAAATTAAAGATTGGTTTTAGAATTCATCTATGACAAAATTTATTTATTCATTTATTTCAGGCGTTACGCAGTTGTAGACCTTAACCTAAACATATATATTTTTATTATAAAATAGTACATCACTAGCTTGTTCTTGTGCTGTTCTGTAGTACTTATTCGCGGAAGCGACGGAACACCACGTCGCTCTATGAGAGCATCGACCCCTAGATGATACTGGCATCTTCGAATAATAAGTATGCCCAAAAAGGTAGCCTCTCAAACGCTACATCCATGGCATTCTCAAAACTTGACAAAGCAAATTCTAAACCATCATATTTCGCTTCCAGGTATACGAGATGTTCTTAATCGGGTACCAATTCAAGGTGCTGTCCCCAATCTTCACTATCCATTGGGGGCTGCAAGCCAGAAGAAACCGCCCCCTCTGGCGGGAGAAACAGAACGAAAAGAACAGGAAACATTTCGAAACATTTAAGAGGGAACTTTTCGCGAGGTACAGGAAAGATCCCTTGCATTTGCTTAAAAGACCTCAACCAGGGAAGAAGACCTAGGCATCGCGAGGCCGTGCCTTTTCCGCCGGCCTCGGATTCTTTACAGTTATAGCGTCTTCTTGGCTCTTCTGACGTAAGAGAAGAAGGAATTAATTTTGACTGTTGTGTAGGCTTGTGTCTGTATAATATTGGGATCTTCTGAAAACCAAAAGAATCCAGACGATGTGAATGTTGACAGAATGTTCAGTGTTGTAAAGTGTTGTGTGTTTTGAATGAAGTTTTCCAACTTCTGGTACTAAAGTTTGAGTGATTTTGTAATGTGTCGTGTTTCTACATGATTTTGTAAATTTCGGTCAGTCTGTCTATAGTATAACACTTATGATGTATGTATACTCTTAGTACTTAAGCTTAAACTTTTTAGTTACACGTTCCTATATGTAGATACCCAGAATTACGTGAAATCATGATAGTATGAAAATTGTATTATTATTATTATTAATCTGTATATAGTTTACAATATACAAATAATTGTATCTATAGTATCTTTGTATATATTTGTATCACAATAGTTATACTATAATAGTTATCTATTACTGTTGTACATTATGTTGTAATTAATTTATTATTATGTAGATCTACATATTACGAAAATGGTGTTATATTGGGCAAAGAGATAACTAAATCCTGGTAAGCAACTCGATCGTTTATTTAAAGAGAAAATCTTAAATAATACTGTATGTAGTTACTTTGCGATATTTGTTTGTTGGATAAACCACTTACTATGTCTCGACGGTCTTATATAGCTGGAAATTCTTTCTAAATTCATTTGAATTAGAAGAATTACTACACATTCTGATTTTGTCAGCTTATGATTTACATAATTATTATTATTATTATTAATTACAACGGAATTCAGATGACAAGTTCCGACTTAGACTCCGGCTGTAAGCTGCCTGATAGTGTCGCAATTAGACGCTTTGACACCTTGACGCCTCGAGTTGAGTAACAGAATGGTGTTTGTGCTCGTTGCTGTAATATAAACATGTGACGCCGGTAAATGCTTCTAGATTTTTGCTGCATGCACAAACCGCTGAAAACAAATTAGTATGTTTTTCGAAAGAAATTATAGGTCTATTCCACATAACGCGGCTTGAAGTTCTAAATTTAATTACCATTTCTTTTCCGTCGCTTCTGATCACGTCACTCCTAACTTTGCGAAAGATACAAATACTTAAAGTAAACTTAAAAGGGTAGAATTTAATTTTAATTGTGTCTACGATCGACAACGTTGTGACTATTTTGTAGGAAGTGAGGCACTACTTTGAACAATAAGTTATTTAATTTGTAGTGATGATGGTGATGTGGTTTTGTTACTGTTAGAAAAATTCCCAATATTTTTTCTTGGCAATAAATAAATAAATTTAAATACAGGTTGATTGTCTAACTACTCGTAAGAGCCCTGTTTAGGAACAGGCTTTAGCTCTGCAGTAAAGAAAGCTTTGCTAAGTTGTCCACTCATTTACTTATACATAGTGCTAATTGTCATAGTTGCCTAAGCACGGAGTAATAAAGCACAACTTTTGTATATTGTTATTTAACTAGAATGTAGATTGTTAATAAAAAATTTAGCTATACTTTTTAGTGCCTCGAACTGAAAGATTTTATGCTGGCAACTGTTTTCTTTACGTGGATGTTTCCTGAGTCTTTGGGTAACTCAGTCTAGCAAAACATGGTATTCAGTTGCATTAGTATTTATTTGAATGAACTTTTCACATTCATGTCACAATATTAAATAAATAAACTGACGAGTGAACTGGCAGTTTTGGTCGACCCTCTAACAGCCCGTTCGTAGACAATTCAGACAGCCATGTCCGGCACTTCTTACCAGTTGTGACGGAACTGCGTCACACCGACTCCATTCAAACAGTAACTCTATTATTACTCTTGTTCATCTCAGTGGCATACAATGAAGTGTCTCCACTTATAGTCCATACATGGTGTGCAACGAAGAAGTTATTCCACTTTTGGGTCATAGATGGCGTTGCAGCAAAAATATCTTAATCCTCATCTCAGACGGATAGGAAAATATACTGTTGTTTTGTTGATGTTAGAAACATTGAAAATAGTTAAGAATGGACTTTCAGTGGTTTTAATTGGACCAACTGCTTCTCACTAGGACCATTCGACGACAACGCCTGCAAGCACAGAATCTCCGGTGGAAGTGAGAACTGTTGGCTTTTTTTTGTTTAGTTTAGCATCAGCAGCATTTTAGCGACCTGTGAATGTGTGATATTGATAGTAAGTCATAAATCATAAACCACTGAAATGTAGTTAGTACTTAGTATTATTATTTCGTAGTGCTGTATTAGAATAGATAACATCTTTATACACTTGTTTAGCTCTTGTTAAAACTTTAAAATCTTTATTGTATTTAATTACCTCAAATTTTTAGATTCCAATAATTAATGTCATGAATTAATTGATTTAAATCACGTTAGCTAAAATGATGGGATCATTTTCGCTAACGTGATTTAAATGAATAATCATTTTAACGAATTTGTTAATTTATTTAAAATGTTAGCTTTACTTTTGGTAATGAAATAAAATTAATAAAACTTTAGTGAGAATATAATTATGTGAACGCGGTATATATCTTTTGTAAAGCCTTTAATTATTTCAAAACCAGGAAAAATACGTGGAAACAAATTTTCAATAAACAATTCTCAAAATGATTGCATTTTTACTGTGGATGATGACACTGAGAGCTCTTGAACGCGGTTTAAATGTGCTGATTGCGTTCAGTATAATTGCTGTAATTGTCACTGAAACTTCACTAAGGTTGAAACTATTTAAGTCACATTGATCGTGAAGCAAAAACAGACCTTGAACTTTTATGACGTGCATGTGACAATTAACCTTAGGGTGGTAACGCTATTATGAGGTTACCTTTACTTAAAGACGACACAAACCGTCTTATTACAAAACGAGTTCTAACTTTAGACCTAGCCTAAGCCTTCGAACCAGTTACTATATTTTAAACTTTATTCCGATAAACGTAGTTCTTAATCTAAAATTGACAAGTTAGACTCAGGTTTAACTTCAGTTTTTGTAGGAAGAACTTTAATTTTGTTGGATTATGATTTGAAATTTAAAAAAATGGCTCGTTGGTTTAAACCTGGGTCTAAACATAAAACTTGTTTTGTAATAAGGACGAAAGAGTTAAATTACCGCTAAACGCCGTGCAATGTACTATTATTATCAGCGGTTTGTGTCCACTGCAGGGCCAATGCCCTGCCTCCCTTCCCTCCTTCTACTAAATCCCTATCTTCTGCTGTTTTTGGCCAATCCTTTTGAAAAAAGTCGAGTTTGTCCCGCCAAGAATATATTATATTTGTAAATGTATTTATTATTTAATTAATAAAGCAGTGTTGTTATCCGTCTTCTTAGTGATATGGTTGTGCACCCAGTCGTAGATGAGTGGATAGGAGAGGCGCGTGTAGACCCCAGGGAAGTTGCCTCGGGCGCAACCCAGGCCCCAGGACACCACGCCGATCAGCACACCTTCGTACACGATGGGGCCGCCACTGTCTCCCTGAAATTAACGAGATAGCTTGGTGAAACTATTTGTAATTATATATAAACGCGACCATGGCTCAAAAAAAAAACCTTGAGAGCCAATTAGCAATAAGCAATAATCAGCATGTACCTATTATTCGTATTGCTGGGACACAAATCTCCTCACGGTGACAAAATCAAACCTCGTTCTTTTTGTAGTTAGTTAAAAATAATATTATTTAGGTAAATCATTGTTTAAGTTAATAACAATTGAAAATTCGTTAAAGAGCCCCTGGTATTCTGAAATGTTCGTGATGCGCCTATGTCGCCTATATTGTTTATGCATTCTGCATTGTACAGTAACTTGATTCCTCGAAGAGAGAAAATTCAAATTAATTAACATTCTAAAACCACGGTAGGGACACGTTTACCATTAACTGGTATACAAATATTAGTTACTACACACACGCCACCACCAGACTGCCCTCTTAACTACGGAAATAGATGTCATTACCTGACAAGCATCAGGAGACGCCTGGCTGAAGGAGCCAGCGCAGAACATGGAGGCAGGGTCGATGGCCTTCCTGTCCAGCCCAGAGCGACGGCACAGCTTCATGGCAATAGTCTTGATGGTTGAAGACTGCAGATATGTAGCGCTAGGTCCACCTTCCTAGAAGAGCAGCAAGGCATGTAAGAGGGCTTAGGCGTAGAGATAGGAAATTAGTATTTTGGTGATGTCAATCAATGTCTATAAGATCGGCTAAGTCTATCTTTTAGGTGAAAGTGCTGGTAAAAGTTCAGGTTTTAAGTGAACTGGCTTGCATGGAGAACCAAAAGTTAGTACATTTTACGTGTCTGATATTGCGGATTCATAATTGTCATTTCAGCCGAAAGACGTCCACTGCTGGACACGAGTATGCTTTCCCCAAGCGTCGCTAAATTGACCAGTTCTGTTTATCTCACATCCAACGGATTACCGCTACCTTCTACCTCCACCTTGTGCATTGCTTGAAAAAATGTGGTAGAAACCTTTTCGTGGCTGTATCTAAAAAGCCGTACCTTAAGCTTGCCCCACCCGCTGACAATAGCGGGCTCATTCGCAGGCAGCCTTGCCTCTCTCGCCACGAGCCTGATGGGCAGCACCCTGGCAGAGAACCGCAGAGGCGAGTACAGTCGCACCAGCCCCACGTCATTGGTCTTCGTCTTGCTGACGTAACGTGGGTGGACGTAGCACTCCTTGACATCGTACATCTCTCCTCCGTGAGTCTTCCACGATGAGCCAAGACGGACGCTCAGCTCACTCGCTCGAGCTCTGATGATGTAGAAAGTTATCATAGGTTGTAGAATGAAATAGGTAGTTTTCCATAATTCTAGATTTGACTTTATTTTGTTACCGATTTGGAAATGGGTCGGCTCCTTTGATGGTTAGCTGTGACTGAGATGTTTTTGTTGTTTTTATATACCTTCGTGAAAATGTGAATAGTTTACGTTTTTTCGCCGGACCAAGCAACCAACGACCATAGGATATTAGGACATAATAACATAAACATCATGCTTATTTTCCCCAAAGGGGGGTGTGTACACCATAATCCACATACCCAGGATATAGTAAAGGTTACTTGGCTTTGGAGTACTATGAGGGGTGGCATTTCACAAGCAATTCGACTGCATACAAAAAAAATGCCTTCCTTTTGGAATAGTCAGATCAAAAGGCGAATAAAATCACAAGCAAGCTGCCTACTCATTATTGGAGCAAAAACGATTACGACTCCACAATCAGACAAAGGCTCCATTCAGAACGTTACAGTCTTGAACAAAGCATGATCTAGCTATGACGTCACCCCCCATAACAATGCAAATATTATAATATTTGTCGCAATAATCGACACCGATCGAGAACAAAGTGTTGCGAAAACATCTGTTGTCGTAAAAAAGGCGACCTTCGATAAAAATGTAATTGAAACCGTTCACGTGCCCGTTTAATTTGTAATTAGGCACGAGTTATTGTGAAAACACAGAAATATTGAACTAAATAGGAATTAGAACTGTTTTGTTTTTTTTTTTTTTGTTATCAATGAACGTGAATTTAGATAATTATTGAGAATATTAGAATTATGAAATTCGATGATGATATTAAATTGAGAGGCGCATTTATTGGATTAGCACCGAGTAAGTCATTAAGACATCGAAAAAAGGGCGAATGGCGTCACGTTTTGGCGTGAGTAGGCAAAAAGAAGAATTTACGAAAATAATTGTAGACAAAAGTAAAGATCATGAAGTTTGGCTTTAAAAGAAAAGATTCAATCACTCAAAGGCAAAATTATAACGACTTATTGCGATAATCCTGACATTTTATCAACAAAACATATTCCTTCATGTGAATAATAGCATCACCAATAAACCCATTACGCAAAAGACATAACAAGAAACACCCATCTCAATCCTAATACGAAGGATATTGAACTGGAACATGTCCCAACATTTTGCAGGCAACGTATCGCTTTCCAAGTGGGTGACAATAAATTTCTCCGGAGCAATCGTAAAGTCTCCAGAGACCTACTACCTCAGTAACAAACTGTGGCTGCTTTGTACCATGGCCTCTGGCGATTGCTATTTTGCATCGGAAAAAACTCAGCCCCGCAGCCCCGCTAGGGTATAAATTGAAATTGGCGAAAGGAACGCAATTCGCTAGGGGCGGGCCATAAAAACTGCGCGGTACTGCCTGAATTTATTTCGAGTAGTTCGCGAGTCTGTAGTTGGCTGGTTTTTGGTGAATGTTTATTGTTTTTGCTTTTATTCCCTCTTGTGTGTTTAGTTTCGGGTTCGAGGTGTATGGTTGATGGTAGATTAATTCTGTAGTTCTGTAGTTTTGCAATTTTACTTTGAATATGTGCGTAACGAAATTGCGGTGTTTTCATTCTCCGTTTGCAATGAGTGCAATATAAAGTAGACGCTATCACTTTTCAATACAATGGCAAATCAATATTTAAAGCAGAATTTTGTAAAGGTTTCAGAAAGCATAGAGAACATTATAATCTAGGTTCAGTCTTATGGATAATGCAAAGTGTACGTACTTAGTAACTATTTCTTAATAGGTCATTGTCATTTATCCTGTCGTATGGTAGGTACTCGTATAATGTTAAATATATCTTGAGTGTAAACAAAGCTGAAGTGGTGCTTAGTATTGTTAAAATTGCCAGTTGGTGTTTCCATTGTCAGCAGATTTACTAACCAGAGACTGGACTAAACCTCTACAAACTAGGGTTTCCTAACTTTCGCATTCAATCATAAAAGTAAATGGACCGGATAATTTCATCGGATTTAAAAATACCTCAACAGGCAGTGAGCAGCCGTCAGCAGCCATACATCGGTGACTACTGAACCACCACAGATGGGGTACGTCTTCTCTCTCAGAGAGACTTGCCAGGGGACCGCCGCGATGGAGGTGTTGCGTCCAGACACGATGCGGCGCGTTGAGCTGGGCAGAATCAGTTCTGGCGTTGCAGCTAGAATAGACTTACTCTTTAGTTTCTGTAAAAACAAACATACTTAGACAGTTCCTATAGCCAAGAAGTGGAACTTTTTGCTGGAGGCTCCTCAATTCCTCATTTTTGTCTTCAAATCCATCTGACCGTATACCGTACCGTGTGTGCTTGTTACTGCCTCAAGAGGAGCAATTGCCTAAGTCTTGAAGCGACTAAGTAATAACATCTATAACCAATAATATAATTATAATAGATGGTTCAATTAGAAATCTTTACAAATCAAATGTATAGGTACGTGAACGCAAACGGACAAACCGATTTGGCGGAGGTTCGTCATTAAATATTGCAGTTTTTTATGATCTAGGTAGATCTTTAAGGGATTTTTACACGTCAATATTTTAAAAACTAGAAGATGGCACCAGGTTTTCATGCCGAAACAAACTCAGAGGTCAGGGTTTCTTTTAAAGTCCAAACATTTTGAGCATCATGAAACACTGAGATCATCATGATCATGTGAGGTAGTAGTCGAAGAGATAGATTATTATCATAGTGGTATATATACAAACATGCTACCTCGTCTTTCCGGTTTTGAATGACTGTCATCTGAAACAAAGCAAAGATTATTTACTATACGTGTGATAGGTGGTGGTGAAGCGTCAATGCCCTTTTTAATGTAAAAAATTAAATAATAACATTTTAGCATTTTTTTCTATACTATAATATGTTAGTATTTCAAATTAAATATTTTAACTTCTCAATCGATGAATCCTCGCACCAATATTATTTTGTTGCCGCAGCGCCCATGTACCTATCTAAACGTTCTCGAGTTTTCTCGCTAAGGCCGATAGATGGCATTAAGTAGTGTGTTTCCCGCGTTGTACTGTGACATGGCTGGTGCTGTGCACTCCACCGTTTAAAAATTCCTTTTTTGGTGAAACCTTGATGATACTCGTAAAATAAATGGACTTGCATCTGTGCTTCATTGAGAACTTATAGTGAAGTGTTGATTTTTGGAGTTTTAACCATTCCACCGGTGGATTTAAGAAGATTTTGCTCACCGGCCGGCAGCCTATACCTACAAGCCATCACGTGCGCATGAACGAGGTATTTTCCCATCTCCCTGGGTCTAAGTGGAATCTCTGGATTATCAAGGTACGTGGGTATGTTTTGCTGGTAATAACCTTTTTGTATTGGTTTCTCAAGGATTCATCAATAGGGAAATTGGCTTCATTTTGCCTGAAACACAGGTTTTCATAAACCTAGATCAGGCAGGTCGCTACATTACAGTTAGAATTAAATTTAACCTCGCATGTAATTAATGTGAATCTTTATCTTTTACTTCATTCTTGAATAAATTTTATTATTATTATTATTATATTTTGAGGCCCGCGATTACACCTTTTTCTCACAACCTTCCTAAAGGTGCAGGCTATTTACAAGCTTCACCACATTTTTTGGTCCTTCAGATGCCGGATAAATGGCCCGATACCTAGATTTTTGCGTATTTGTTTGGTGGAAATCATATAGGTTCAATAACGTACAAAAGGTATTTATTTACGTAAACTTTTGGTAAATTATTGCCTATAAAACGCAGACTAATAATTGACAATCGATTTTACGTAGTTTGTTGGTGAATCTGTTCAATTATTTATTATTGGTAAAAGTCATTTTATGTAGGTATCCGCATTTTAAAATTCGCTTGGATAATACGTTTTTATGTAGGTACCTAGTTACCAACTCATCTCGGCTTTGTGCGTAATAATAATTAGATAGATACCTACTCATAGTTGATAGGTGGTTACTAATTACGATTGCAAACCGCCTGGTATTTTTTCTGTTATTGTCTTCGTTTGTTATTTAACAAAATGACGGATAAACAACCCAAGCCGGAAGATTTACTAACTATTCTTCATGAAAAGAAAAGATTGTTATTTAAACGCATTAATCGATTGTATGATTTATCAAGAAATATATCGCCGTTCGATTCGAGGAAAAATGAAAGTTTTATGACTGAGTCAGAGACAACTTATTGATGACATTCGAGATAGATTTGAATCTTTTGTCGACCAAATTAATCAAATAAACATTAGTTTAAAACCTTGTTCAAGTGCTGATTATGCTTGATTAGAATCCTTTGAAGATTTGTATATTCATATTAAACGTGTTAGAAATAAAATAAACAGTAATCAATCGCCATCAACACCTAGTAGCAACATAAAGACTCTTTTTGAACCGCTTAATTAAAATAAAGTTGCCTCCTATCGAGCTGCAGAGATTTTGATTTGACCTAGTAGGTAAGTCTGTATGAAATGATATGAATAAAAAACATAGCCCTGATATTCTTTTTCTGATTTTATATAAAAAAAGTTATCGATTTCGTATAGAATTCGCCTGTCGCATTTATAAGATTCAATCAGACAAATAAAACATTTAATTTATGCAACACTTTACTTTCATAACACATTTCTAAAACCAAGTAAATTTGAAATCCAATAGTCCGCTTGTTATCGTTAGTAAAGAGATAAGAAAGTCTAAAAAAACAAGAAAGGAACTTCTAACAAATACAAAAAGTTAAATTAAACATTACTGACATCGTGATGGATTCTCAAACGAATGTTCGTAACTTTTAATTTGTTTCTTCGAATCTTTAACTAACCGTGTCGGGTATTGTAGGCACAACCAATAATATGCTTGCTTACCTTCGATTAACTTTGACAAAAGACAGTTATATAATGTTTTATACTGTTCCCTCACATGAGACTGATTCAAAAAGTCCAAGATGTCACTTTTATGCATCTCTGCTTCACTCGCTAACACAGTGTAGTCCACCTCCTTCGTGGCGCCAATAGGCTTCTCATCCTCCTCGCCAATAATGTCGCAAATATTCACAATAACCAATAAGAAAACTTTAAACAACATTATACTTTTGTTAAATAAAAACTTTGATTATAAACTGTTTGCAAAATGAATTGCATTTTCTTTTCCGGTTACAATGTTTATTGGCAGCGACTAGGCATATATGTATTCTATTCAAGTTTAAAGAAGTCAACATAATTATTGTAAAAGATATAAAAACAAATGGCCGTGAAATCAAAGAACTTTATGCAGTGCATTAAGTTATGCAATGGCACGAGAAGGACGCCTGCTGACAATGGCTGACAGAGCGCAGGGGTGAAACTTGTTGCTATTGTGTTTGTGCAGGCGTTTAACCAACTTTTCCTCTCTGCTTAACATTATTCGGAGTTAATGATCGCGTCCTCTTGTTTTAGAGATTCAAGGCAATTTTTAAAGAAAATTAAGGAACGAAAAGGTGCTTCCGTGAGAAGTTTTTTATTCAAAGCCAAGCATAAGATTTTTTCAGAGACTGACAGTGCTATGTGCTGTTACTTCTAGTCGTTTCTAGTAGAGATTATATAAGCTATTGTTACTGTTGTGGTAGGTTTTCACAATGCTTATTCGATATTAAAGTTTGAGACCAAATTATTAATTAATATTAACTTATCCATTTTTTCTTAAAAAAATACGCACTTATGTTTCACCTTCCGAGGCTCCAGTGCCGTCAGTGCGTGCCGTATCAAGGAGTACCGCTTTCTTCATCAAGTCCTTGATCCGGCCACCCATTGAGAGTCTCTAGAGGCGTATCTGTTTATTAATTTTATTTTACTAACACTAGCTATTGCCCGTCACATCGTTTGTCAGAAACGTTACCATTTTCCTTAGTCAGGGGTAAAAAGTCAGGGGTAGTTCTACGAGTAACATCCAGTTATTGGCAAAACGTTTTTCTCTTAATTGTCTTCCTAATTATGTATCTTCATCGGATAGGTAGACGAGTAGTTATTAGGGAATAATCCTTGGTTAACAATAACTGATCGCATAAATAAAGATAGAGATCAAGCTCGAATTATCCTTTAGTCGTGAAAATCAATAACAGGATCGCTTGGTTTAATATAGCTAGAAGCAGAACGTTAGCACAACTTCAAAAAGGTGGAATTTCTAAGTTTAAAAGCGTTCTAAACACGTCTCGGGGCGGTGTTCCCATCCTATGAAATACATTTTAAGGCGACCGGGTCCCGGGGTCGAAACTGTCCCGGATAAGTTCCGGAAAAATTTCACAGTACGTACGGAGTTTTATCGCGGACGGGTGCTGATTAAAAGAATTGCTTATTTTTAAAGAAGAAACTCTTTTCCTCAAACTTTTCGTTTAACTGGCAGGGACAAGTAAAATGTAGAATATTTTTCGTTCGCCGCAACGGAAAACACCAATCAAAGTCATTTTCATCCTATAAAAAAAAATCAACATACTTCGCTATGGTTAACACAATAAACAAGATTATAAGATAGCTTATTATCTTCAACGATATGTAAATAACTTCTCACCTCCCTACCGATACCTAATGTTCTCCATGTCTGTAAAAACAGTCTTCTATCGACCAATTGATTGATATTATCTTTTACCATTTAAACTGATGAGGAACGTTTACCTACAAATCTTCACATGCATACATATGTCATCATCTGCCTAGCCTTTTCCCAACTATGTTGGGGTCGGCTTCCAGTCTAACCGAATGCAGCTGAATACCAGTATTTTTCATGGAGCGACTGCCTATCTGACCTCCACAACCCAGTTACTGGGTAATAGGATACCCCTAGGTAAGACTGGTTGTCAAACTTTCGGGCTTCTGACTACCCGTAACGACTGTCAAAGATCTACGAATGACAGCCGGGACCAACGGCTTAACGTGCTTTCCGAGGCATGAAGGGGTCTCGGTATGTAAAGATGGTCCCCATCCACAAACCAACCGCGGCAAGCGTAGCTTAACCTGATAGATTGACCTGTGCGGCTGTTATTATTTAGCCACGGGCCCCTCATGCATACATATGTGTTATAAATTAAAGAATACTCAACTAGGTAAGTATCTTAGGATATTTTTTAAAGTCCTTTATTAAAAAGAACCAGATTCTTAATAATATAATAATTTATTACAATCTAGCCTATAAGATCAATAAGCAGTTTTAATTTAACTTATTTTTTTACGTGATTCGAGACAATATTTTAAAACTTAGAATGCTGTTGATTGTACTTTATACAAGTCCGTTCCACTTTCTTAGAGTCTGATACAATGAGTACGGAATAATACAAATACACCTATTCAACCGGGACATCTTGCAGACTTTCCAAACTTCGTTCACAGATAATAACCGTGGCGAGGATTCTTTTACAGGCTGAAAAGGGCACGTTCATTGTGCGCACTTCACCAAGTGTTCACGAATAAAACGATTACTGTACAAGTTTGAAAGTGGGCCTTTGTGAAGCAGACAATACACTTCAATTATATGTAATCTGAGAAATAAATAGCTTTAGAATTACTTATAATAGGACTTTTGTGTTCGTAATTTTAATGTTGATTTATCTTTGCATTTATAAAGTTAGTTTGCTAAACTTGATTTGCGATAGCTTGAAGTTTTTTGGTTACATGGTAGTAAAGCGAAAAAAGGCCACAAAAGGGGGGGGGGGGGGGAAGTTTTTTGATAAAAAAGAGGGTGACTACCGAGATTACGACGAATACAGAAGTATTAAAGGAAAAGACATGTTGCGCCGTCCCTAAATAAATTGGGCTAAGTACAAGAGCATGATGATGATGGTTAGTAAGGCGAGATATTTATTTTGCGTGCAGAATGATATCTTGAATCTGCACTCTGCAGTCTGCATAGTAGCGCGATAGAGAAAGAGGGAAAGAGTTCAGTGCTAAGATGGGCCCTACACGATCAATTATATTGCACAATATCACAAATTGCGCAATGTGTTTGACTGTCTAGCGTTAATATTGAAGATTGCGCAATGATTGTACAAAAGTTTGAGCGAAACTGATTTTTATTGCACCACTTTTTGCATGATTTTTGCATTGCACTGTTCAGGCGAGGTTTCCGGCTACTGGGACCGCAATTAACTAGGACCACGGTCCCAATCGCCGGATCCGTAAAAATTAAATAATTTTCTTCCGGCGACTTTATCACAAAATCAGCCTTTAAGTGGTACCGTAAATATTAAAAAAAATAACATAAACCTTTGTGTGTGTTTACCTGCATGTGTGAATTTTGTAAAAACAGGATAGCTTATCTATTACTAAGCGCATAGGATAAAATCATGTCTAGAACGAGTCAATGATATCATATAAATAGTTTAGAATTTTTTTCGTTTGACTGTACCGATTTTGGCTTGAATAATAGATTTTTTAAGTTATCTATGAGTGGTCCCAGTCGCCGGAAGAAAAATATTTAATTTTTACGGATCCGGCGACTGGGACTGCGGTCCCAGTTAATTGCGGTCCCAGTAGCCGGAAACCTCGTTTAGGCTCAGTATTGCGCAATATTTCTTAGCGAGGCTGGAAGCCTGGCATGGTCACGGAACATAAGGCAAGTTTTGCTCACGCGAAAATACGATTGATTGTTTGCGTGTAATGGGTGATTTAAGCATTTAAAATTATTGCACAAAAATAAAAACTTTTTTATATAAAACAAAAAAAAAACAACCGACTTCCAAAAAAACACTACAAAGTGAAAAATAACTTTAATTTTAGAAGTCGGTGTCGTTGGTTACGCGTTATCGTTTTTTGACACCGACTTCCGAAATTAAAGTTATTTTTCACTTTGTAGTGGTTTTTGGTAGTCGGTTGTATTTTATTTATAAAAAAAATTGTTTTTCACTTTTTAGTTATACATACCTACCCCACATTAACTCATATAACACTACTTGCTATGTAAATATCAATGACAGGAAGATATTAAAACATCATCAATATAAACTAAGTGGAAAAAATCGTATTATTGAAGCTAACTCAAAAACTACCCAAGCAAAGTTAATAAAATTTTAATTAATATGGAACCACCCCAGAGGCATACCTTATCCATTAAAAAATGAGAGAATTTTAGAATTTTGCAAATCCGTCCGTGACGGATTTATGCCCGAACATAGGTACATGAAAAAAAAATATAAACCAAATTGAGAACCTTTTTTTGAAGTCGGTTAATTAAATCTATTCTTAAACAAAAAGGTTATGCCAGAATTTAATTGCAAGAGGTACAGGTTGTACTTAGAGGTACCCCAATAACAACTTCGACAGAAATAACGGTGTACGGTGGTGTACTGAACACATCTGCGTACTGCATCTGCCTTTATAGGGTATAGACGTGATGTTACGTTGTGCGATTGCGTAAACAATGCATACATATGCGATAGCAGCAATCGCGGTTGTTTTATTGGTATTTATTGAAGAGTTCCGTTGTCTGTCTCCGAAACTTGTCACCTGATCTTTACGAAATTTAAATGGGACTATTTCGGAATTAACCTCTCATCATCATCTGCCGAGCCTTTTCCCAACTATGTTGGGCTCGGCTTCCAGTCTAACCGGATGCAGCTGAATACCAGTATTCAGCTGCAGCCGGGACCAACGGCTTAACGTGCTTTTCGAGGCACGGAAGGGTCTTGGTTTGTGAAGATGGTCACCCATTGTTTATTGTTTTATTGTTTATTGAAATAATTTATTTACATAAATATTTACAAAATAGGGCCTTACACTAGAGGTAGGTAAGAACTAATTGGATTCTACATGATCTAGGAATAAACCTGTATCTCAAACCCATCCACGGACCAACCGCGGCAAGCGTAGCTTATCCTGATCGATCGACCCGTGCAGCTGTTATTACTTAGCCACAAGCCCCTCTCTTCGGAATTAACCTCTACCGAACAAAAAAGAATTTTGCAAACCGTCCCCATATGACGGAGTTATGCGCGAACATACATAATATAAACATCAGAATTGATAACCTGCTCCTTTTTGAAGTCGGTTAAAAAGGTACAAAGACGGACTTAATGCCTTAGGCCTTTTCTATTAAATATTATTGCACAATAAAAGTATTGGACAATGCTATTGTAGGTCCAGAGCCCGCTTTACAATGATTAACTAGTGAATTACTAAAATACAACGTGTAACGTTAAATGCGCAAAACCTGAAAATAGTTTGATCAGAATAACGAGCAGAATTAATTGAACCCTTTTTAATATAGACCACATTTTTCAAAAATGTTCATTAAAACGTTGCTGTGTCTATTTATTAATAGGTTAAGCAAGCCAATGTCAGCGCGGCGCAGCGGCCCGGTGACGACTCCTCCCTCGATAAAGCGTCGTCGCAGACTCAAGAAACGATCAGAATGGCCAGTAAAACTAAAACAGCACATAAAACCTTTACAATTTTTTTAATGACTTATTCTCTCTCTGAAATAGGTCAATTGAATTAAAAATCAGTTGGGGTGTCTGAGGTTTTGCGCATTTAACGTTACACGTTGTATAGTCGAATAAACTCGTAACAGCAAAAACATCGCACACATTCTTCATGGAACGGAGGCCCTAGCACGAGCGCGCGACGTAACCGTAACGTAAATTCGAACGATTTTTGAATCGAAAATACAATTAGCCTAAAATTAAACCAAGCACATGGCATCACCCATAGATATGAATGACGTCGTGAGGTTCATCCACACAGAGTAAGCCATGCGCCGCTACTCATTTTTTTATTAGATGCTTAGTTAGATGCCCCAGCCTGAGGCAGCCGTTATATGCGTGGCTTACCACTCGGAGCACACGCCTCGTGATGCCTGGACGTACCTAAATAGTATGTGCGAAACGCGTATTTTCAATTTTGAAATCGTTCGAATTTAAGTTACGTAAGGTACACACAACGACCTACTCGTATCAAGCTATACATTCCCAGTTTTAGCTGACCTCACACTGTACAGGCTTTTCGTACAATGTAAAGTCAGCACTGAAAATGTATAGCTTGATATGTCGCCATATGTACTCCACGCATTCGTGTTAGGCTGAGGCTACATTAGGCCGCGACGCGACCTGCGACACATGAGCGATTAAAACAAATAAATGAATGCTCACGTATATGGCTACACCTATTACTAGCGACCACAAATATTACTAGCGATCTTTGATTTCTTTATGCGATCGGAACAACATTACTGTAATCACGGCATCGGCTACATCAACATATCAGCGAAATTGAAGCGAATTTATTAGAAAGTTTCTCACTTACACGACTAGTTCAATAGTGCTACTAAATATGCGTGTGGCTACATTATGCGTATAGTAAACCGCGATGGATGATTTGATCGCATTCTAAGAAAACGTCCGATTGAAACTGAGTCTTTATTATTTACTGAGTCTTTATTATTACGCCGGATTTTCGGTTACAGTGTAACCATACCATGTTTATCTCGTTTCGCTCTTCCAGTCGCATCGCAAATCGCTGCCTACTGTAGCCCCAGCCTTAGGCCTGTTCCCCACACAATCGAAACCGCCTTTCCAAGTTATTTACATTCAGAGTTTGAACACTGAGTTCAGGCAAATGAATCAACAATTCACTTAGAGTGCGCATTCTATTAATTATATACATAGTTCGTACTTCGGTTACTGTAACTTTGTTAAAAGTTTCAAGCGCCGGCGACAATGATTTGGCGACTAAGGAAGACATTTTTTTTTCCGGGCACATTAAATCCAAACTCCTATTGGAAGAAGTCAATAACACTACCTGACTCGGGGAACAAACCCAGGACTCAAATAAAATGCGAGGTTTTACTATAAAAGCAAGATACTTTATTTTAATTACGGAGTAATTAATATTAACATCAGCAATATTTGTTCAGCGTTAAAACAACGACGTTGAATAACAGACAGTCCATACAAAAACAAAAAATCGTAATTTCACAATGGCCAATGGTCGGATAATTGTGTGATAAAATTGATTGGTTTTAAATAATTGATTTATTACAATGGAAGTGAATATTGCTTTTATTTAGCGTAAACCAGAATTGGAAAAGTGCCTAATGATGTATTCTTAACTTTCATTCGTGGAAACCACGCATTTGTTAATCCTTTTTTTTATTCTACTGGACAGACAGTTTCCTATTGTCAGTTTTCCATGAAGCAGTGCAATGATAAATGTAAAAAAAGGAATAATTCATGTTAACTCTATTTCATCAATAAACTAGCTCCTGCCTGCGACTTCGTCTGGGTGAACCATCGCCCGCCCGCGCTATTGCTTCGTTTTCGCTTAGAGTTCTTTCTGACATTTTTTCTTTTTGCTCGGCTCCTAACATGATGTTAAATAGCCTCAAGAATTAGGGTATCAAATGTACAAAATAATTTTTAATAATAAATATTGGCGCGTTCAAACAAACAAACTCTTCAGATTTATTATTTGGGCTAGTTCTTCTCAAATCCGACTGGTAGTTCCAGAGATTAGCGCGTTCAAATAAATAAACATGTTCTTCAGCTTTATTATATATAAATATAAGCATATTACAATATGATAGTAAATGACTAGATTTTTGTATACGTTTGGGCGAGCCGCACCGCATCGCAATGCACTGCAAATATCCTCCTGCATCGCTTTAGTACATTTTGTACCCACAGTCACCTCGAGAGCCTGTTCCATCCGCGGATGGCTGAGTCCTATGTTCTATGTCCTAAGCCCTATCCCCTTCTGTTTTATTTTACCTATGCCAAGTTATTCGGTGGTGTATGAAAATAGAGTATCACAATAGAGAGTAAAATATAGTACTTTAACATACACGCATATGCACTAGTGTTTTATTTCCAGTAATGTAAATATATATCAAAACAATAGGGTTCGGGGCGAAGATAAAGTTTCGTAAATTGTATACCAAAAAACCCTTTTCGGTGCCCAGCCCAGTTGACGGACGTCAGACGGCTAATGTCAAAGAGAAGGCGCATCGCGTCGTATATTTGTAAAGGAAGCTTCTAGAATGTTCTAGAAGCTTCGACTCGACCTCATTGGGTGAGCGGGAACGAGAGGCGTTTCCACCAGAAGCGCGTGGATTGTGGCGGGAGCCGTTGGAAATAGTTTCACAGAATCATTTAAGATATATCATGTATCCCGTGTTTGTCCACGACACCACGGTCACCCTTACACATAGCGGCAAGTTCCCGCCGGGCAAAAGTTGGGATGTTTTAAAAGGCTGTGAGTTAACAATTTAGTTCTCTGCGGCAGATGAGCCTCGCTTCCGGGCTGCACACGGAGCTACCCGGCTAGCCGGTGCATCCTGCATCTTACAGAAGGGGTTAAGAAGTTGTATGCTTTTGGTTTTACCTGTTTCCAGCGTTGTAAGAACTTTCTTTCTCCGTTGTGCTACGTTGTTCTTATGTAAATTCATCTTGTTACGTTATCTGTATCATGACGACATTACAAATAATTTGTGCCGTGCGGGAATCAAACCCGGGCATCAGCTAAGCATTCAACCGCGTCGTGCCATCAGCTAAGCATTCAACTGTGTCGTAAGGATTGAGTGTGGTGAAAAAATTGGAATGCCATGAAAAATGTTGGAGAACACAAAATTCAAGAAAATCAATTCTATTTATTTTTTAAATTAACTATTTCTGACATTTCAATGACACAAACATGTGAGCATACAATTCCCTTTTCCGAAATTCATGCCTTCACAAGTGATTCAAGTGTTTACTACAAAAAATAATAAAAATATTCTCACTAAAAAGTGAGCCAGCCAATGAGGCGATCGTGTAATATTTTATACGCTTATTATTATTGTGCGTAATATTTAGTCGCTGGAGCCGGCGCCAGATGAGCTCGCGTCCGGCTTGTCCCGGAACAAATCCCCTGCGACCCGCCGTGCACAGTGCAGTGTCGTAGTTACACATTAAGAGTAGATCAACGCAGGTAAACTACAGATGGAACAGTGTGGTATCTCCGAAAGGGTAGATGTGACAACTGTACGTGGTATCTTCTTAAGAAAGGGGCCCGTCCAAAAAAGAACTTGTTGTGCCGCAATGTAACCAAATTATGTTTTTTTAAAACTACTTTTACTCACTAACGTCGAAGTGGATATTCAACGTGGTAATGAAACGTATTTAAAAAACCAGATCGTAATATTTGCTTGGCATTCCAGATTGGGTAGCGTGAATGGAACTTGAAGTAGGTATATTAAAAATTTAGTGCGCGTCTGTGCTCTATTTACTATGTGTATGTGGACTGTACAAGAGATTGTGACCTCTGAGTTGGTTTCGGCCTTTCTTGTTAGAGTAGGCATATAGGAAACGCCGACCTCGTAAATAATTATTGACGTGTAAAAGTGTTTTTACCTACTTACACCTAAATATCCTTTTGTTTTTATTTATTTTTATAGTTAGTTAGTTAGTCTTTTAATTTTGTATTAAATAGTTATCTACTTAATAAAAATCACATGTCAAAAATATATACATATTATGTCTTAGGGCTGATTTTTCCATCGCCCGATAACTTTTGTTCGAGGAATAAAATTGACGTTAGACAGTTTTTGTATGAAATAACTGTCAAAATGTTACAATTTATTCCTCGAATAAAGTTATCTGGCGATGGAAAATTTAGCCTGTAGAGAATTAAAATCATTTATAATTTACCTTATGAGCTGTTTTAAATTATCGTGCTACTGTAAATGCTGTGCTGTGGCGCTAGAATTGAGCTTTTCCGAGGATTTTTTCCATTGCTTTCACTGAGTCGCCGTTGTAGCTATTGTTTTATTTTGCTACAAAAGTTGTATATATCATAAATGATGCATAGTAGTGGAAATTTTTATATTTACACTAGGCTACCTGACCTATTTTTTAAATAGGCAAGTTTCTTATATATGTGAATTTTATGAACATCAAGTGTTATAAATTATAGTAGTAATCTGTACATTTAACTAGCAACACTTTTAAGAGTTGGCAACACCATACCCCCCATATTAAGCGTAGTGAAAATGAGAAGGCTAAGACTAGACCATTCGATCGCTGATAGCCGACTCGATGAGTTCTAATTGTGAGACCTCGGCCTGACTGACCGTTGGTGGCTAAAGGTCTACAATATTGTTAAGTACAGGAATTATTATAATTTACTTTAGGCACATTTGTGATAAACTGATTTGATTCTGAGTTTATTTATTTTGATAAAGTGATTAGTAAAAGTATATTATCCTGAAACTGCCGTTTCTCTGAGTTGTCCAACACAAGTGTAACTAAAAACGAACTGTGTAAAATAGCCGGACTGTTTTTTCCTCAACATAAATCAAATTCTCTTTTCGCAAAACTAATTAGCTAAATGTCGTTTCGTTTCTATGGATCTAACTAAATGATTAAAAGACCAGGAAAATCCAATTTTCCTCATCTATTTCAGAAATGTCACGTGTAGAGAACCAACAAGATCGACAAATAGGATATTAATAATAATAATTATCTTTCATAATAATATTGATACGAAGTAGCGTATCTTATTTTCATTACATTACCTAAATGTAATGATGAAGTATGGAAGTTGATAGAAACACGTTCGTTCAAGACAAGCTTTTACTACCGACTACCCTAACGTAAATGTTTCTTACTGCTAAGTAAAGACGCTAGCACATCAAGCTACTACCTATAATCTGTCAAATTTCTTTAATAGATTTTCAACTATATCGCCAAAGCATAAGGCTTAAAGTTGGTTGATAAAATTCGACAGTTTCGGCATAGTATAAAGAGGGGAAGTAGGCTATCTCCGGCCCAATCCGCGATATAATTACCTACTGTCTCAGGGTTGTCACTTTTAGCAAAATTTTAATTCAGTGCAAACCAACACAGATATGTAGAACAAATACAGAAATGTATTCAAGATTCAGAGCAGTATTATTTATAAAAAAAAGGGATAAAATAAACCGGCGCGCGGCGGGGCGGTGGGGGCGCGACTGTCCGCGCTTCGTCAGATTCGGTTGTCGCCCAAACCGCTAAGAAATATTTAGAGACTAAGAGCTCGTATATCATATCAGGGGTATAGAAACAAAACTGGATAGGTCTTTAGAAAAAAAAATCACAGTATATAAAAAAAACGTATCATTTGTATTCCCATCGCTTTACTGCCATATACTAAATTTAAATAAATGAAGAGTCTCTTTCTGATTACAATGTTATCATAATATCGTGCTTACTATAACAGAAATAAGCAAAACAATTAAATAATTGTTGGACGTAACTAGTTTTGTTCCCAAGCACTGGACATAACCTAGTTTGATACCAAGTTCACAGGACTTAACCAAGTTTGATTCCAATAGGTTAGTCAGGGTCGGATTTAGGAACTACGACTTAATAATAAAATAAAGCTTATTTTTTATGTAGATATATTTATTATAATTATCAAATAATAAAATAATAATAATAATTAAACTTAGCATGGAATATTTCTTCATCCTTCTAACTTAAATTAATAAAAGTGGTGCCTCTTCTCTGGGTTCGCATTCTAATTCTTCCGTGTCATTTATTGCTTCATTGGGTTGGATTTCAGCATTGTTCAGAACATATGAATAAAACTTTAACTCCTCGAGATCCTGCCAATTTTCGCCAAAATGTTTCATAAGTAATGTCTTTACGTCCCTCATTTTCAATTGTTTGACTGGTATATTCGGATGTATTACGCTAGGATTGACCATATTCATCAGTTTGCCTTGCCTGCAAACATTTTCATATTTTCCTATTTTAGTTTTATAAAACCTCTCCGACTCCACCAATACATTTCCGGCCCTCTTTGATCTTTTTATGAAAAATCTTTTGCACTGTGCAAACTGCACTTTCCATTGCCCAGGAGGCTTTATAATAGTTTCTGCTTCCTTTTTAAAATCGTATACGGGAAAGTCTTCGCCCACTTTAACGATTGTCGCCTGCTGTGAAATTATATTCATATATTGTTCTGGTGACAGAATAGTATCCATTTTAAGAAAAACCTTCTCACTGTTTCCGAAAACACGGTCTGCGGGCAGGTAAGAGTGGCCAGTCACTGGAAACACGAGTTCGACGCTTTTGATTGTGGGTTGTTCCAAAAGCCACTTACAACACATTGTAATCATGGTGGAATTTTTATTTTGACCTCCACAACCATCTGAAATTAATCTGACAGTGTTTATATTGGTCAAATCACATTTTTTCAAGTGGTTGTAAACTGCGGATGCAATTGTGTTTGAATTTTTTGCGTAGGTGTTTTCTGTCCACACATTAGCGAATACGTTGTTTTTATTTAGCGGCGCTTTGGAAGTTCCTTCTACGATCGTAAAATTGTAAAGGTAAAGCTGCCTGCTGTAGTAACATGACTGATCGGGAACTTTAGGCAGGTTCAAGTTCTTTTGACAGTCATATGAAATTATTTTAACACCTTCTTCTTCTGTCTTCAAAAGCGAAAAAAAGGCCTTTGCCCTTAAGCTATGGACTCTTTTTTCAACCCTGTACTGGTCTTTCTTCCTTTCGTCTTTTTCTGTTTTTATTTTTTCTAAAAGCTGTAAACACGTCGAACACATGTCTGTTTGAGGACTTCCAAAACCTATATTGTACTCCGTGTTGAAAATGTGTCTAAAATAAGACTCTTTTGCTGGGTCTGGGCATGAAGACTTATATAGTTTGTATAATTTCCTTATGTTCAGTTCGCTGGGCAAATATTTGCGGATAGAAGATTGACTACGGCAATAGTGTGGTTCGGAAACCTCAAGTTTTTGTATAAATGCGTGTATTGTCGTCTTTTTGTCCCTGTATAAGTGGCTTTTGTGATGTCCTCCTCGTTTTTCTACAGGAAACTCGCCAGTTTCAAAAGATCTTGCTACTAAATTTACAACGCGTCCTTTCTTTATGCAAAGAGCTGCTAAAAACATTTTTTGACACACAAGTATAGATTTTTTGTCGACTTTTATGTGATATTTTATAGTAAATTGCTTGGTGGCTTTCGAAGAGGTCTGAGTCCTAGGTCTTTTTCTTTTTATAGGAATCGCTTGGCAGCATTTTAATATAATTGCATCTTGATAAGACTTTTTCGCATTTTTATAGAATGCCGTATGAAATTTGCGCAACACAAGACCCGTAATTTTATTGCACTCAAATGCTTTGCTTTAATGTTCGCAACGTGATATTCTTGGCAAAGTCTTTGCAGTATACCTAAAACAAAATAAAAATGGGTTAAAAAAGCCAGACAAGTGCGAGTCGGACTCGCGTACGAAGGGTTCCGTACCATTTTCTATAAAACCGGCAAAAATATTACGTTTTTTGTATGAGAGCCACCTTAAATATTTATTTATTCTGTTTTTTAGTATTTGTTGGTTTAGCGGCAACAGAAATACATCATCTGTGAAAATTTCAACTGTCTAACTATCACGGTTCATGAGATACAGCCTGGTGACAGACGGACAGACAGCGAAGTCTTAGTAATAGGGTCCCGTTTTACCCTTTGGGTACGGAACCCTAAAAACACTCACTAGGATAAAATATAATTAACGAAAAATAATGTACATAAAAGAGCCTTTAAATCTTAAAATATACCTACTCAACTCCATCCCGAATTTTACGCAATCTAGCCTGTTTCTACTTTTTCTACGTTGTTTTTCCACAAAAAAAAAAAACATTCGTCTATAGTTTCACATATTTTATCAAAATTACATTCATAATATTTTAGACAACATAAAATAAT
Source organism: Eremobia ochroleuca (assembly GCA_949629135.1). NCBI lineage: Eukaryota > Metazoa > Arthropoda > Insecta > Lepidoptera > Noctuidae > Eremobia > Eremobia ochroleuca. Next base: position 21,187,356 of record OX451392.1, read on the forward strand.
CTTGTTACTTAAAACTACTATTTTCATTAAATAATAGCAAACAGTCAAACAGACCTAAGGACCGAAATGCGTCCCTGGAAAATTCAAACTTACCTCAGTTTTTTTGCTTGATTTGCTTTCCAGTTTTCGGGCTGTGGTGTTCGTTTTCTTGCATTATTTTTACCAACAGGTGTAGGATTTATATTCATTTTGAGGATTCACAATAGATAACACAATAATATTTGGTATTTATTATTAAAAATTAAACAAAAACAACGAGCTCTTTGCAAGGAATCTAAAGAGCGGCCATTACTGTTTAGTTTGAAATGGAGCGCTCCCATTGGTTGATTTGGACGTAACCAACTTTGAAACTCAATTCACTGGGACGAAACCAAGTTTGATACTAAACCTACTTTTTTATTTAAAATAACTAGCAACTGAGCCATGTTTGATACTAAATTGATTTTTGAGGTATTACGCAGTCCCGAAATAAAAATGTTACCATTAAAAAAACATTTTACAAAATTGGTGGACACAACCAGTTTTGATTCTATACCCCTGATATATTATATCATCATAAAAAAAAATACAAAAAACTGACTAGTATAATTATATATTAGTCAGTTTTTTGTATTTTTTTTTGATAGGCACAAGTAGTATTTGTACACATAAAGGACCATATTTATTTTTATTTTTAATAAAAACACCCAAACACACAGCAATATGTTTTCCTGTGATTATCACACATTTTTTATTCATTTAGCGGTGCCGAAAAGCCGTGACGCGCGAACCTCGTGCGGTGTTAGCCCCGACTGGCGCTGTGAGAAACGGGTCGAGATTTTGTTTAAGTGTGCGTGCGGCGACGCATAGATACTTTGGCGCACACATACAAGCCGCGCGCGGTGCGTTTGTATGAAGATAACTTACTTCCCCTCTTTACCTATACTATGGTTTCGGTTAGCTTGATGTGCTGGCGTCTGTACATTTATCCACTTCAATGAAAATAAGATAATCTACGTCGTATCATATACATCTTTCGTCGCAGCTTTTTTATGTAATAATTATTGTTTTTGCAAAGATTCAAAACATTTTAAAATACCTCTTTCACAGACATAAGATTCTGTTCAATTTTGGAAATTATCTGGTAGATAGTCACCAACCAGTTATTGTCCCTAAAAGTCTTTATATTTTTTTACAAAAGCTATTTACTTCGATAGTCCGTAGGTATCTATAATACTCGTAACTTAAAAACTCTTGAAGCTCAAGACACAGCGTTTACTTACGTAACAAGGTTCCCGTACAATATCTTAGTGGCTAACTTGACCTATCTGCGTGACCTCGGCTAGTTAGTGCAGCCAGAGTGTTTCTACGAAGCTGGAGTACTGTACTACCTACCTACCTAGACAAGGCTGTACTAAGGTGAACGAGTAGTGTGGCTGTTTGTGTATTAGAGTATATTTAGAGCATAGTTTGGTCATGTTGAGAGGATGAATCTCCTTCTTCTATATGGTGTACATAATAAAGAGTATTCTATTCTATTCTATTCTATTCTTCGTGTCGCTGGCACGACTGTATTTTAGATCTTGTTAGCCCAAAACTTCGCCACTTCCACGGTGTCGTTGGTGGTAGCGCAGAGGTCACTTTGACAGCATGTTTAGGGACACGGAGGGCAAGATGGGTATAGTTTGCGACATATCCACACCCTGCTGCCGTACCGTCGCGATAGTCTCACTTTATCAGGTTGGAGTTACGTCTTTCAACTTGGGTCTGGAGACGGTTTAGCAACTTCCACGTGGACCACGAGGATGAATGAAAGGCGACTAACAAAAGCTATTTACAAGGCAGATGTGAGTGGAAGTGCTGGGAGCGGATGCCCTAGAAGGACACACTGACCTTATTGGTGATGTTCTTAAGAAAGGGCAGGTGCATAGGTACTCCTCGCAATCGGCTACTCGCGGTCGACTGTATCTACGTACCTATTGTATTGATATATTGCTGTGCACCGCAGGTCTCGTGTTTTATTCCTTTCTAGGAATAAAGATAAAAGGGAGTTCAAAGAATTGCTTGATAGAAGAATCAGATAAATCATTTAAGAAAATTGTAGTCTATTATCTAATTTTATGGTTTTTATGGCGCGGTGTCCTGGGTTCGATTCCCAGGTCGGGCAAAGTTTTTTTGGGGTTTTTCCATTAGGAATTTCTGAAGTTTGGCTGGCGGTGCGGTACCCCCGTACTTCGGAAAGCACGTTAAGGCGTTGCTCCTACGCCTGAGCTATCTCCGGCCGGATTACGTGCCGTACCATCGTGCTATGAGAGTGAAGGAAGGGAGAGTGCACGTGTGCACTACAATATCTCTCTCGCCGAAGGCTGGTCTCCGTTGGTATCGGCCGCCACGGCCGAGATACGGTCTGGAGGACTATATTTTCCAATTTATGTTTCGCAGCTGTTTTGCTGTTTGAATTATTGGAGGTGCAAGAAAAAAAAATTGCACCTCGAATTTAATCTAAACAAACAATTACGAGAACGTTTTAATATAAGGTATCTCATAGTGTTAACCCGATAAGAAAAACAATAAAATGCTACTCAGAGTATTTTTATATGTTTGTGGTTTCGATAACTTATGCGGTTCAACCTTTTCCTGGACTACACAATCAGCCTATAATGTTCCCACTTCACACAAGCCTCCTTTCGGTGAGAGGTAGTGGGCCGTAATCCACCAAGCGGGCCCAGAGCGGGTTGGTAGATGGCATGATGCTGGACTACGCCTCTCCTAAATTCTGTTAAAATTGTATCAGTATCGAATGGAGTTTGTTTCAGTGGAGGTTCATAATAATAGATTAGAGTAGAGACATATTAAATAGTGTGTGTGATCGTAAACCAAGCTCTTAGGAGAATGGGTGAGTGCAGTGATCGTATAACATCGTTTACGAGCCCGCATTATAAAACATGACAGTTTATTGGTATTGCTTACATGGCTTCAACTTAGTGTCGCTGAGGTGTTCCTCCTGAAGTTCAGTTAATACCGATAGCAGAACATGTAGGTAAAATGAACACAATAATACTGGATTACAAAAGAATATGAGACTCCTATTTCGTTTCCAGTTATCCCAATAACAGTCAGAGACAAGAAAACTTTTATAACACGCACAAAATTCAAGGCAGAATACTTTCTATTAATTTTATCAGCAAAATCTTTGTCAGTGAAGCAGATTTTAAGTCGTGCGCCTCAAGCATTATGCTGCCCATTCAGTTTTACTATTATTATTCTAATAACATCAATTTACATTTATACTTTTGCGGTTCTAAATAACAGTTGGCACGAAGAGGTACCCAACTTAAATAAAAATATAGTCGTCGATGTTCATTACGCATTCCGGTGATATTGGAGGCGTTCGGGAATGGTCGGGAACAAAGCATGCCAACGATAAAACTGAAGGCTCCGTTCATGGCCTCCAGCGACGCGACTTTTCGTCTGTCGCTCCGCAAGACGTGGCATGCTCTAAACAACTTCATTCATTTTGTCTTCTCCGCAGTCACCGTCGCAAGACGCGCATCACTTGAGCGTGTAGCTTTTGGCCAGGGGATAAAGGCAGAACGGAGTTGTCTAGTCCCAACACAGGTAAAAAATCGATATTTGTTTCAGGAATAATCCTAATTTAGACAGGAAGTTAGAGATAGAGAATATTGACTCTGAATGAAAGACCAAGTTGAATTTTAGTCACATTTTAGTATTAGATAGGCTAACATTGATTACCCTGAGATAAGAAACGAAAAAAAATGTTTCAAAAATATTTAAATAAAAGAGCACAATTGCTTACTGCATATTTAACATGGGCCTCTGTGCACCACGAAGAGACGACGGCCGATGTCGCTTCTGCAGCCTCTGTTGCAATTGAGCCAGCACCTGTTCCAGTAGGTGCGGCCGTCGCTGCCGCAAACGGGCTCGTATTTCTGCGAGCAGTGCCAGCAGTAACATCCACATCGCCCGCGGTACGCAGCAGCTATCAGCGGCAAGCCCAAGTCAGACCGTCTCTTATTTTCACACCCCAGTTGACACCCATTCGCATACGTTCTGTCATCTGTACCGCAAACAGGATTATACTCGAGCGTGCACGCGCATGAGCAGACACCGTAGTAGTAGGTCAGAGGTGGCAGCTTCTTCTCCTCACGCCTCTTGTTCTCGCAGCCCAGAGTGCAGGTGTTAGCAAAAGTCACCCCGTTGCTAGCGCATACTGGGTTGTATATTTTTGGACAGCGGCAGTCCACACATGTTCCCTTGTATTGAACAATGAGCGCGGGCTTTCCGAGCTGATTGCGTTTTCTGTTCTCACACTGGAGGTGGCATTGATTGTTGTACGTATTTCGATCGCTGGCGCAGAGTGGATCGATGTTAAGCGGACATATGCAGTTCTCTTTTTCACAAACTCCTCCGTATTTCACTCCGATGGCTGGCTCGCAGTTGGCCTGAGCGTGGCGACTGACGCACTGTAGGACACAGACGTTCCTGTAAGTTCTACCATCAGTGCCGCACACTGGGATTATGACGTCAGAGCAGATGCAAGTGGGCAGTGTGCAGACGCCGCGATTTTCCACTTCAATGGGGCCCAGGCCGAGCAACTTACGTCTTGTATTCTCGCAGTCAAAGTAGCAGTCGTTAGCGTAGGTCTGGCCATCTGTGCCACAGACAGGTGTGCCACCGGCGGGGCATCGGCATGGTTTGTATGTGCACTCCCCGAGGCTCTTGACATGGACGGGTTTGAAGTTGTTTTCGACTCTATGCGCATTGATGCACTGGAGTACGCACTCGTTGGAGTAGGTCTTGCCATCGCACCCGCACACTGGCTTGTAGACGTATTCGCATTCGCAAGGAATGTGTGCGGAGGACGTGCTGGTAGTGGTAGCGGAGGCTGCAGCGGTGGCGGTGGCAGCGCCACCTCCCGCGGATGCTGCTGACGCGGCCGCGGCTGCGAATGAGTCAGCCCAGACAATATACGGTTGAAGGCTTGCAGCCAGAATCAGCAGTCCTGTAAATAAAACATGCTGTCTATATTTTGTACAAAAATATTATTAACATAAGAAATACAATCGAAATCAATTTTTTTTTGTAAGTAATTTACTAAAAAGAACCAATTTCATGAAAAGTCAAACTTGTTTAATATAATTTTTTTTATACATATTAAATTGTAAAAGTAGAAGTACAAACGAGACCTGCTAAGATATTCATGTCGCTGTACAATCTGCACTTGAGACTGGGGAGTCACCCTTGTGTACGCACTTTATACGTTTCTAATATTTACCAAGTCTTTGTTTCACGTAACTACATGCCAAACGATGCATGATTTATTACTGCACCAACAATATGAGCCCTAATTCGTAGAACTGTAACAAAAGTTAATTATGTACATAATGCAGTGAATAATAGTAAAGATGATATAATTATTGTGGTATTGAAGATTGTGTATTGTAATTAATAACGTTGTGCACGTGTTTGTATTGTAACTTGTTGCTATGTCAGATGAAGGGACATCATTGTTGACATGCGTTGTTCTTTTTGAGATAAAGTACCTCCCACTCCTACTAGTATGGTTTTGTTGCCTTAGGGCTGATTTTTCCAATACGAGATAATTATTTTATTCAAGGAATAATTTTGTAATTCTGACAGTTCTTCCATACAAAATCTGTCAGACGTCAATTTTATTCGACGAATAAAAATTATTTGTTGATTGAAAAATCAGCCATTAAACAAATAAATAATCTCAAACACGTTTTTGATTGAGTTAACGAGGTTCCTAATATAATATGCTGTATAAGGACAATATTTCATAAACAGCAGTATCAATATTGTGCTGTTTGTTCAGGCGTTTTAAGACAATGCAAAGTAAATTAATTTAAGTCCCGCAAAAATCGGTCCAGCCGTTTCGGAGATAACCCGGAACAAATAGACATCAGACAAAAATAAAAATAAAATATTTTTTTTTGTTATAAGTACCGTATATACTTTCATAAGCATCTAGTAAAAAGCTGTTATTTTGAAATTACAAACAGACATTTCAATTTTATTTCTTAGTATAGATGTATAGATTTCAGTTTCAATTACGTAGGTACAGACGCCAGCACATCAAGCTACCCAAACTGTCAAATTTTCCCAATCAACCTTGAACCTAATATTTTAGCGATAAAGTTGAAAATCTATTAAATAAATTTGACAGATTGTAGTAGCTTGATGTGCTGGCGTCTGTACTTTTATATTTTTTAAACCAAACAAGTATTAACAGCACTCTCTCTATATTTATTTGAGCGTTTTCAGAAAGTGGTGAGTGTTTTCCACTTGGACACATTTTTCGAGAGTTACATAACCGAACACTGACGTCTATTGTAACGTTGACAAAAACCCACAAACATCCTTCACAATCTCAGCATTCCGCTGGGACAACGTGATACATACGAACAAAATTAAGGGTGATAACGAAATCAGTTTTTATTCGTTTGAAACTCCGGCTGGATGATTTGATGAGGGCGCGGACGCCATCTTTATTCAATCTTCGCCACCTTTCAATTCGGGCCGGCACGTGACTAGAATGTTGGACTGTTGGGTGGTCACCATAAAGTGTGTGGGTCGCGGGATGTTCCGAGTGAAGCATTAAAGCTACGCGACGAACTCTCACGCCCTTCAAGTCGCTCACATATACGCAAGAGACTTACTGCCTACTTACTGGCTTTACTGATAACCTCAAACCAAACCAATCTACACGCTGCACACTGCTGCACATTGCTGCACACTGCTGCACACTGCTGCACATTGCTGCACACTGCTGCACACTGCTGCACATTGCTGCACACTGCTGCACACTGCTGCACATGCTCACTACATATTTTGTCAAACTAGCCGTTATAGGTTACGGCGTGTGGTCAAAATCGGAACTAACGCCGCCATCTTGTTTTGTCAATACAATTTCGGTGACAATTTCACATATGTTTACCAACACCGTCATCCCCCCTATCGATGTCATTTAGGCCCCATAAGATCCTTGTAGCACTCTATATGTGTGGGTATCATAACCCGCAGTACACTAAGCTGTAGTTTATGTTGTAACTGTAGTAAGTGATATACAAGTTGTAAGTTAATTAACGCACAACTTCTTAAGGGGTCATTGTACTCATTAACAACTTTTATTATGGGACCAAAACAGAAATCACGAAAAAAAAATCAGCTGTTCCCTACATTTTGACGAGTTATTTGAACATAAATGTAGGGAACAGCTGACTTTTTTCGCGATTTCAGGTTTGTTCCCATAGTAAAAGTTGTTTGAGTACAATAACCCTTTAAGAGGTGGTGCGTTAATTTTGGGACAGGTTGTATATAAGTGTAAATGTATAATATGTAACTTGTTTGTAATAGTCTTGGGTTGACCTTTAAAGTCAATTTTTTTTAAAATGTTTTAGAGTGCGGTCGTCGAGAGAATCCGTTCCTGACACCTGTCAGTGCGACAATTCTCATAACTAATAAAGATCAAATTCGCAAAACACGTATTCGTTTCTATGAAACTGACGGGAGTCAAGAACGCATTCCTTCGAAGGCCGGACCGTTGTATGGTTAGCAGTAGTTAGGTACTGTAGTGCTATTCTGTAAAAATCTCACCGTGATAACTCGGGTGAAGTGAGCTTAAAGTGAGCAGTCATTAGTGTCAATCTCTAGCATCCGATGGAACAGCTCACTTCACCGTGAAAACTTAGGTGAAGTGAGCGTGGAGAGAGCTGTCAGTGTCATCCCACCTGATACTAGGGATTGACCAAGCATACATTTACAATAATAATCGAGATTTTAATAATATTTTGATGCTAATTCTATTGATAATTTTATATAATTTTAACGCTAGTATTTTAGTTGTCCAAGCATTACCATTTTGTGGGGTTATAAATAAAATAGCAAAACAGAAACTCAGAGAATCTCAATGTTGTTTTTTTTTTCTTTTATTTCCTAGACTAGTCTTGACGAGTCAGCGTGATCATGCCACACAAACTACGTGAGATTAAACGTGGGTTTTGACAACTAAAATACTAGCTTTGAAATTATATAAAATGATCAATAGAATTAGTGTAAAAATATGATTATAATATCGATTTTGATTGTAAATGTATGCTTGGTCAATCTCTAGCATCAGTGGGATGACACTGACAGTTCACTCCACGCAAGTTCTCACGGTGAGATTTTTACAGAATTGACCGGCTGCAGTTTTTTTATTAGAACTTATCGTTAAAAGCTTTGATGCAATTCTCTGTTTAATTCTCATTTATTTTTTGTGTATGTTTGGTCTCATACTTTTCTAGGTGAAAAAGAAGGCACTTTGATAGTACCAGATAGTGTAATTCCGTGTCTCATTCACGAAACCGTTGTTTTCAATCCTAACAAAAAGCTTGATCTTTCCCATTGTTTTATTTTCCCCATTTTTAGGGTTCCGTAGTCAACAAGGAACCCTTATAATTTCGCCGTGTCCGTCGGTTCGTCCGCAGCTTTGCTCAGAGACTCTTAGTACTAGAAAGCTACAATTGGGCATGGATACATGTACATATTAATCACGCGGACAAAGTCGTAAAATAAAATATTGCAAAAAAGATTTTCTTTTCCTCTTCTACACGTAAAGTGGGGATGTATTTTTCTCGTCTAAACCTTGGTGTGGGGGATCGTTGGATAGGTCTTTCAAAAATATTGCAGGTTTGCGAAAACTATTTTTCGATTCAGGGATCGGTTTGTGAAATATAAAGTGTGTAGATAAAATTCACGGTAGTCGTAAATATAACGAAGTTAAAAGGAAAACTATCAGAGCTAAGTGGGCTTTACAAGTTTACGAGTGATAGTCGACCAACTTACATTTGCAGTTGCAATCTATGGGAGAACATGTTTTCGACTACAATCTTAAGTTTGTTCTTGGGACAAATTCATTCCAACTACAGAACCCTTCATTGTGCGTGGTCCGACTCGCACTTGTATTTTTTACTTTTACTTTATTTTGAATAACGTCTTATTAGGCGCTGATAAAGTTATATTCTTTGTTTATGTTTTTATGATATCTAGTGGAAAAATATGGCTTTTTATTGTAAAAATGAAAGGTATGGTCACAGCCGCTTGGACGGGCTCGTTCAAACTTGAGGAGGCCAGCGAAGTATTAGGAAGTCAGCGTGTGGTATAGATAGACCACTAGATCCAGGCTACGTGCCCAATACTTTACCGTATTTTCTTCGATAAAACTGTATATTTTTGTAAAATCACGAAGAAAATACCTTACAAGTACACAAACTTCAAAACCGTTTTTTTTTGTAAAATAATAATTGCAACTTTGAGAAATGACCTAAGTATTTCATAAAAGTATGGTTTGGTAATACGATGTTCGCAACACCATAAAATATCTAGCTATAAAAGGTTATAAGCTAACAGTCTTAAAATAATAATAATAATATGTACAAGTTGGTATATAAAAAGGAGGGCAAATAATCAAAGGGCATCAAAAATTCGTCCGCATCGCTGTCAATAGGAAACGTGCCCAAAAGGCTGGCAGCATTAACACGTTGTATTGGAATGCTGATTCTTTGGCCAAAAATAGGACAGCCTTCTGTTCACGTGTAAAGTCGACCAACCGCTTGGCGATGTCTCGAAATTCTAGGTGAGCACTCGGAATACCCCTTTTTACTATGTAAATATTAGGTTGTCTCATAAGTTCTTGCCATATTTTATTTTTCTCGAATTTTCTCGTATTGAAACTAAAGCGAATTCAAGAAAGTTCTAGATATTTCTAGTAAGGATGAGTATCTTTTATGGTGAGGGTATAAATAGGCGCGGACGCAACGCAATAATTAGTCTTTAGTGAAAATGGATCAGCGTCAACTGCGAGCTATTATGCTATATGAGCATTGACTTAAAGTATCTTCAACAGAAACGGCTAAAAAGATTAACACTGCATTTGGACCGGGTACTACTAGCGATCGGACTGTTCGTTTCTGGTACAAGCGTTTTGACACTGGTGATATAAGCTGCGAAGATCAACCTCGCCCAGGCCGACCCACCAGCTTCGATGAAGATGCTTTGCATCACGAACTTGAGGCTACAACCAGACTATAGTACGTGCGATTTAGAGAAGGCGCTTGGACAATCCCACGCGACTGTAGATCGTTATCTCAAATCGATGGGATATCGCAAAGTGATATCACCTTGGACACCTCATGCGTTAACGGACCATGACCGGGCCGTTCGTGTGGCCATTTGTCAAAGTTTGTTACTTCGTCCGCACAGACGAGACTTTCTCAAGGACATTATTACATGTGATGAGAGCTGGATACATTATGAAACTAACACGCGTCATGCCCATTGGATTCCTCGCGGGGAAAACCCACCAGCCTAGCCTAAACTTAATGAACACGGTCGTAAGATTATTTTGTCTGTTTTCTGGGATTGGCAAGGAATGATTTTCTGGGAACTCCTCGAATCTCATCAGACTATTAACCCCAATTTGTATACGCAGCAGCTTCGCAAACTAGCAGAGATGTTAAAAATTAAGCGTTCAAAACGACTTGGAGTCCAACTTTTGCATGACAACGCACGATCTCATTGCGCCAAGTTAACACATAAACAGCTGGAGGAGCTAGGATGGCTGATTGTTCCACATCCACCGTATAGCCCGGATCTTGCGCCTTCAGACTTTCATTTGTTTCGAGCTCTTAAATTTCATTTACTAGGAAAAAAATTCTAAAATTCTGGAGGTATTAAAATTGAACTTGAAAATTTTTTCGAGTCCGAGCCTGCCTCATTTTGGGAGAAGGGTATTCAAATTTTGCCTAATAGATGGCTGACTGTTGTTGATAACGAGGGAGACTATATAATTGATTAAATGTATTTTTTATGAATAAAAAAATATTAATAATAATTTGTCTTTTAACTGGCAATAATTTATGAGACAACCTAATACTTAATAGAATGGAATAACTATAATATCTTACGGAAAAAATCGGTTTTGCATCTTACGTCAGTGTAAGGTATATTTTTGCTCAACAGAACTTTTTTTGTGTATCGTTTTATAGATATGTTAAACGCCAAATACGTTTAAACAGTAAATTTTAAATTCTTTATACCCCCAATCAGATGGAAACGATACACTAATTGGCTTACCCAACTAATTTACACACAACACCTCCTTCCACATGTTATCTTCACCCATAAGCGGTGCTGTCGGGTTTTTAAGGGTTAGTACCCCTCTCCCTCCGCCCTACCCTCTAATTAATTTACTCGGAAGCTTTTATACGCAACCTCTAAGTTCTTCGTAGAACAAAAAAAAGGCCGCTTATTCTTTTCTTATGAAAAGAAAAAGTCAAAAAAAGCTGAAGAAAATTCTAGTACTTATGTACTAGAATTTTTTTCAGCCCTTATTGTCTTTGCTAATTGGGGTTTTATAAAATTGAGTTCAAAAAAAAGGTGAAGAAAAGAGTCGCTAAAGTATTCCTTTTGAATAGATTGTAAATGAGGTTTCTGTCTTAGTTATTATTTGGAATGGTTAGTTCGTACTTGAAAATACTGCGCTATAATATGAGTAATTTAGTACATTGAGTCTCTAAAATTAAATATATAATTACAAAGAGCTTTTTGCTTGTGGTGTTTGCCTGTAATTGGTTGTGCAGTTAGATTTAAGACACAATTACTTGTATGTTCCTATCTCTACATTATCTGTACCAACTGTTGGTGAACCTTAATTAAATAAATAAATACCTTAGGGCCCTTCATATGCACCACATCCACACCACATCGCAGCGACAAAACGTGGGCAAGCAGTGGTAACATGTGAATAGTGTTGCTGCAACTTCTTGCAGTTGCGTTGTCGTTATTAGTTACGATGTAGTTACGTGGTGGCTAGTGTTTGCAGACAGACAGATAGTTGTGTTTGCGATGTGGCCGGCCGCTAATGCGCGGTTTCGCTGATGGTTGCGTTGTGGTACATGTGACCATGGGGACCTTATTCAAGGTGCAATGATCCTGAGGCCGTAACAGGTCACACACGGTACGGATGAACAGGAACTGTTTGTCCATGTGTAGTGGTAGGGTAGCCGTAAAATACCTGTTTCTAGCACTGTAGCTACAGTCAGGAAAATTAATTGTTAATCAAATTGGCACACTAGGTATACGCCAATTTTTCGTGTTACATGCAATTTTAGATGGTGGTAATTTTAGTAAATAATGAAGAGACAAAAATTTGAAGACATGTGACATCTACCAACCCGAGCTGGGCCCGTGTGGTAGATTACAGCCCTCTCGAAGAGAGAAGGGAGTGGGAATACTATAGGCTGATTATGCGTTAATATGAAAAATCAAGAAAATCGAGGAAACGATGAGCCATAATAATGTGTATTATCCGGGTACTACCATTATCTATTCAGCTGGGTACATTTCAGGCTGGATGGAACCCAGAACACTTGCGTCAAACAAACAGCACGGTATGTGTAGTCAAATTAAATCAAAACAAGGCCGGCCCAAAGCTGCATAACTTAGTTCGCTTGACTCGCAGTTTGAACTTAAAGGATGTTTTAGGGTGAGCAGGATTACAGGACAGTTAGAAAATTGGCGTTTTACCATTTTCCGGTGCCTTTGCCTGCATTTGTCTGTATATTGACATTAGTATTGTATTTTGACATAGTCTTATTATTGGTTTTTTATTTTATGTTGTATTTTTTTCTGATTTATTGACATTGGTTTTTCTATTGCTATTTATTATGAATTAATTTGAAAAGTGTGTCATTCTATATAATTTTTTTTTCATTGTCCAGGCTTATTTTCATTTTTATTTTTCCGTCGATACTTGTCTGGCTTGATTGCTAAATCACAAACATATGTACGCCCTCTGGCTTAACATAGCGCACTATTATATCTTTTTATAACATCATTATTGTACCTATGTTCAACAAATTAATAAAAAAAAAATCTAATTCAACTACATATTTTTAACACACAAAATTTACTGTGTTAACAAAATAATATCACTTCATTACAATATTCATATGAAATATTAAAAAACAGTTTTATTTACACATAAAACAATAATAGCACTGAACAATGCAGTGAACTGAATAAAATCTTGATTACATGTAAACACCTGACTCTATGACGTAATAAACTTTGCCTCCAATATTTATTTAATCTATGGCAATGTCACCTTCGTTAGTGGTGACATAAACAATAGAATCAAGAAAAATATTACATACCTATACAGTCTTTCCGCTCCGCTGTTAGGTTGCTGCAACCTAACAGCGACCTTATTTGAATGAGAATAAAGATTACTGTGATTTAGAGAGTGATACAAAATCAGAGGTAAACATATAACTGTGAAAGGACTGTAGTTGTATGTACAAGGATCATTTTGGTGCGCGTCTAAAGTCGAAACTAACGCCGCCATCTTGTTTTTTCAATACAATTTTGCAAACTATTTCACAAATTTTCACTGTCATTCAAGTGCCAAAGGATCATGGTTGGAACGTTCACATTACAATAACTCCTCTCGTCTCCAAAAAAAAAAAAAATACCTTCACACCCATACGCACCTACAACCACCCCAGTTCTTACTAATTCAGGAGCACACGGTTGCGTCAATTACTCTCGTTCATAATTAACCACAGTCTACAAAGGGAACTCATAAATATTTGCTGATAACATATTCAGTGGCTGTATGATGATTGCCTAGGCCGGATTAGGGAGCTGCCTGATTTCGTCCGGATTCCCTGTGATTAGACTGTTAGAGGATCGGTTTATGGTTGTTCGGTGATTGCATTTCTGGTTGGTTAATGGAGTGAATGTAAATGCTTAAAGGAAGCGACGTTGGAAGCTAGGTGGGGATCTATGTAGATACTAAAAAAAACTCTCTTAGTGGCTAAATGTTGCGAATTTCAAAATAAAAACCTTAACTTATGATTTTTGTGGTTACTCTTTGATATTAATGTGGAAACTAGAAAAAGAAAAATACAGCCTAAGTTCCTACTTTAGTAAGTATTCCTTATTGTTCAAGCAGAAATATATTATCACAAAAACTCGTCGCATAGGGAAAGCCGAAAAAACTTCGGTTCTGGGTTCCCCAGTGGTTCATATTGATGGTTACATGACGTCGTCACTTCCACGTGAAAATAAATTCGCCATTGCTCTAAATCCATCGCGGTGGATATTCATCCTCATTGCATTTTGCAAAAACTTTTAGTACGAGTATAATTTTCAAATATAATTTTCCTACATTACAGTTAGTAGTAGGTACCTACAGTAGCACTGAATACGCCTCCTTGTATTATAGAATATTCTAGTAGACGTCACCGCTTTGCCACCGACACGGAATGCTACTTACTATTAATAACATTATGTTTGTTTGTGTTAGTACAAAATTTAACACTTATATCTACTTCATGGTATTGTTGAACGTAGGTCTTCAATTGACTGCTAACTTGAATGGTACCATCGTGACTGGTCAAAGAGGAAATTGTCATAAGTAGCATGCTTTGCAGACGTATTTCCAATCGCTGCTTGTTTTCATTCTCTCCATAGATTCTCCACTGATTGTATTTACAGAAGTTCTTAGAGTACATACTTACAAAATCGAGCTATAATATTCCCACATCTCCCCCTCCCATCTCCATCTCCATCTCTCCCTCTCTCTCCTCCTCCTCTGTTCGAAAGGGAGTGAGCTGTAATCTACCACGCGGGCCCAGTGCGTGTTGGTAGATGTCACATGTCTTCGATTTTTTTGGTTCCTGGATATGTCGGTTTCCTCACGATGTTTTCCTTCATCGTTTTGAGAGCAGCCGGTCGATTCTGTAAAAATCTCACCGTGAAATCATAAGTGAAGTGAGCACTTAATAGTCTTAATCCCTAGCGAATGACAGCAGCAGTCAAGTCTACGGGTTTGCATGAAAGTGCGCGCATGTAGTGACGTGACAAAGACTGCACTTTCATAGATAGATGTGAGAGGCAAATTATTGTTCTTGTTGAGACGTAAGTTGCTCGGTGGCGCCCTCCCTTATGGAGCGACCCCGTCACAATACCAACGTCAGCAGTGTTGATGTCAACAAAATTTGATATTTTTGACTGACAGGCTTATGCTGTTTGATGCTGTTCTATTAAAGTTAACGGATGATTAATATTAATTGGCACCCGAGCGAGGCAGTTACTTGCTGGCAGGACGGATTTATCTAAAAAAAAATATTCGAATTTATTTAAAATGTTTCACACGTCTGTGTTCAGCTAAAAGCGTGTAAAAATAGACTGCTCCAGAAATATTAGCACGGTTCAACTAGTCGATCGAGAGAGCTCGTCTGATGTAGTTGTAAGTGCTGTTACAACATTTATGTATGAGAACTCGACGCGTATGCAAATGCTACTATGAACTATGTTCAAATTTTGATTTGCACTAAATGTTTTACGATTGAAAATAAATGGTTTGGTCACAACGCTCCGGAAATATCTTTTGCTGAATTTCAGCGTTCATGCCTATTTTTCTGTTTTGTCTGTGAATATTTAAATGTCAGTATTACACTGTTCATGTGTGCGAATGAACAACTATTATCTCACGTAGAGTGACGGGAACCAAGCAAGGTTTTACGTTGATAGGGCATTTGTAGGAACTCTTTTTATGGAATTACCTGCTCATGAATTTAGAGTAGAATAGGATACTCTTTATTATATGCACCATATAAACGACACACGTAAATATATAATGTTTTACAAAGGTTGACACAATATCGCTTTGGGATGGACAGAAAAGGGGAAGTAGAGATAAATACTGTAGGCAGTCTGTGGTGTACTACGAGTACTTACACAATACAATGGATACATACATAAAGTATATTATACTAATCTAAATAAATATACAACGTGTCCCAGAAATCAACGTCAAGCCGAAAACGGGCAATAGGCCAAGTCGTGACAGCTATTAGAAAAATATAAAAAAAAATCTTGGTCATGTACTTTTCGAATTATAAGCATTCAAAAATAAATCTCAAAAAGTGACACCCTGTGATGGTTTTTCAAGTCCTGTGACTACATTATTAACATTTCGGTAGTTTTTTTCTCTGTGATGTAACCATGAATAACCCTTCTGTAAATTACAGTTAAAAGTAAAACGTAACTGCCTCAGTTCTAAATTAAATGTTAGATTTTTGCCCAATATTGAATTCAAAATAATGACATCACCCAACTTTAACAGACTGTACTGAAAAAAAAATCTACTACACTATTTTGGCAAGTAACTTTAAAAGATGGCGCGTTTAGTCAGGATTCCAAAATGGTATAACACATACTAATTGCTACTTCTTAATTGAGAAAAAACATTTTTTTTTATGAAGCCGTATTTCATAAAAGTTCGATTGAGACGAAGAGTGACGTTATTTTGACTAGTGTGAGCGAGAAAGATTCATTTTAGCTAATGTGAGGTGACGCTACTTTGACAAGTGGGAGCGAGATAGATAGTGACGCTACTTTTATCTAACTAAGAGGGAGACGGATTGACACATCATTTCATATGTGTGAGTGAAACAGATAGAGACGCTACTCTGGCTAAACAGGGATGCGTCGGCAAATTGTGCAATACTGCAGTACGTTACGCTCTTTCGTTGACTGCACATCTTTTTGTATTCGTATTGACTTCGTACTTACAACTGTGGCTTTGTTTATTGGACTTGATTTGCATTGTAATTTGGATTTATCTGCACCGTTTCTGACAACCCCGGACTTGTTTTAATCGCAACCCCGTGTTTGTGTAGTGTTTTATCATGCCATCTCGATACACCGCACAGGAATACGCCAACATGCATCTCATTTATGGAGAATGCTTATGCAACGCCAATGCCGCAGCAAGAGTGTATCGTGAGAGATACCCGAATGCTGAGCGTCATCCCGATCATCGAGTATTTATTAATGTGCATCGGTCATTATCAGAGGGTCGATTTCCTAGCCAAATGGTTAGCGAGGGAAGACCCGTTATGCCCTACGAAGCCGAAGTCTTGCAAGCAGTTGAAGAAGACAGAAGTATCTCAGTACGTGGAATTGAACAGAGCATAGGAGTCCCCAAAAGTACTGCACATCGTATTTTAAAAAAGAACGAGTTTCACCCATACCATGTACGACGAGTACAAAGTCTGCTACCCCGAGACTACCCAGAGAGAGTACGATTTTGTCGAACGATGTTGCAGAGGCACCGAGAGGACCCGCGATTCTTTGAAAAAATTCTATGGTCCGATGAATCAACATTTAAAAAGGACGGTTACATGAACCTCCACAATTTGCACGAATGGCACGTGGAAAATCCAAATTTGATGCGGGAAGATAGATCTCAGTACCAGTTTAAAGTAAATATGTGGACGGGAATTTTGAATGGTAAAGTTATTGGTCCAATCGAGCTGCCGGAGAATTTAAATGCCCAGGGTTATTTGAACTTCTTACAGAACCAATTACCAGAATTATTGGAAGAAGTGCCACTGAACATTTACGGCAGCATGTGGTATCAACAAGATGGCTGCCCAGCGCATTATGCTCTCACTGTACGAGAGTTTCTCAATCGAGAATACCCCGATAGGTGGATTGGGCGGGGTGGTACAATTTCGTGGCCTGCCCGTTCACCCGATTTAAACCCCATATATTTTTTTTACTGGGGTACGATAAAGGATAAAGTGTACTCTAAACCAATTCAAGATTTAGACGAGCTGCGCCAAAGAATTGCAGAAGCCGCTGAATACATCAACTCAAGAAGATACGCCCGTCTTATTACGCGATCATTTTTAAAGAGATGTAGAACTTGCATTGCAGCTGAAGGAAAACAGTTTGAACATTTGTTATAAAACTTCGTAAATCTGATTTAATAAAAATTATAATAAAAGAAATCCAACGACTGAATTTTATTTCAAATGCACCTAAAACCAACAATGTACTTTTTTTCCTCAATTAAGAAGTAGCAATTAGTATGTGTTATACCATTTTGGAATCCTGACTAAACGCGCCATCTTTTAAAGTTACTTGCCAAAATAGTGTAGTAGATTTTTTTTTCAGTACAGTCGGTTAAAGTTGGGTGATGTCATTATTTTGAATTCAATATTGGGCAAAAATCTAACATTTAATTTAAAACTGAGGCAGTTACGTTTTAACTTTTAACTGTAATTTACAGAAGGGTTATTCATGGTTAGATCACAGAGAAAAAAACTACCGAAATGTTAATAATGTAGTCACAGGACTTGAAAAATCATCACAGGGTGTCACTTTTTGAGATTTATTTTTGAATGCTTATAATTCGAAAAGTACATGACCAAGATTTTTTTTTATATTTTTCTAATAGCTGTCACGACTTGGCCTATTGCCCGTTTTCGGCTTGACGTTGATTTCTGGGACACGTTGTATACATCATAATATTAGCCATGAAACAGGAGCAAAGAAAATATAATGATGATGCTTAAGGAGAGAGGAAGTGATTTTTTTATTATAATTTTAAAAGTGGACACAGATTGAGCACGACTTATCGACACGGGCAAGTCATTCCATAACTGTACTGCTTGAACAGTAAGAGATTTGTCATAGAAACTGGTGGAATGCATCGGCATCTCTAGTCTCAGGTTTTCCGATGACCTCAGATATCTATTATGTGTGTCATGAAGGAAGTTGAAACGCTTTAACATAAGAGGGGGTATCATGATTAAACGACATTTATTTTCATTTTGCAGCAGCATTAATCTTCATATCCATATTCAATCATAGAATATTGATTTAGATTTGAATTTGTGTTTAAATAAACTTATTCTCATAAAAGACCACAGTCACTTATTTATTTATTTAAACTTCTCGCACAAAAGGTACAAAGGCGGACATAATGCCTTAGGCATTCTCTACCAGTCAACCAAGGGTGGTGAAGAGATTAGATGGCAGGTGCTTCGGTTGACACGACGATGATAAAAATTAAAAAAAATAATAAAACACTAGACAAATACATGAATAGGTTATAAACACATACATACGATTTACTATAATATATATTTAAAATATATAAATATTTATGTGTATATATATATATCTATAATATATAAATATATACAAATTCAAAGAAGAGAGGTGTTGAGATCACTTACATGAGAAATACAATATAATAGTGCTTATTACTAGGATTTTCGTCGTTCGTTTTGTTTTTTTTTTATTTGTATAAGAAGGTACTTCCATAATGCATCCAGTGGTACTTGGCTGTTACTAGGAGTGTTACCGATATTTTTCGACTACATGTTGAGCAAGCTGTACTTTGAATGCATTATAGGAGCTAACATTTGTAATGGTCGACGGCAGCTTATTGTAAATATCTGCGCCTGCATACGTAAACATTGTTTTTTTATTTAAAAGTCTTTATTATTAACAAAATATTAAGAAGTGCATACAATAAGATCTCTATCTATCCATTGTAATTGTGTCCAACCATATAAGAGTACATACATATAGTTAGCGTATAGTTTTTAGCCTAACTTAGCTTTACAAACATTTTACACTGATACTATTCATATAAGTATTACACATTCCGTAATAAGTATATAAGAACACACTACTATTCGAAAGCGCACTTATAAGCACTGACTTTAAGCGCATAGCCACGACTAATCATAGAATATTAGCGGGCGTTTTTTTAATTTTATAATAACATATTTATACATGAAAGCTCAGCTGTGCCAGCGACAGGAAGAAGAAGCACACATTCTAATAATTTCAATTGCCTCATGCAAATCGAATTTAACATACGAGTTCCAAAGTCAATCAACATCAAAGAACGAAAAACCCGTTTCTACCTTCATTGATCTATGTTCAAACATATCGAAGCGAAAAAATATTCTTTGAAAGTCGATTTACACCTTAATGAAACCACATTCTAAAAAACTTCACCACTTTCGGTAACAAGACGGAAAACGATTTCCCAAAGTCGTACTGTATGAATTCAGTTGGTGGATATACTGTGGGATCCATTTATTTATGGTTGGAATACGATGCGCGCATTTTTGTACGGAAAGTTCTGAACTCCGGGTAGTGAGGCAGGTCAGGATTTGTAGTGTAGTCTATTCGGGACTCCTTAGAGCTTTAGTGATGGGATTGAACATTCTGAGATGTTGCTTCTGCCTTCATCGGTATAGCATCTTGTCTGATGGTCAGACGATTAAGAGCAGACTTGACTAACTATAAGTAATGTTAGCCGTAGAAATATAAAAGATTAGCTAAATTCAAAGAACGACAAACTCGAGATCTTGTAGATAGTAAATCAAAATCAAAATATTTTATTTCACGTAAACCTACATGAACACGTCTTAAGAAACGTCAGCTAGGTCACTACGGTCCCAATTTGTCGTTTTCTAATGAGAAGAGCCGGCATGAAACTCCACGGTTACTAAATACCCACATCAAGTGTCTAGGGGGGATCAAGTACATTTTTAACCACGAAAAATTATCCGATGTATATTTACCAAATCTAGTCTTCCAGACCCGCTTCTTACTTTAAATTCCTATGTTTGAGTTAACAACATATCACTACATTATGTAAAAATTAAAAAAAAAAATGCAAATTGTGAGACATTAACCTAAGTTAATGTTGTCAATTAAATGGCAAAAAAGGCAAAAATGAGATTTTTTGAAAATTTTATTGTAAAGATAGAAAATCATAATCTGTGTTTTCACCATTAACACGAATCACACAATCACAGTGATTTGGCATGCTTAAAATCAGTTCATCAATATCATTTTGAGGAATGGCCGTCCACGTTCTTTCTAATAAGTTAAAAAGTTGTTGTGGGGTATGCACGGTATCCACACTCGGCAGAGCTCTTTTTTGAAGCATATCCCATGCGTGAGGGGCTTGTGGCTAAGTAATAACAGCCGCACGGGTCGATGGGTCAGGTTAAGCTACGCTTGCCGCGGTTGGTCCGTGGATGGGTGACCATCTTCACATACCAAGACCCCTACCGTACCCTATCGTATTACCCAGTAACTGGGTTGTGGAGGTCAGATAGGCAGTCGCTCCATGTAAAATACTCGTACTCAGCTCCATCCGGTTAGACTGGAAGCCGACTATGTTGGCATAGTTGGGAAAAGGCTGGCGCTTGAGCAGGCCATGGCAGAAAGTTGATGCGGGCATCGATAAGAGTGCGTGTTACGACTCTAGCCATGTGTGGACGTGCATTGTCGTGCATTAGTCGAACCGAATCACCCAACCGGTTTTGCTAAGGGATGATCACGACTGAAACAATCCTCTCCGTATAAATCTGATCATTGAGGTTGCCCCCGATCCAAATGAGATCGGTTCTTCCACCGATCCAAATACCGGCCCAAACCATTATTGTTCCCCCTCCCTATAAATGAACTTCATGAAAAAAATTCAAACGTTCTTGACGTCCAGAGGTCCTCAAAACTCGAGTACATCTTGTATCCGGCCTCATACCGAAACGAGATTCATCGGAAAGCAAACACAACGCTAGTCTTCTTCCTCCCAATTTCTGTGTAAATGGGCCCTATGATTGCGAGGATCTATAGGTAAAACTCTCAGCGGCCTTCGGGAACGCAGACCCACTTCACGTAAACGATTTCGGATGGTTTGGTCGCTTATCAGCAAGCCTGAAGAGCTGTGGAGCCTCGTAGGCAACATCAAGGCGGTCATGGTACGATTCCGTCAAGAAGTATTTTGGATCTACCGGTCCTGTCTGCGAGTGGTGATGCGAGATCCTCCTCCATGTCGCTCGGCTACGTTGCCCGTGATACAATAGCGTGTCCAGAGGCGGCTTATGGCGCTCTGTGTAGTGCCAAGAGCGACAACCTCGATACAACCAGCTTGCATCATTCCGACGGCTCTCATCATATCTTCTCGTGTCAAATGATGTTGTCGCTCCATATCGATGCATTTTTTTTTCAGTTCCGATCCACAAATTGTAATGGTTTTGTAATAACGCTATTACACACTTTTAGGTATAGGAATCGTGATTGACAGTTGATTTTCTATTTTTAATCAAAATTTAAAGAAAATTCTTTATTCAAGTAGTAAAATCAACTAAAAAGAATGAATAACGATCCAAATAAGATAAAATAACAATCCTCAATTGCGGCGACATTCTAAAACGTACTACTTGATCCCTAGATATTTTTGATGTGTGTGGGCTTTTACAATATGTTCAAATTACAGTGGTAACAGGTATAGAAGGACAGTGTAGGCCTGTCAACAAGTACCATTTACTTAATAAAATCGGAAATGGTCTACAAATCTACAGTCTACAAGGCCTACAACGTTCTCACATCCATAAAATATAAAATTATTTATATAAAAGACAAAATATAAAAACCTATTTATACCAAATAACACGATAGCCATAAAGAATAACAGGATACGTTATCAGGCAGGTCTAACCTGACAAAGATACGAGGTGGGATATGCCTACAATTTTAACGTTAGATATTTTTGCCCGACTACCTAAAACACCATTTACCACCAATAACAAAACCCCTTTCTTAAACGACCATTTTAGTAAATACGAATCCGCAACCAGCTCGTCCCATCCCTATAATATTATTATTCGCGTCGGGTCCAACCGGGTTGATATTATAACTTCAGCGATATATCCCGCGGAATTCATGGCCGTACATTCTTGAGTCGGCGAGTTTGTGAAACAAATTATTCTTCAAGTTAAGTCTTGCGAAACTATGGGACGAGTCGGGATGACAAAGTTCCGGGCTTAGATTTTATATGGTATGCTGCTTTTTGTTACTAAATTAGGTAAGTATATACTTACTTACTGGAAATTGTTAATGGTTTTGATCGTTCATGATCTCGGAGTTGACTGTGTTACCGTACCTACAACATTCAAGTTCTTAAATAACGGTATTTAGCTCTTCTCTCTTCTTGGTCACGTACTTCATTACTGAAGGTTGTCCCTGAAAGACCTTTGCGGCTTTATGTACGATATCTTTCATTTCGTTCGTTTCTCGGCTTCTCTCATGGCGGTCACTTGGTCTGACCAGCGCTTAGGTGACCAGCCGCGAGGTCGTTTCCCAAATACCTTGCCCATCACCACCAACTTTTCACGATTATCTGGTTGCCGACGGGCAATGTGATTACTATTTTAGAATAGTAGCATTTGGCATTTTCTTTCTATATTATTTTATTAACGATTAAAAATTAGATTTGTTACAGAGTCGATGCATGTTAGCTAGCATTCATCAATTTTAAGAACGAATATGAATTTACCGTATCACATGTAGAGCCTAACTGAGATTTGACTTATTTATGAAATCTTTCGCAGCGCACAGCGCAGCAATACAACAGCAAAAACTATGCAATGGATATTACATATTGCATCAAAGAATATTCAACAAAATCTCTTTAGCACTGAAAAGCTGATAAGTAATAGCTTGAACCTATTATCATTGGCAGCAAAACATGGTATAAACCATGTGGAAATGCCAAAAAACATCGAAAAATAATATTTAAAATATTTGGACCTAGATTTCGAATTAATAATTAATTTGCAAGATGATTTCATCCTAACCTGCGGAGCTCAGATCTTAAGGTCAATCCTCGTAATTTTAAGACCGTCTCGTAATTTTACCACAGTCTGATTTCAGTCTTAATATGCTAAAAATACCTCTAATTTCCCTACATTTTTGACAAATTTTTGACAATTGTTTGTCGCCGAGATGAAACTGCGACTACATTTTAAACGTTTTAAATTACGAGAGTTGTCCTTCTGGTCGCTCACCGGGTCACGAAAGTTCTGCCTTGGAGTTTACCAAAGAGCGATGGAACGCAGCATTCTGGGTGTAAAAAGACAGCACAGGATTCGGAACATCACGCTGCGTTCCAAAACAAAGAAAAAAAAAAAGTTACCAGGTTTAAATGGGATTCGGCGGGTCACTTCAGCCGCATGCACGATGACTGCTGGGCAAGTCTCAGCACAATGGGTGCCTGAAGATGGACGACGCCGTCGAGGCCGGCCCAGAAAGAGATGGCAAGATGACCTGGACGCGTACCGCGAGGGCTGGTTCGAGGTGGCGCGGGAAAAGAGTTCCTGGAGGATTTGGCCTTTCCCCAGCAGTGGGACAGTATAAGTTAACAAAAAAATAAAATAATAAAAGATGATTCCGACGACAGCAAGAGCGCCTCTGTATTTAATTATTTTTTTATTGCCATACATTCATATTTTTCTCTTTGTAATATAATTTTAAACAGTTATTTTCGTTCTTCAAATAATAAAAATAAATAATTAAACCCACGTTAGATTTTTCTTGCTAACGCTACCTAGGTCCACACGCACACACACACACACACACACACACACACACACACACACACACACACACACACACACACACACACACACACACACCCACGCATAGACACTCACACACACACACAAATATGCATATCGGGACACGTCACTACTACAACCGAGACTGAGCGGACTTCGTGAAATATGTGGCTGTGTGGGTTTGAAATATTTATTACTCAGTAGGCTTTGACAAAATTAAACCCATAATACCTGTGTTAGACAAGTATTATGGGTTTCATTTTCTCACCTACCTATACCATATTTCGGCCACGGCGGCCAATCTTAACCAAGACTAGCCTTCGGCGTATATAAATATATTGGTTTGGCACAAAAGTAATGATATTCAATTTTTTTTAATTCTATAATAATACTATGGGTTAATTAATGCCTGAAATAAACGATAAATAAAAAAAAAAAAAAAATGAGACACTATATATTTCCTTTTTCAAGTTAATTGTTTTCGATAATATTCTAGAATGTTGTAGAACAACCTCGCGATCGGTTTAGTAAGTTTGAAGAAAAATGGACGAGCGACAAGTTCGAACACTATACTTATACGAGTACTTGTTAGGCCACAGTGCGCGGGCTGCGGCTGACAATATCAACACTGCATTGGGCGCTGGAAGTACAAGCCATGCGATGGTGTACCGATCGTTTGACCGTTTTAACCCTTAAATGCATAATGTTGCCATATGGCAACAAAGTACATTATTTAATTTTTTTAAGAATGTGATAGCTGTGAGTGTCTGAACGCACCTCTTTATGTCAAAACAATATACATATATACTCTATGAATATTAATATTTATTATATATATTTTTTCTAAATTCTATAGATAAATACCTATACAATAGCATTTTTTGCAATACGATACAATAAATCATGCATTTAAGGGAAAAAAAAAAAATCAGGATACAGGAGCCTTGAACGTCAGCCACGGTCAGGACGACCACCCACAGTGAATGATGACGATTTACGCTGTGAACTGCAGTCAAATCTGGAGGCTACCACTCCTGAACTAGCGGAAGCACTTAACTGCAGCCACTACGACGTGGAATACCACCTGCATGAGTTTGGCTATCGAAAAGTTTTGGATCGGTGGATACCGGACATTCTTACAGACGCCAGTCGTGCAGTCCGTGTCGGTATCTGTCAATCACGTTTACTGCGACTCCGATGTAAAGAGTGAAAACGATACACGCCGTACTTTTTGGCTGCCTCGAAGAGAAACGCCCCCAACTCAACCGAAGCTGAGTCAAAAGAACCGCTTAAAAGTTCTGCTTTGCTGTCTCTGGGACGCGCAAGGCATGCTGTTTTATGAACTATATTACACTATGAAACTATAAACGCTGACAAATATTCAACCCAGGTCACCAAACTATCTGCAGCTATCAAGAAAAAACGACGAAGACGAGTCAATGTAGTTTTACTACACGATAACGCTCGATCTCACGTCGCATCTGCTGTTCGCCAACAGTTGGAGAACTTGGACTGGGAGATTCAAATTCAAATTCATTTATTGAGATGATACCCCACCCACATTATTTCCCAGACTTCGCCCCATCAGACTATCATTTGTTTAGAGCCCTGAAACAACATTTGCGGGGTAAACCATTTCATGATTTCTCTGATGTAGAGGCGGAGTTGAACAACTTTTTCGAGGCACAGCCATCAGAGTTCTGAGCGAAAGGCATCTAAACTTTGCTGGATCGTTAGCAAGAAGTCTTAGATGCTAATGGTGATTACATCGTTGATTAAGCCTTTTGTATTGTAATAATAATAAAAATATAAAACCTACCTGATATATATGTATACCTATACCTACACCTAAGGTATGAAAAGAAAAAAGTCCAACTATTTAAAACCACACCGTTACTTTAACAAAAGCCTGTTCCAGCTCAGCCAACCGCCATCTTTTTATATGCTATCATATTATTTCTACGGTAAACAACGTTACGCAAGACCCAGATTTTTGCACACACGACAAAATACTGCACAAAAAGGTAGGCCGGGGCCTACACAATGCAAAGCATGCAAATATTTTACACCAATAAGGGAAACATTCGTGGCAAGGTAAAACAATAAGCTTTAAAAGGAGCAGGCTCGCTTACAAACAATTTATGCCGGGGCCCCGAGCTACGGGCGCCACTGTATAATTTTTGCATGAACTTGGCCCCGCACTTCCGTGCGCGCTCCTGCAATCTTTTTAAACGGAAGCAGCGGTTATTTTTTCAGGGTAATATGCGTGGCATTAAATACGAGCCCTTTGAGTCTGTCTTGTTTGTTCTGCTATTTTTTTGCGTTGGTTTCGCTGAGCGTCTAATGTTTCTGGGTACCTAGCCTTGAGCGGGATTCGTTTATTTTTGGTGGTAACTAAATTATGACAAGGTTTTTCAATTTAGGCAGGTACTTTCTTTTAAACGCCTACACACTGAGATTAAAATCCAAAGGGCCACAAGGAAAACTAAAATTAAAGAGCTGAAAAAAATCTGATCTATTCATACTGGCGATATTATTGTATTACAATAATAAATCAGTTCAATAATCTTATTTCACATCTTTTTCTTGTTTCTTATTTTCTTGTTTCTTTTTCCGCATATTTTCCCCCAACTTGTTATTTCTATGTTTTTGTTCTTTCTCTGCGTCATTTTTACGGCAGTTAAACGTAATTTCTTTCTTTTTATTTATTTGTAATAATTCAGAATGAAGAAAAAACAAAAACTCACTTTTCATTCGTTTTTTCAAAAGTCGTCGATCGCGAGCAATCGAAATCAAACCCTTAACAATATTAAAGTCTTTATTCGCCAATCTCATACTCGTACCGTAATTCACATGTCTTACATTGCTTCGAATCGACACGAGCTACAATCGGTTTCAATCGGCGATGCGATACAAGATGCAAGGCGAGGAGAACGCAATATATTGCTCGGGCGTGATTTAGCTAAAATATAATTCGATTTGTGCGAGCAATAGGTTCCGGATACGTAGTGACTTTTCAAAATGTTCAATGGATTGGGAATCGTGGATGAACTGGCATGTTTTTGTTGCTTCGTTTGCTTTTGTAATTTTTATGTATACAACAAGAAGACCTATAGATATCCTCATTGGATGTTCACCCCACACTTTTGTTTATTTACTTGCTTCTATTTCGTTTACTCCACTTTTTCCAGGAAAACATTTTATCGGTAGGCTTAGCACGGACGCGCGGAGTAAGGGTTTTGAGTAAGCATATGCAGGGCAAACAGTTGATAGCTGAGTAGGTACGGCATGATGAGAGAACACCAAAAATATATTAGAAAAGTTTCAGATAGGAGCCAGAGGTCAGGAGTTCACTTTCAGATATGGAAAATGGACCAAACATAAAGTTATCTACAGAACCGTTTGTTTTGGTATGACCGTATGCGGCTTAACACATAATGACTTAAATAAAATTGTGGGCTTTCCTAAATCTGACTGACTTTGAAAACTCAGATTTGGACAAACTCAGCTATCAACTTTTTATCCTGAATATGCTTGCTCGAAAACCTTCTGGACTCCCTTACTAGTACCTAAACGTAGTTAATATAAATTCTAACGATTTTAACATTGAAAATACTCGTTTCACAAATTATTTTACTCAAGATTTATTCTTTGACTTCTACGGGTGATACTAATCGTGCTTGTCGCAAAATGCTGTAGGATAGTTGTACTTTCGGTTAAAAAACGTTTGAATTTACATTATGTTTATCTCCCGCGTTCGTGCTAGACAGGTGTGCTGTCACAATAGGTGACTATAGCTTAATTCCTTAGCATTCTTGACAACCATAGCAGATCTGTTCTATGTCAAAAACATCTGCGTGTTTTAATTCGTCATTAAAAACCACAATAGCACTTAGGTAGACAGACACATACCTGTCCCAAAAACTCCACCTACCCGGAATCCATTGGAATAGTTAAGTTTGAGTATAATCTGGAGTATTTTAATTAAACGGTGCGAGTTCCCAATCTGATGGTTAACTTTATTCATTAGGGTTGTCGCTGACAATTTGGAGCGGCGCGAAACTTCCCGTGTCACACATACTTTCGATCAGTGTTCGTATCTTTTATTAAAGGTTTAAAGGCTTTTTTGGGTTTAATGTTTAATGAGTTTTACCTTTATGGCTGGTGATATTTTCTAAATATTTTTCGCAGGCTGATATGATAGGTCAGATAGTAGTTGTACAGGTCCAAACATTAGGTCTGGAAAACTATAGGAAAATCCATAAAAAATATTATAGTAAAGCTATTTCACAAATAATATTTTTTTTATTTTTTATTGTGCCCGTAACTGCCATAAAATAAGTATTTATTTTTTCACAATTTTCTATTTAGATTACTTCAAGAATAAAATAAAGCACAAATATAATTTTATAACGCAGCAGCAGTTTATAAAAAGCAGGTTAAAGCAGGTTTATTAATATCTACCGAAGATTAGTGATCTCTTCATAAACCTGACCGACTATCTTAAGGTA
Organism: Eremobia ochroleuca; assembly: GCA_949629135.1. Classification (NCBI taxonomy): domain Eukaryota; kingdom Metazoa; phylum Arthropoda; class Insecta; order Lepidoptera; family Noctuidae; genus Eremobia; species Eremobia ochroleuca. Next base: position 21,216,157 of record OX451392.1, read on the forward strand.
TTATCCTGTTTGATTGTCAGGAAAAAGCCTATACTTTATAGTTGTGATGAAATAGCGTATCGAAAGATTTTCGAATTTCAAATTTGAAAACACTAGCTTTTGCCCGCGACTTCGTCCGCGTACAATTTCTTGCCCCCACACCCCCCCCGCCCCACCGCGTCACGTCGCCCGCCCGCGCTATTACTTCGTTTTAGCTTAGCGTTATTTCTTACTTTTTTCTTTTTGCTCGTCTCCTATGGGCCCAAGTGATAGTAAGTAACCTGCTTATAGCTTTCCTCAAGAATCGGCCTATCAGATGCGAAAATAATAATTCATATCCGACCAGTAGAATCAGAGATTAACGCATTCAAACAAACAATAAAACTCTTCAGCTTTATTATTAGTATATAGATTTACTTAAATGCCCCTCAAAATGTATGTAACAGCATAATATATGAGACGACGATACGAAACAGCGAATAATATAAATTCATAATAACGGAAGATTAATGTTCTGGTGACCACACATGAAGTTCTGTAAACACTCCGTAAACTACAGGCCGTTTATTTCTGAAACAAATTTATTTCGTGTCTGACATGACCACGAGGGGCACTATTAATGCTTATGGCTTTATTTTCAAACTAAGATTAGCAAAATATTTAAATTATAGAGAGCTTTACGTTTGCTTGTTTTGTGCTTTTAACTTTTCGTTTTTTTGTGCGTGTGGCACTCGTGGGCTGCAGCTGACAATCAATGCAAGGTGGTATACCTAGTCATAATCTGCCTGCCTTTTCCCAACTATGTTGGTGTCAGCTTCCAGTCTAACCAGATGCAGCTGAATACCAGTATTTTACATGGAGAGACTGCCTATCTATGCTCCACAACCCAGTTACTCGGTAATACGATACCCCTTGGTAAGATTGGTTGTCAGACTTTCGGGCTTCTGACTACCCTTAACGACTGTCAAAGATCCACGAATGACAGCCGGGACCAACCGCTTAACACGCTTTCTGAGGCACAGAGTTGTCTTGGTCTGTATCCATCCACAGACCAACCGCGGCAAGCGTAGCTTAACCTGATCGATCGGCCTGTGCGGCGGTTATTATTTAATAATTACCAGGAGTTTCTGTTCTAATGCAAGTAAACGATTTTTTTTTTCTTTTTGTGTTTTTATTAATATAGTAAACAATCACATGTTTCTAGATTAGGTGCGCTACTGTTTCCAAAATGGTGCGAGTAAAACGCACGTGGGTTAAAAATGAGGAATTCAATGACGTCTCGTTGTCAATAGATGTAGCAGGTATTACATTTGTCCCATAGTTTAACATTATAATTAGATTTATTCAATAATTAATCTAAGCTGCTCTTAGTATAAAGTTTAGCGTTTTTTTCCTAAATACGCGAAAGATTGTTTATTTTCGTTTCTGCCACTGCTTCACTATAACGTGCCAGGCGAGCTGCAGCAACCCCAACAACGTGAGGATACTGCAACCGAAGAACACGCTGAACATTCCACCTATTTGAGCTGCAACAAAAAAACAATACTATCTCCACCATCATCAATTGTTACCCTTTTCCTAACTATGTTGGGGTCGGCTCCCGGTCTGACTAGATACAAATTAATACCACTTTTAACCCAGTCACTCGGGAATACAATACCCCTTCGCAAAACTGGTTGTCAGAATTTCTTGCTTCTGACTACCAGTGATGACGGTCAAGGATACAACAACGAAAAGAAGCAAGACTACCGAAAAACAATACTGTTTACCTACTTTAAACATTAACTTAGTTATACAACTATGTGAAAGAAGTGGTTTATTTAGTTAATAGTTTCTGTAACAAATATTACCTCTTTATAATACTTGTGTAGTATGGCAAAGAAATTCGTACTAAGGATGGGGTCTTTAGTGGTATTTTTATTGCCAATTGCGATGGACCATTGATCTACAAAAAGTTTTTATGCGAGAGAATAGGCAGCAGTAATGTTCATGGCAAAATATTATGCAGATATAAATTAAAACTTACAGAACAAATCTAAATAGGAGAAGTATGACCAGCGCTCAAGGGCCGGCCGCCTGCGACTCTGAATGAAGATTCTTAACACGCTCACTTTCTTGAAATCCAAATTCCTGCTGTGGTAACCAAAAACATTATTGCAGTATAGGTAGGTATTTAAAAAAACAAAAAAAATATACCAATAGGGAATAAAGAGTGTTTAATACACCTCAAACAAATAAATATGTATGAGGTTTCAAGTAATGAAAAAGCGTGCAAACTAGAATAATCTACCTTTAGATCTGGATATGATGCGGAACGATTGTAGCCCAATTAACAGCCACAGTCAGAGAATCAGATCGATCGGAACATATTAAAATACTTACTAGAACGGTTCCACAGTCTTCACGGAGCCATCGAGCTGGAAACTGGATGCTACAACGGAGGTCTTCTCCGTGTCACATGTCATAGGACAGGAGCGGCTCGAGCTATCATACCCGACTGGAAATACAAGTAGAAATAACTGAAAGGTACCTATTGGGAATATACTAAAATAATATACTAAAATAAATACGATCAAATCCGGGACGAAATTCGCGAATAGTCGCGTCACTTCGTATGGCCTATTCACACGTACTAAAACCACACCTCAACCACACAACGACAACATTTGGACGGGCACTAATTTGTATGAAAATGAATAGTTTATTCATACGGACCACATTAAGCCGTCAAATCAACCGTGTGGGCGATAACTGCTAGCAACAACGCAACCACATGCACGCACCATGTTATAGTTACCACAACGCAACTGCAAGAAGCTACGGCGATACTACGAGTATCCACACGTAACATAACCGCTCGTTGCCCACATTTTGTCGCTGCGATGTGAGGAGGTGGTGGTCCGTGTGATCGGGCTCTAAATAATTAATACAACCATTGACGCGGACAGTCGCGTCTCAGCCAACGCGTAATAGATTTGAGTAAGTAGTTACCCAAGGACTGGACGGAACACTGCAGCATGGCCGCTCGACATCGACAGGCGCCAGGTGGTTTCGGACGATTCGCTCGAACACACTTACATTTGTCCAAAGTGTGTTCCATCTCTTGTTCTAATGTACAGTATTTTCTGAAAGCTTATAATATTTGTAGAATCTACATAACACTATAAACGTTTGTCTACAGTGTACCTTCATCTTGTCCTATTTTCTTTGAGTTTGCTACTTCTTCCATACAAGTCTCTATCAGTCGTCATCTCAGTGTCTACCCCCTTTCTTGGCTTATCATCTATTACAATTGAGTCATAATTTTTATTTTACCTCTATTATTATGCACAACAAGAACAATGATTTTGCCTAAAGCAACATCTTACCACGATTCTGGTAAGAAAGAAAACTCACCTGCTATAAATCGGGAAGTACCGTGACTTGTCGGTGGACATGTTACACTTCCTCAGTGCTGGTCTGAGTGACCTCGCTCCGACCGCTATTTGGTAGCCAATGCTGTTGAAGGCAAGCCACTGCTCAGAACCAGGGTTGAGGGCTGTACCGTTCATTGACACGTCTACAAAGTGCTGGCTGGTCAGTAGCGCCACCTGTGAGGGCCATGAAAATATTCCTTCTAGTGTGGTTCCCCTTTACTGTTACTGTTTGATGAGCATTGAGGAGGTCCTTGCTCTTTTTAGTTATATTTACTATTATCATCATCAACCTTTAAAACTCCACTGTTGGACATAGGCCCCTCCAATCGTACGCCATTTAAATCGATCCTCAGCTCCAATTCAGCTGCTAATTTAGTAAGAGTACTTCATTTAGCCACTTTTCGTGAATTAATTTTTGGAATTCTTTTACTTTTCTGACTTTGAATCTAACCTACCGCAGGGAACTTCTAAGTAAGATGAATCTTCGTCAAACACGTGACGTTTGGGTAGATGTACATCATACTCACCCACTTATAGGAAAGGTCAACGAGGGTTGGTGTCTGGCTCTGATTGACGGCTATTATAAGACCACTGCTGTAGCCGACCCAGCTCGTGTATTTGTGCTGGTTTGGTTGGGTTGCCTCTATATCTGTTCCATATTTTTCCATTTCTCTGGGTACCATACAATCATGTAAGAAGATTTGATGGTTATTTGCAAAACCGACAAAAAATTAAAGATCAAAGTTATCATAAAAGTGGAGTTTTTAAATGACGTATTAGACGTTATACGAATATAATCTATCTTAAATATTTACATTTATCTGTGTCCAAAATGATGCAGAGCTTGAAAACCCGTCTTAGTAAGTACTATTTGCTTGAACCCCGTATCTGCACAATTAGTAGAAATGTTTAACTTTCTGTACATGTGCGTTCCAGTAACTTACTTTGCGAAGTTACCGAGTTGTTACACGTAACTTCTGGGAAATTAATATTTAAGCAAGATGAAACTAAATTGAAGATATTAATGTAATATTCGTAAGTTTAAATCGTGCAGATAGTCTTCCTGGAGTGTACGAGAACTTTGAAGATTATCTTGTAAGTAAGTAAATACTTGTTTAAACGCATAACTTTGGTATTAGCTTTTTATTCATTACGACTGTGCAACAAATGTTTTAGAGCGGTGGTGGCCCAGTGGTCACTGCCCCGACTTACATAGTCATATGACGTGGGTTCGAACCAGACAGGTGCTTTACTTTGTGTAAATAATTTCATCACCACTGCTCCCAAAACGGTGATGGAAAACATCGGGAGGAAACCGGCATGTCCAAGAACCAAATATTCAAAGACGTCTACCAAGCCGCACTGGGCCCGCGCGGTGGATTAGGGCCCACTCCCTTTCACAGAGAGGAGGCCTGTGTCCCAGCAGTGGGAACATTATAGGCTGATTATGTAGTAAATATTTGAATACCAATTGCCTAATGAAATAAATACATGAAATTTCAAAGATTACTAATGCAAATTTATGCAGGAGTGGGCTCCCGATAGTAGTTGAAAAGGCTTTTCTGGGAAAACCTGTGACCACCTTACCGTTTCAAGGATCTTCCGTTGAAAACGCAACAGAACCCGTCCCCAGTAAATTCCATTCGGAATAAATCAGAACAGTTTACAATAACGCCACTCCAACGGCACCTGTAGTTTAATATCGATAAATTACTGTCATATTATTATCTTCAACTGAAAAACGTCACTGATACACATAGGCCTTGCCGAAACATCGATAGTTCGCCAAAACATCAGGGTCCCGTGTTGGAAGTTGGAGAGAAATAGTTCATAGCACGCTCGTTATGTTGAATAGTTGGATGCTTCGTGAAGTCAAGGGACTCGGGTGACTGCTCAGCAGTGGGACGATCCATGTTGATAGTAACCAGGAAACTTCACGACCCTGCTCTAGATTGTCTCATGACAGAAAAGTGTTGCAGTAAAAAAATGTTTTTAGTAAACACAAGCAGATCAAATAGAAATTAATTCTTACCTGATTGCAGTCTCTTCACACGTAGCTGTGAGGAGCTCCCCAGCAGTCTCCACGTCTATACCGTTGTAGTCTAGGAGCTGTTCGATGCGCAGCAGGTCCTGCAGATTGTACAACACGTCGAGGGAATAGAACGCGGCTAGCTGTGGCAGGATTTCTCGCATTCTGGTCGAGTTCATGCCCGGAGGGTATTGGCTAAAAATATATTATACTATATATATGTATACTAGCTGACCCGGCAAACTTCGTACCGCCTCATATCATTAAAAAATCCTAGAAAATTTATTATCTAACCGGATGCATCTGAATACCAAACTATACTCATCCATACACTCGTAATATTATAAATTCGTGTATGTATAATACGCCCGTCCTTTTCACGCCTAGACCACCAAACGGATTTAGATAAAATTTGGCTAGGAGATAGATGACATCCTGGAGAAGGACATAGGCTACTTTTTGTTAAAGTATCACGTTATCACGATATCCACGATATTCACGATAGTTCGCACGCGTGGATATCCGATATCCACGCGTGCGAACCCATAATAATAGGTAATAGGTAACACGGGCTGGTGTCCGCAACTCCACGTCAATGCGCGTATTTTGCGTACGGGTGGGAAAATCGATCATTCGATCCACCCCAGCTCCTCAAGGAAGGCCAGCAACGCCTTGATGTTACTGACCGTCTCACGTAGGGTACCTGGGTTACCGAAGTATTTTGCCCTGTAAGTGGCGACCACCGGGCAGCTTAGAAGCACATGTGCCGCTGTCTCGTCATCCTCCATGCAGGCCCTGCACAGCGGACTGTCTGTTACTCCTATGACAAAGAGGTGTTTATTAAATGACCCGTGGCCAGTTAAAGCTGCAGTCACCGTACGCAGCTTTTGTCTAGTTAGACGGAGAACCTGTTTCGTGAGGCGGCCATCCATTGCGGGAAGTGCTTCTTTAGCCTGCCTGCACTCGCCTTGTTCCGTCCAAAGTTTGTCATGTTGATCTCTGGTGCGTTTCCTTACCAGAGTGCGTAGATACCTGAAGGGGAGTGGCACGATGGGCTCCGGTCCCACTGGTGCCATGCTCGACCCCCTTCTGGCAAGCTCGTCGGCTGCATCGTTGCCTAGCGAACCGCTGTGTCCTTTTATCCATTGAATGGTTATTTTATTGAAGTTACCCACCTGGTTGAGGCGCTGGTGGCACTCGTATATTAGCCCAGAGTCGACTGTATTACTATTCAGCGCTTGCAGTACAGCCCTGCTGTCTGAGAGTATGCGAATTGAGTGATCCTTCACTTCCCTGGCCATGATGGCTGAAGCGGCCAGAGAGATGCCCATGCATTCGGCCTGGAACACTGTGTTGTGGACGCCCAATGGTGTGGCTATGTGTGTGTTGAAGTCCTCCGAGAAGATTCCAGCACCTGTACCACTACCTGTTTTGGATCCGTCTGTGAAGATTCGCAGCTCTGCAGGGCGCAGCCCCTCGCAGCGGCGATCCTCGTGAAGTTGGATCTTGTATTTTTTATCAAAGATAAATTGTTTGGGTACCCGATCATTGGTGGCCTTCGTGATGGGGAACTCCTTGTGGAGTCCCTCAAGCAGCGCAGCGTGTGGTGTATAACTCTTACCCCAGAGGTTTAGTGTGTTGAGACGTACTGCCGCCAACGTCGCTTCCTGTTGTATGAACAGGTGGAGCGGTGGAAGTCCCAGGATGGCTTCCACTGCCGCAGTCGGAGTAGTCCTCATGCAGCCCGTAGTCGCCATGCAGGCCAGTCTCTGTACGCGTTGTAGTTTGCTGGAGGCTGTAACCAGCTTGGTGCGGGGCCACCAGACCACAGCCCCGTAGGTGATCATGGGCCGGATCACTGCAGTGTACAGCCAAAGTGTAATTTTAGGGGATAGGCCCCACTTCTTACCTATCATTTTCCTGCACTGCCAAAAGGTTATGCAAGCCCTGTTAAGTTTATTGTCCAGATGACTACTCCAGTTCAACTTACTGTCTAGTGTGACCCCGAGGTATTTGACTTCGTTGGCCACCTGGAGTTCAGTATCGAACAGTTTTGGTAGGCGAAAATGGCCTAAAGCTCGTTTATGGGTAAACATGACTAATTCAGTTTTAGTGGGGTTCACTGTTAGGTCAAAATCCCTGCACCATCTCTCTACGATACGTAGCGCTTGCTGAGTGAGGTTGCATATCGTGTCCGTCACCTTCCCCGAAACCAGGATTGCGAGGTCGTCGGCATAACCTACTGTGTAATAGCGGTTGGCGTTGAGTTTAGTGATGAGGTCATTAACCACCAGATTCCACAAAAGGGGAGACAGAACCCCACCCTGGGGGCAGCCTCTGGCTATCATGGCCCTCTGCTGCTCGCCCTCAAGGCGAACCACTCGTTTACTTAACATGTTTGTAATCCAGTCCGTTAGTACCTGTTCTACTCCATGTCTGGAGAGGGCGCTGTTGATGCTGGAGAAGTTGGTTTTGTCGAAGGCTCCTTCGATGTCTATGAAAGTACCCAGACAGGTGCCTTTCTGATGAATCGCTGCCTCTATCTGGCTAACTACCATATGAAGGGCAGATTCAGTCGACTTACCTGAACTGTATGCGTGTTGGTTATCGTGTAACGGTAAGGTTTTCAGAGCGCCATCCCTCAGTTCCCTATCACACAGCCTTTCCAGAGTTTTCAGAAGAAAGGAGGTCAGGCTGATTGGTCGGTAGGACTTGGCGTTTGTATAGTCACCCTTACCTGGCTTAGGGATGAATATTACTTTCACTTCCCTCCATCCTTTAGGAACGTATCTGAAGGCCAGGCACGCTTTCATTAAGGGCAGCAGTGCGAACCCATGGGCAGAAGCTAGTGTTTATAAATAGTCACTTTTATTTTCTCTATCTTTTATGTAGTGAGCTACTGTAACGGCGGTAGAAACTTCACGACACAAGCAAAAAAATAGTAGCAATAAGAAATTATACTCATACACTTTAGCTAAAAAGTCATCCATTTTATCCTCGATGAAGTTGACCTCAGGACACAGAACCACAGCAGGGAACTTCTTGACTCTGAGGACCCTGTCGATCTGCACCATGTACGTGGGGTTCTCCTGGTAACGGTTCACGGTCATCAGCACCAGCGCGATGGCCAGGCCTAAGACGATTAGCAGGGATGGGGCCCAGAATGATCTGGGAAAATCAAGGCAGGTCAAAAGTTGTGCATTGGCAGGAACTTTTTGACGTGATTGTTGATAACTTTGTCAGTTAAGAACTTCTAAGCTTGTTTTAAAATGGATCTTCAATAAGTGAACTAAAATCGACAGGCATCGACGCGCAACTTGTTAACTATGTATTCAGTACATGATTCTGAAACATTGAGTTTCCGTAGGTTATAAAAAAAATATGCTTTTGTAATTTTGACCGCGTAGGGTTTTCTCTTTTCTACTTATGAAACAGCAATTTTTTTTGATAATCGACTAAAACTTTTTATGCTAGGAGGTCTAGAAACATGTGCTGAATTGTAGGTAGTGCTACACTGAACAGGAATGAACGTTCATCCGCTACTTTAATTTTTTTTTAATTTACGATTATTCGGCAAGTGAAATATGTTGATTGGTTCACTTATGAATTCATTTTTAGGTTTCCGTGCCCGTAATTTGCCAACGGACCCTACTAACAAGGCTCCAATGTCCGTCCGTCTGTCACAGGGCTGTATCTTTTGAGCTGTTATAGGTATGCACTTGAAATTTCACAGAGTGTGGTACCTATTACTATATTTTTGACATTTTAAAAGTCTCAAGATCAAGATTTTCAGTCTAGTTTGATTAAATGACATTTAATTATTGATTTATTGTGAAAAATAAAATGAAGGTAATAACTTTTGATTCATTTAGTGTTTAGGCGTTTTACAAAAATGAAGCGTCTAATTTCGGCATAACTTGACCAAATACAATAATCTGATATGTCACGGTGGTCCCAAAACCTTGATATTTACCAAGTATTTTCTAAGTATTTCGATTTTTTAAGTATCAGATGGTCTGAAGCCCAGTTACAAAACTTCCATTGTCAAGTTATATCTTTTCATTTCACCTTAACACGGCTCGATTTAAAGCAGAGGTTCCTAAACTTTATTTTTCTCATAGAACACTTTAAAAATTTTGCTGGTTCCGGTGAACCCCCTGCAGCTACATTTCTACCATATTCCCAAAACTCAACAAAAAATGTGAAGATTAGATCTAACGTAGACCCCCTTCGAGTCTCCCGTGGACCCCTGGGGTCCACCTGGACGACTTTGGGAATCAATGATTTAAAGCGTTCTGGTTCTAACTGATTTAGTCATTGATAAGTAGCTCCAAGAAAATGTAATTTATGTACCATAACTAATTCGAATCGCGTCTTTAAATAACAAAGAATCCCACTTTCAATTTTATTACAAAATAATTCTAGGAAAAGGCAGTCATAATGTAATAATAGACTAGATCCATTATAATATAGATAGAAGAAATCTCGCAGCTTTAGAAAACATCTGTGGAGCTAATTGTCTGGACATAATTGATTTTATTTTAAGTTTGAATACGACGCATTTTTCAATAACAAAATTTCAAGAAAAGATATTTTACTGAGTTAGTACAAAGATAAAATTTACTCGAGTTGAGACTGGTATTTGAGTAAGGGCTTATTTTTCCAACGCCAGATAATTTTATCCGAGGAATAATTTTGAATTTCTGATAGTTATTCCATACGAAATATGTCAGACGTCAATTTTATTCCACGAATAATAATTATCTGTCGGACAAGAAACTCCAAGGACACTCTTTTAAGTCACGCTCTTTCAAAATACACAATTCAAAATGAGATGATCAGTTTCAATCAACGGGGCCCGTTTACGAACACGGCGCGTGGATCAGCACAATCCAGCTCAACCATTTTGTAGGGAACCAAATGATCGAACACACGCGCTACCATCACTGAGACATTTAAGTGAGCATGACAGGAATGAACAGCTTCCTCTACAAATGTCGTCAATGATTTATCAAACAGCTGATCTTACCTTAGCAATTATAGATAGGTACCTGGATGTTTTATCAGCCAGTCTATTCGCTCCATGGAATTGAGCGTGTCCCAGGAGTTTCATTGGAGTCATTTTCCTTGCTTGAATTTTGAAGCAAGTCTAGAATACATAAACTTGTACTTCTCTAAAAAAGTTATACTATAAAACAGTGCCTGTAGAAGTTGGAATCAAAACTTTATTATTGGGCTACATAAGGCAGTACATAAATAAGTACCTACGTATATCAGTAGTAATAATGATTAACGTATAGCGTCCACGGTATTGCGTTAATCCGGAGCCCACTCGACAACTGCGTTCCGAATCAAAAAGGGTTAAATTAATTTTAGTACCCCCCCCCCCCAGCGAATCAATCATTTTGACAATAAACTGTGATACTATCGGCCGCCTGCTCCATTTTATTGTTAATCAGTTTTTTATTACTATGAGTAGAGAAGAGTGATTTATGGATTGTGTATGAGGTTGGTGATGGAATAAAACATGGACGCTCTATTTGAAGTTCCCGAATTTTCTTTAATATTTTCCTACTGACATTAGTAATTTTTTTTAACTTTTTCAGCTACGTGGCATTCAAAGAGCCTTCAAAAATTTACTTCTCTACGTAGTCAACAAGGTATTGGGACAGCTTCGCTTGCTTGCTTGACCTCGATTAAACTGCCAGCTGCAAACCTCCCTTTCAAAATTATAATATTTTAACAGTCCCCAGTATATACATATTAGAAACCTGCAAATTTGTTGGTAAATATCAAGAATTTTATAAAAAGCGCGAGGACATAGGTATAATCTTCATTATTCATCGGTCATAGGTATAATCTTCATTAATCATTCTTTATTCATCGGTCGAACGATTTGCATACGTGTGATTCTGCTCTTTGATAAAACTCGAATATAAGTCAAATCTAGACTTATTTTACAATTATAACCGTCCCAAGTGATAACTATTCCAGCAACAAGTGTTATTCATGTTAAAAAATTATCAAAAAGTGTGAATTAGGAACGATTTGTGGTTGTGAACTGTTTAAAAACTTAAATAACGGCTGGTCGACCGGTGAGTGCATGACAAGTCTTTTTTACGCGCGCGCAAGCTACTCTCGCGGTTACGCAGCGCGCATAAGTAACATATCGGCGTGCGCCCGCAGTCAGTGACGCATGCGAGCGCTCGCACCAAAGATTATTTATCGAAGACGGCGCATTGCTTTTTACCTAACTTGCACTGCCTCTGAGAGGATAGTTATTATTTCTCTCTAAGTCTGATCTTTTACCTTACCATTATGGCCAGTGAAGCGGAGCGATCTAAAATACCTATAAATGACTCGACCCCTTCCCGTAATGTTTCTACGAATAGAGGAAACAAGAGGCAGGCGAGTGGGTCTCCATCTCCATCATCACCGTTATGTAACAAGGAAGATATGCGGTCTATTATTCAAGATATAATTAAGTCAGAATTCAGCGATATGTTGACACAATTAAATGAAAAGCTGGCCAGCACTATGAACAATGAACTAGATACAGTTAAGACAGAAATTAAAGAGATGGTAAAATCAATGCAATTTATAAATAAACAGTTCGAAGATTTTGAGAAAAACCAGAAGGTATCTAATGAAACCATAAAGAGGCTAGAAATGGAAAATACTGAACTGAAGACAACTGTGGCGAATCTTAGTGCGCGAGTTAATAACTTAGAACAGCAATCTCGATCAAGTAATCTTGAGGTACAATGTATGCCTGAAACAAAAAATGAGAATTTGTACACTATAGTCACCCAACTCGGGAAAGCTGTCAACTGTGATGTTAGAGAAATAGACATACTAAATTGTACGCGAGTGGCCAAATCCAATCCATCCAGTACCCGTCCTAAATCCATAGTAGTTCAGTTAGCATCACCTAGGCTGCGCGACCAACTCCTTGCGTCCGTTATTAAATATAACCAGAACAACCCGCAGCATAAACTCCATTGTGGGCATCTTGGGTTTGCCGGTCAGAAAGCACCTGTCTATGTAGTCGAACATCTTTCACCTACCAACAAATCTCTTCACGCTGCGGCTAGGATTAAGGCTAAGGAATTGAACTACAAGTATGTTTGGGTCAGAAATGGTAAAATTTTTGTGAGAAAAGTCGACGGTGCAGAATACATACTTATCAAAAACTTGAATAGTTTAAATAAAATCGTATAATTTGTTTCATACTGTTATAGATGAATGTCTCTGTATTTTACAATATTTTAAAATTCAACAATCTAACAATTTATTATCAAAATTGTAGAGGTTTGAGAACTAAAACTAACACATTTTACAGTAACCTTTGTTCTATGGAATATGATGTATTAATTTTAACTGAAACCTGGCTAAACAGTAGTGTACTTAGTAGTGAGCTATTTGATGATAGGTATGTTGTTTATAGAAGAGATCGTGAGACAACGGGTTTCCATCCTTATAAGGATGGGGGCGGAGTCCTAATTGCTGTATCAAAGAAAATCAACTCAAACTGCATTGAAAAATGGCATAGTAAATGTGAAGATCTTTGGGTTACCATTGATACTTCGACTACACACAAATCACGACAGCTAGCCCTCTGTGCAGTCTATCTTCCTCCGCCTGTATGCCTTCCAACAATAGAGCACTTTATAGAAAACTGCAATAGCGTGTTCGAGACAACAAATATTCCGATTTGTATAATTGGTGATTTTAATTTGGGCATAATAGGATGGGCCCCAGATGCCGTTAACAATGCACTACCCAATACTTGTCTAAGATTATTAGAATTTTTGAACGTTAGTAGGCTTTCTCAGTACAATTTTATAAGGAACTGTTCTGCGCGTATCCTGGATCTGGTTTTGTCAACATTATCGTCGTGCACTGTGAGTGAATCTAGTTGTTCTTTAATCCCTGCCGATAAACTTCATCCTCCGCTTGATATAACTTTATCGTTTTTAAAAGATTCCAATCTCCCATACAATAATCTCAACAAGAGGAAAAACTTTTATAAAGCAAATTATAATCATATTAAGGCCTATATAAACGAGCATGACTGGGCTCAACAATTTGCGAATAATAATGATGTAGACAGTATGTTAAAAGTGTTCTATGAAGTGTTAAACACTGCAATAAATGAATTTGTCCCAAATTGTAAGCCAATGAACTGCCGATATCCCCCATGGTTTAACAAAGCAATTATAAGAACATTCAAAGAAAAAAATAAGTTAAGATTGCGCTTCAGGAAATATAAAAATCCGTTGGATGAATTGGAGCTGAAATTGGTTTCTAAACGTTGTCAAAGCCTGGTCAAAGCCTTGTACAGTGCATATATGGAAAACTTAGAGTCAAAAATTAAAGAAAATCCAAAACTATTTTGGACCCATGTAAAGGCTAAACGTGGCGGTTCTAGCGTCTACCCACTAACAATGACAGACGGTCAAACTATAACATCAAATTGTTCGGATATTTGTGATCTTTTCGGTAATTACTTTGCATCTGTTTACACCCCGGAACACGGCACAAAATTTGAAAACAACTCAAATTTTCTCGACGCATTGGAAACTAATAGCCAGTGCCTGACAATACCAGAACTGGATAGTGATTCCCTATTTAAAAAACTACAAAGTGTCAACACTAGAAAAGGAGCAGGTCCTGACGGTATTCCACCCTTATTTATTTCGTCCTGTGCATCAGCTTTAGTTACCCCACTCTTAATGATATATAAGGTATCACTTGCTACTGGAGCCTTTCCATCCGAATGGAAGAAGGCTAAAGTTGTTCCTGTGTACAAGTCTGACAAAAAAGACACAATCTCCAATTATCGGCCTATCGCAATTCTTTCTGCGTTCGCCAAAATATTTGAGTCGATGATCTGTCCTCACATCCAACGCCATTTCAGACTTTATTTAAGCGACCACCAACACGGTTTTGTTGCCTCGAGGTCCACTGCCACAAACCTACTGTCCTTCTCGGAGTCCCTAATAGAATCTATCGACTTGAATAAACAATTTGATGTGCTGTACACCGATTTCAGCAAGGCCTTCGATAGAATTTCTCATTCCATACTAATTCACAAACTGGCAGCGTATGGTATCACTGGTTCCTTTCTGAATTGGCTGAGATCGTATATATCGAAGCGTGAATTTTATGTCGTTGTTAACGGTTTTCGCTCTGCTAGCAACTATTGCATGACCTCCGGTGCCCCTCAGGGTTCACATCTTGCCCCTATATTATTTATAATGTATGTAAATGACCTTCCCCACTGTCTCAACTTTTCCGAGTGCTTTCTTTACGCTGATGACCTAAAGTTTGCCCGGAGAATAGAATCATCAAGCGATATCGCACATCTTCAAGATGACCTGAATAGAGTCGTTGAATGGTGTGAGAGTAACAAAATGGAACTCAATTTTAAAAAATGTTACCATCTGTCATTCTCAAGAAAGTCTCACCCTATAAACTCGGAGTACTTCATAGGTAACAAAAAAATACAAGACGTGGATGTAATTAAGGATCTGGGAGTACTGTTTGATAAAAAAATAACTTTTGTACCCCACATCGAAAATATTTCTAAGAAAGCATCCAAAATGTTAGGGTTTGTGCTGAGAAATACTAAGGACTTTAAACATGCTCGTACTAAAATAATGCTGTACAATAGCCTTGTACGAAGTGTCCTGGAGTATTGCAGTGTTGTATGGAGACCACACTACGCCACACATAAGTTACTCTTAGAAAGAGTTCAAAAACGGTTTTTGTGGCACCTCGCATTTTCTAGAGGAAAAAGTAAACAATTACCCTACTATAATACTCGTCTCGAACACTTTAAAATGCACTCGTTATCAACTCGAAGAGAAGTTATTGATGCCTTGTTTCTCTATAAACTACTCAGAAATAAAATGGACTGCCCAAACCTACTGAGCCTCCTAAAGTTCCGTGCTCCAGCACGACTTCCGCGAAATCCTATCACACCACTACACCCTCCTTTGCGCAGAACGGTCCTAGGTGCTAACTCACCGATAGCACGCCTGTGTAAAATCTTAAATAGTTGCAGTGATCTTACTGATATACACCATGACAGCATAGGAAAATTTTATAAAATAATTCTCGAGCACTTTTCGCACAACGTATGATCTCACAATTTAAAGTTTAAAGTTTATTTTTGTCAAATTTAAAGGTTTTATGGTTATTAGTTTATTATTTTTTTTGTTATTATACCTATATACATTTATAAATGTTAATTTTTCAAATTTGTTTATTTAAATTACTGAAATGAAATTATTGTTATTATCGCTGCGTTCAGTTACGCTGGAATTATTATTGTCTATGTATAAGTATTAACCAACCATTATTAATTAATACTAATAAATTATTATAGTACAATTACGATAAACACTATGTAAAACAATAAAAGGCGCATGTTGTGTTAGCCTGTAAGTAATTGTTGCACTTATAAATGCAAAACTACTAAGATATTATTGTAAATGTATTGTGTAAACAATTGTTGGCTAACCTTAATAAATAAATAAATAAATAAATAAATAATCACGTTACACACTCCGACACAAATCAAGATTAAACATTCCAAACTCTCGACTAAAAATACATTCAACTAGTCCGTACGAGTATGTGATGTCCATAAAAATATATAATAAACCACCTGAATTAATAAAAAAAGAAAATAAAATAAAAATATTTCCAAAAAATCTAAAACAATATTTAATTCAAAAATGCTATTATACTCTAAACGGATATTTAAGCGATAAAATAAGGTATAAAGAGTTCCTAATATGATATTATTTGTTTTATTTTAGATATAAGCTTAGCTATTTTAAAGTTTCCTTTCTCCTACATAAATTCGTTTTTTGCCCGACAGGGTCCACAATGATCACAATTTCTTTTTTAACCTACCACCTAAGTACACATTGTGGAATGCAAATAAAGATTGAGCATTGAGTATCATGGAATGAAATAATCTGTGAAACACGTACCTGAAAGTAATACACCTTTTGAACCTCGTCTGCTGCTAGATATAATAGATATCTTTCAGCTGCGTGACCATACTCGACTAGGATTTTTAGATCGTGAATATTTTAACCAGAAGGGAGTTGTTCTCCTATTGCCCGTGCTAAAGAAAAAACTGAAAACCGAAGTAAACATTTTTTACTTTGCATGGGACGTTTTAGTTCTGAGTCTTGTTAAATTTTCATGTAAGATTATGGCTTCATAAGTACATAAATACAGGGCATAGGAACAGTTACCGTGACTACGTTTTCCTAGCTTTAAGATATGAAAAGTTTTACAAGTCGCCGATCTATAATTAACAACGGTTTTAGCGTTTCGTTGACATTTACGAGTGGTTTGTGAAAAACTACCGGTTGTAATGTTTTATGGTTTCACGCAGTTCTACCCCACACGGGTTGTTAATAGCCTATTTTGTTTTATGTTATACGTCCGTTATAGGTTCTCCTTTACTTGCATACAAATGTAAATTACATAGTGTCACTGTGCCTTCCGGTGTGCGTGCTTAAAATCTGGTGAGTGTACACAATGTGTGTATTTCACAATGTCCTTACTCTCTTAGTTAGGGGTGCTGCAGACATGTTCAGCTCGGCATGGTTCGGCACGGCCGGGCGGCGAAATGGAATCATCATCAACATTCTCATGCCTTTATCTCAATTTATTTGGGGTCAGCGCATCATGTATTTTTCTTCCATACTTATCAATTTATAAGTATGTAAGAAAAAGACATGAAACGCTGAGTCGTCATCTCGGTAGCCACCCCCTTTCTAGCCATATCATAGTATCTCCACACTTAGTCTCTTAGTCTTCCTAGTTTCTTAGGTCTTCCCCTACTCTTATAGCCATCCACATTCATACTCACGATACTTACGGTGGCAAAATCGAATATAATATGTAGATATTATTATAATATGTTCTCGACAAAGCCGCTCGGCCTTGAATTGTGCCAAACCGATCCGAACATGATTGAGCGAGGGTAGATGACGAACGAAGATTGCTGCTCGTTACGAGTCGAAGGGAAACAGAATATGTGTGGTAATTGCTTTGTGTAGGCTTATTTAACTAATACTGCCGAATCGAGAATGCCGACCCGAATATGTGTGACTCTAGTCTATGGCACTCCTGACTCTGGAAAAGCAAATTGTTATAACCATAGACTATACACTAATATATGAAAGTTATAACTTCTATCGCCAACACATAGTGCAAACATAGTGGTTGCTTCTATAGGGGTTCACATGACGAGTAAAAAATAAGGTTGCTCGTACAGTCATGCGATATTCTTTTCCTACACACATGTTTAGTATTGTAACACTAACCTTCAATAGAAACTTTTTGTCTTTGCATTCGCTCTAAATTAATAATCAGACAGTTTTAACTTTACTCTTTTCATGCCTACGTTATTTGCTCCGGCATAACTATCGACAGAAAACAAAAATAAATCACCAACGACAGAATTTTTACTCTGAATTGCAAAACATCATCTGCCTAGCCTTTTCCCAACTATGTTGGGGTCGGCTTCCAGTCTAACCGGATGCAGCTGAATACCAGTATTTTACGTGGAGCGACTGCCTATCTGACCTCCACAACCCAGTTACTGGGTAATACGGTACCCCTAGATAAGACTAGTTGTCAGACTTTCGGGCTACTGACGACCCGTAACGACTGTCAAAGATCCACGAATGGCAGCCGGGACCAACGGCTTAACGTGCTTTCCGAGGCACGGAGGGGTTTTGGTATGTGAAGATGGTCACCCATCCACGGAACAACCGCGGCAAGCGTAGCTTAACCTGATCGATCGACCCGTGTGGCTGCTATTACTTAGCCACAAGCATCTCGGCCTCTCTGAATTGCAAAACATTAATTAAAATTTATAAATATCGTTTGACAGCTCTAATTCAACAGGACTGTAACAAGCGATAATGGATTGCCTCGAGAAATTAATGCATTCAGTTATCGATGGGTATCGAGTATAAAAATACCGTCTCGATTTCAGAGCCTTACGTTTAAACTGTCAAACTCTGGAGCCAGTTAAAACATCGGCCGGGACAGGCGTTGTGAACATTTTAATTCAGTACTTTTTAAGGAGAAAAGGGACATTTTTGTATTTATTTGTTATTGATATTCACATAGTCTAAAATTCACCATTTCGAGTTACGTAATTATATACGACTATACCTACCTTATTCAAAAAATGCCTTGCAAACTTATTTTCTGATTCAAGTAAGTTTGTAAGGCATGTTATTAGATCAAAATATGTAAACTAATAAACAGAACTTGACTAGAAAACTAATAAGCATTATAACTAACACTAAACTAACCTAATAACCTATTAGATTTCCTATGCACCAGTTCTACATAGCATGTAATGTGATAACAGTACGCCAATTCTTTTTTTTTTAAGTTCTTGGTTTAGCTTTCATGGAAGATGGAAAATCTTTTAGTCTTAATTTTTTTTTCCTTATTTTTTCGTCTCCCCGAAGGCTAAGACAGAAATCTCGATGAAGACAGAATATAGGTAGAATGCGAAGATGATCACGTGAACTGTATCATAAATAATGTAAGTGCATCAACGAAGAAAATAGTTAAAAATGTAGTTTAAAATGCTGACTGACGCTGATATTGATTTAAAATTACTTTCTTTTTACAGAAAACTGATTTTTCTTAGATCACATCACTAACAATTTTCTTTTAATACATATACTATTATGTATCTAAAACAATGTTGCGTATCTCTGTCTGCATGATACAGTAGTTTGCATCCGAGCAAGTTAAGTTGAATAGAATATTCTATTACTGTTCAGTTCCAGCGCTTTCAGTGGACTCAATAGTTTCACTATTTTAACCATTGACGGCCGGAAATATCGAATGGAATATGGATTCAGTAAAACATGAATATATTATGTACTTAATGTACCTACTCATACGTTACAGTTGCAAGAAAATATATTATTGGAATCGATGTTCAGTATTTGCCTGGTCATTTCTTTGGTCAGTAATGTTTAGTCTTAGGGCTCGAACACACGTAGGTAGGTACTACAACTACGCACATGTGGTCGGGCGCTAAGTTGTATTAAAATTAATATTCACGTGGACCACATTTGGCCGTCAAAATCAGCCGTGTGGACGATATAGACCACATCTAGGCCACGTCGCAACCACAGCGCAACCACCAGCGAGACAGCCCATGAGCAGCCGACCACATCGCAAACATCACGATGTGTGCAAACACTAGCCACAACGTAACCATATCGCAACTACTAGCGAGAAAGCAACCACAACGCAACTGCAAGAAGTTGCAGCGACACTATTCACACGTAACCACTGCTGGCTTACGCCATAGCAGCCAGGAGAGGTACGCACACCCATAATCGTATACTCTCTGACAGCGCCTCAGTCCTCCAATACCTAGGAAAACAATGCATCGCATCGAACCTAATACTAGAATGTCACAGCACTTGAACAGGTAACCGTATCAAACCGCAACACAGTGACACTACAATGGATAAAAGGACACATTGGATCGCTAGGAAACGACGCAGCTGACGAGCTGGCCAGAAGAGCATCCAATACGTCAGTCTGTGGACCAAAACCTGTCGTACCCATTCCCTTCAACCAACTACGCAGGTGGCTACAGGAGCATACCCACACACGAGCAAAGTGCTGGTGGACGTCGTCAACGGGCTGTCCAAGGCATTCCAAGGAAGCCATGACATCTTTAGATGGTAAACTAACAAGGCGCTTGCTACGCCTGGACAGGAACTGCGCCTGGTGACGGGGACCATCACTGGACATTGCTCACTAAACAAACACTTCCACACAATAGACATAACGGACAGGCCCCTGTGCAGAGCTTGCATGGAGGCTGATGAAACCGTTGCGCATGTGCTCTTGGAATGGACAGGCGTCACCCAGATTAGGTCGGGATACCCAAATCTTACACAGATGTTCTCAACAGACGAGGAGACCTAATCAGCTTCTGGAGGGAGGTGGGCTGGTTGGAATAACCAGCGACGGCTGCCATGGCCCACGCACAATGGTCCACTTGAAGGACTAAGTGTGGAAACCAAACCCGTAACATAGAACATAGAACCACTGCTGGCCCACATTTTGTCGCTGCGATGTGGCGTGGTTGTGGTACGTGTGATCGGGCCCTTAAAGTCCACCAATGATCATAGGCGCATACCCATTGCAATTGTAGAAAAATCTTTTTAAGGGCAGAATGTTTTACTTAGACAGTTGTAACGTTTTTGGTATATTGCAAATACACGCTTTCAGACCATTATAAAGCGAGCACAATCAAATAAGCGTAAGAACAAGAATAAAAGATTACAAAGTAACTTCGAAGAGCGTGTTCGTTCTCAAACAATCGCTCCATACATTATTTAACACAGTGTTACGTTTTCTTTCCTTATGTGTGAACTAAGTAGGCAAATTGCTCGCCCTCGGGACACTCTTCACTTTTTAAGGTTCCGTAGCCAAATGGCAAAAAGGATCGTCCAATTTCGTCGTAAAATCTTTATAATTTCGTTGTTTTCTGTCTGTCCGGATGTACGCAGCCATTTTACTCGGAGACTATTTGCACTATATCGATGAAAATTAGAAGAAGGTGCATCGCTAAACAATAGTGTGTAGTGAACTTACAAAAAACAATTTTTTAATTTTGTATGTAGAGATGAAAAAAAAAATCAATGCACATAGTGTATGATATCATTGGATCCTATAATAATTAAAAAGATGATGATGTTTCTAAATGACTTTATTATTTTAATCAATATAGTTTATGAGATATTTGATGTTTTCGGTTACAACTGCAGTAAGTACATTGTTTTTCATAGTTTTTTCGAGACACAAACTTTTTTAAAGTCGATAAAATCGATACTGTGCAATCGATCTGCCTAACCATTTTCCAACTATGTTGGGGTCGGTATTCAGTCTAACTGAATGCGATTATCAAAATTTGAGATGCACGTAGAAGGCACCTATGTAGCGCAGTTTGTTCCGCCAGTTACTCAACTGAACCGAGCGCTCGGCGCATCATAGACAGTCACACCCAACACCTTATTTGACTGGCCAATTCTTCCCTTGCGGTGATAGGGCTAACGGCCGCCTGGTTTGCGACCACCCTCGCACCGGAGTCCGGCGTCAAGTACCCTGCTGTGTTTCTTCGATGCGTGGGAGTTCTAGTGCCTTAAATTAGGCATCTTCTGGGCACATTCGTTCCATTATAGACCTGATCCATCCCTTTCTGCTTCTGCTTGAAATCTTGACATTGTATTGTAGCATGGTAGATCTTCAGGCCGATCTAAATAAAAAAAAAACAAAAACGTGTGGGGCCGGGGGACCCCCAGCAGGAATGAAGTTCAAAATAAAAATCCAAGATGGTGGCTGCGAGAATTTGAAAACATTCGAGCCACCATCATGGGTTTTTAATTTGCCCTCATTATACTCGTAGGCTTCAGCCCTCGAAAACCATGAAAAAAATACCCATGAAGAAAAATTTGATAAGTTTTGCAGCCGCCATCTTGGATTTTCATTTTGACCTAACTATCGGATTCAGCATCCTCGAAAACCATGAAAACTATCTCTTTCTCTGACACTCAAAAAAAAAAAAAACGCCTGGATGGGGTATAACGGTCGTTACGTGACGATTTCTCCAAGTTTAGTCCGACCGCAAACTCCGTCAAAGAACTTCGTTCGAATGAACTTATTCCTTTTTTTCTGGAATCAGAATTGTAAAAGTATGAATATTTACCTATTGGAATCTAGTAAAGGAAATTAAACATAAAATCATAACATATCACAGCAATAATCCCCGAAGGGTTAGGCACCCCCACATTCCGCCAGTTATGGTTACCCATGTGCCTGGGGCAAGCCTTTTGCCATCAACCGGACACAAATCCTGACTCCGGGCTGATACTGAAAAATTCACTGGTTTTACCACTGAATTTTTCAGTATCAGCCCGGAGTCCGGATTTGTGCCCGGTTTACTTCACTGGTAAAACCAGTGAATTTTTCAGTATCAACCCGTAGTCAGGATTAGTGCCCGGTTTACTTTACTGGTAAAACCAGTGAATTTTTCAGTATCAGCCCGGAGTCAGGATTTGTGCCCGGTTTACTTCACTGGTAAAACCAGTGAATTTTTCAGTATCAGCCCGGAGTCAGGATTTGTGCCCGGTTTACTTCACTGGTAAAACCAGTGAATTTTTCAGTATCAGCCCGGAGTCAGGATTTGTGCCCGGTTTACTTCACTGGTAAAACCAGTGAATTTTTCAGTATCAGCCCGGAGTCAGGATTTGTGCCCGGTTTACTTCACTGGTAAAACCAGTGAATTTTTCAGTATCAGCCCGGAGTCAGGATTTGTGCCCGGTGATTGCATTTGTGCCCGATAATTATCAGAATTGTACATACAGTGAATGTGTTATTTTTTGTACATAATAGATAACAGGAAATGAAACACATTGCAGTATCATGAATGTAATGTTTTATGCAGCAGGTAACAGGATATTAATCCGAGCGGAATATTTTACACCTATGCCAATAATTAGTTGTTTGTTATTTACAGCGGGTATTTGTATATTCAGTTACTCAAGGCAGTTGAGAGAATATATGTAACATATATACATAATTTTAGCTAAGAGTCTTAAAATAGTAATTATAATACTACTATAACACACACACACACACACACTATTATATTGCTACTTATTTTAGTTTAGGTGATGGGTTTTTTGTTTTTGTGCTCACACCATAAATTATTATTGTAATTCTATACGTGAGGATTTGTAATTGGCTTTCGGGTGATTATGATTTCCTTTTGTGTCTGTTTTTAATAGCTGTAAGTCCTCCATGTACTAAAATAAATAAATAAATAATACGTACAAATAAATAAACATCCATCGATATCTTATTTATTTATTTAAACTTTTCGCACAAAAGGTACAAAGGCATACTTAATGCCTTAGCCATTCTCTACCAGTCAACCAAGGGTGGTGAAGATATTAGATGGCAGGTAATTTTCTTAGAAGTTGAAATACATAGTAATGCCTATCCAAAAAAAAAAAAAATATTGTAACTAGTTTACACAGAAACATTTTTATATCACGACGAAGCTGAAATCAGGAAGCAAAAATACCAATTACGTTTTATGAGTATTGCCAATGATCGGACATTATACGACTATTGTCAACGTAAATAGACACACATACAGGCACTAAACATTTATGTGTGCACTCAAACCGAATCCTGATTAAACGATAAACTGGCGAAAAAGGGAGGAGGAATCATTCCGTCTCTGTCACGCACGCTTAAGCTCATGTTTCATTGTTTTCGGTCATTTGGATAATGGCGCTCAAACGCGACGGTCGTCGGCATTAAATTCAATTTTATACTTTTATTGATTGTTTCACTTTTATAACGCTGATTTCATCGTTTTATGGATTTGGGTCCTCTTTGATGGGAAAATATGTATTTATTTTTGATGGGGTGGTAAAATATGCAAAGTGGTTTTCTTTGCAACCAGCAAAGAGCAGTATGGAACTAGTACTTGTTTAAGATTTGTACGATGCTTTGAAATATGTAGAAAGAATATTAATAATAATAATAATAATAATTTATTTGCATCAAGTTTTACATTTTACATTAAACACATGGTAGTACATACAGTTTAAAGTAAATTATACAATATATTAAACAATATGAAACTCAAATAAAGTTATGAATATAAATATCTGATTGAATTATTTCAAAACAGGATTTTTCTCTCAATGAGCCACGCATTGCTAAATATCAGAGATCTTACATGTAACAAGTAAATAACTCCAACACCCTCACTACCGATACCGAGAAAACCCCAACAAAAACCTGCAAATGAATACCAAGAACTCAAAAACAGAATCACAATACATCTCAGGACATATATTTTCATAAGCTTAAGTCTCATAAAAGTCCGTATCGAGTCTAATATTTATGTCGGGGCCCGTACTGTCGCGTGCACGCGTATTTCTTTATTTTATTTCCCAAGCGAGCTTCGTACACGGCCGTATCTCTTGATAAAAGGCAGCACAATAACTGGGAATACTCTGGAATGGTCTGTTTATTGAGCACTTCGTAAACGCCGCTGGTGTTCTCATTCTTTGAGTTGGAGGAATGTAACTGGGGTGTAGATGTGTTGTGAGAGAGGCAAGCATGAGTGATAGGTATTATGTGTCGGTCTTTGTTGTGCATGTACAGTGATGAAAGAAGTCAGCCTGTTAGACAGGCTCGCACGGGGCTTGTACGCACATTGTTGTATTTGTTACATTAATTCCATGTACTCTGTGATCGGAATAATAGCGACAGTCATTCAAGCAGGCGTGGTTTTTAATGATAATTTGATGTGTTATGTGAGAAGTTATGTGTGTGTTATGAGTTGCGTCTGTTATGTGAGGAGTAACCCCTAATATTAATAATGCTTAAAATATAATCCGTAGATTTAACCTTCAATATTACCAAAACAAAAACTCCGTACGTCAACGCCCACCCCCAAATTACATGAAAGCGTGAAATAGCGAGTTATTCTACACCCGCATACAAGAGATTGTTCACGCGATCGTCATCAGTAGTTTTCACGACGGCGTCTATTGTTCGCGTAATTAATTGTATCCGCTCCGATCGTATCGGGCCGACGATTTGTACGTAGTTAGGGGCGCCACTACTTTTACCTATTTGTAGTTAGATTTTTTACCTGGGCGTTTTAAGAAGGGTTTTCTTTTGAGGGAAACTGTTTGTAAGGATTTGTTAAGGAAGTTGGATTACCACTAATGAGTTCTTGAAGAATGCTTGTTTAAAAGGATGTTATTAATCCCGTCAGAGATTTAGGGCACACTAATTATTTTTATTACTTAAAACGAGTCTAGTACTGAACTATATGTTGTGAATGTTCAATGGAATACTACAAAAGCAATGTCTAATGAATACCCCATCTGATTTTGGCTAGAAAGCCGACCGCAAATATAAGGAGATCACAAAAAACTTTAAACGACAACGAATGTCATAAACAAATTTTTGGGTTATACGCAAAATCTAAGCTTGAATCATTAATATGAATTATTCCCAAAACTTTGTTCTTAATAAGTTTCTATTTTTCTCAAAAATATCGAATCAACTTTATGTCAACTGACTCTCAGTCTAAATCATGCAAAATCTTCGGATTTCTCGGTAATCTTCAATATGTGTGTTAGATGATATGAATGATAAAGGAGAAATAGTTGGAACACATTATGTAGTTGGTTTCTACAAGTTTGTCAACCCTAGGAGAGGTGCAGAGCGCATTAGGCGTGACAAATGTATGGATCGCGTGGCCGTAGCGTGACATAGTCAGCCCTGGCTCAAAGTTTCCATATAATTTGTGTTGTCACTGACCTTGATAACACGGGGGCTGAATCCTAGAGTAAATCTCTGATTTGAACGTGATTACACACATACACAGTACTAAAAGAAACAATGCCATTAACAAAACAACATAAACTTTAGGATTCTGATGAAACTTTAATGAATATAAATTTATTAGTTAACTCAGTATAAAAAAAATCCTACAAAGAGACAAAACAAACACAAAAGAAGCACTCATTGGCGAAGTCTGGATCTTATCTGAAATTATGTTCATGTATTTTGAAAACAGTTTATTTGATGAAACATAATTTTAGACTCAGACCAATGAATAACAAAGTCTGTCAAGAAATTACTAAACTAATGCATTTAATACGAGTCCTTGCAACAATTTCTGAAACTTGCTAAGCTTTTGAGACCGTAACTTGTCAATATTAGCGAGTGTCAATACACATCTCGGGCAGCACACAATATAGTTACAATCTCGTATTAATCCAATAAATAACATCGCCTTAGGGACTTGTATTACGGTTGCCTGTGCATTGAAGCGGGACGAGAATGCAGAGAAGAGCGAAGCAGCAATATGGTGGAGTGTCCCCGTTCAAATTGTTCTGAGTGGACACCCCAGTCATATAGAAACTACGGCCAATCCACACTGTAAAAATCGCACCGTGAAAACTTAGGTGAAGTGAGCTTGAAGTGAGCTGTCAATAGTGTAAATCCCTAACATCAGGTGGAATCCACCTAAGTTTACACAGTGAGATATTTCTAGGATAGGTCAACAGGTATCAAATTTACCGTGTTCGAAGAACAGTGAAACTAATGATGCCCTCTAGAGTTATATCTGCTAAACCGACGCGGATATTTGAATGTTGTGGAATCGATCTCCGCTCCAATGGAGAGGCAGCCTTAACTGGCCGTAATCTTGAGCAAGTAGAAGTCAAGTGGGAGTGAAAATGAGTATTAACTTCTAGTACAGCTGGGATGATTTTTATAGTATTTGTGTTCTTTATGATCACAGTCGAATAGCAATAGATGTTCAGAACACATGTAAAGAAAACGATCATTTAGAGCAACTTGGTACTTGCAATTTGATACCGTTATTTGAATGATATTGGCTTATTTGAAATTCTGGTACCGACAACGATAATTTAGGAGAGCGATGCAAATGAATCACTGTGTCATAGTGATAAGGGTGTTTAATATTGCACAGTTTGTCTTACTCACTTGTTTTTATTTAAGTTCTCTCTTTCGACATTGTGTTGAAAAAGTCCTGTGTCATGGCGTTTTGTACTTACAAGGAAGGTATCCCGACGTGTCACCTCCGACCAAATGGATATATTAATATCCATTTGGTCTTTTGGAAAAATATTAACTAGAAGTATGTAAAACCCTCAAACTGCCCCGAAAGGTGGTAATGTTTAGGGGGCTATTTCACCCACAAAAAAGGCGCGTTGGCAAAAAAAAAAATACGTGTCTCTTAAAATTTGATGGAGAATAACATATATATCAGCCACAAAAAATCGGAGGTGACACGTCGGGATACCTTCCTTGTTAGTGAACAGCTCATTTATTCTATGATGATCACAAATTCTACAAATATGTTCATATTCATTTCACTCACTGGTTTAACTGTTAAAAATGTCTTTTTAAATCAAAATCTAAAGTTATTTAGTCAAATTAGGCTGAGAATCAGTACTTTCAGATAGTCTCCGAAAACGTTCGCCCTTCACCACTTCCTAGTGCTTTCGCTGGGGAGAACAAGTGGCGCAACAAACTCCCAGCAGCACATTAAAATCATCATAATGAAACTTTTCCTCAAACATGAAACAACACCAAAGCGAATACTTTTACGAAAAGAATAATATAATAGTTGCAACTAACGCGCTCAGTCAGCAGACCTATTGATGAGACGACAACTGAGTAAATAGAAATACGTCGAAATAAAGAAAATATACACAACAATACACTAGAGAGTCCTACTCTAGGAAAGTAACGTTTACTTCGATGGAATAGAAACTATCCTTCGTTTTTACGTCACTATAGGCACTAAAGCCGACGCAGGAACAATATCAGGTGGTAATCTAATCAATAATATTTTTATGACTATAGATGTGGTGGAGATACGTGACTTAGTAGCAATTAGTGTACATCCTGGAGCAGACTGGAGAGAAACCTGGGGGCAATCATTAACAAGAGGATCATGCAAACTATTGTCGATGTTCTGAAGAGCATCAGCATCCTGTAGTGCTATTCTGTAAAAATCTCACCGTGAGAACTTGGGTGAAGTGAGCTTAAATTGAGCAGTGATTAGTGTTAATCCCTAGCATCAGATGAAATGACAGCTCACTTCACTTAACTTCTCACCGTGAGATTCTAACAGAATCGACCGGCTGACGCTGTTTTAGCGCGAGTTGATTGGCGCTTCCGTTGATGTTTCATATACATTCTACAGCTCTCTTTCTACCTTTCCTTGAAAAAAAATAAATAAAAAGTAGGTATTTTATTCTATCTAAAAAATGCTGAATTAGTACTATTCCAAGTGCAAAGAAGATTTTCAATTTTCCAGTGATAAAATAATACTGCTGATGGCAATGAGACAATATTTTGTGTGGTTATGCATAATAATAGCAAACACATCTCAGCCCCAAATATATTTTTTTATATTATTCCATCCAGATATTATCACTGCAGTGTTTCGCTTCACTGAGCACAAGACAAACATTCACTTTGAAGTCGGTCCCGTCATCCCACATTAACATCCAATACTACAGTCGAACAACATAATAAAAATATTGGACAGTAATCCAATAAAGTTATTATGTTTCATTCAACACGTCCGAGTCCCTTTCGACACCCTGTAGTCATCATTTATGTGCGATGACCACAGAGTAGGAACATGGCAACAATATTGGGCAGTAATCCAATAAACAGTAGTTATTATGGCGCATTCAATATGTCCGCGTCGCTCCTAACAATTAGTGGGAGATCCACTAAGTCTTCGATGATTTAGTGTTGCTTGTATGTGTGGGGCACAAGTCATGAGATGTTAGACGGCGATATTTATTTTATTTATTATTTTATTCAGAAAACTACTACAAAGGTCCTCAATGTCCTTGTGGACCTTCGTAGTCGTTTCCTTGAGGGTGATAGGACTAACAGAAGATGACGCACAAGACCGAAACAATTGGCGTCGCATGATTGGGAAAGCCGAACCCGCGTAACAGGAAATGGTGAGGTCAAAAAAGAAGAAGAAGGTTCGGGAAAGTTACAGTTAACCGATACAGTGTTATTATACTTCAATTGAAAGCCATTTACCAATTTCCATTGTTTTCGTTATAAAATAAAAACGATAAAACGGTCTGAGATTTGGGTGGCAATTTTTACAGACATGAAATCTGTTACGGTTAATACTGTACCAATCGGTTACGGTTCAAAGTTAGAACTATCGTGATCTTAATTTATAAATCCCTGTGATGAAACATGAATGTTTTCGAAAAACGGCCTAAGCAACACTCCTCAGTTTTATTAAACCAACTTGTAATAAAACTGGAGATCAAGTGGTGGTATTTCAAATAATGATTTCAGCTACTACCAGCACCCTCATTGCATAACACACTGTCAATCTCAATCTCGTTGTCGAACTGTCAAAATGAAATCCATTGCTACTGATAGTGTGTTACGCAATCACCCCACTGTTCATATGCCTACTTGGCGTAGCAGAACACTAATTAGGAATGATGAAACTATGAGCATTGGCTTTTAGTCGAGATTTCTATTGTACCGTATATACTTACGTAATTGACTAATCAATTATTAGGTCATCCCACTTCCAGTGTCATATTTTTTATTTCCAATATTTATGTATTGCGCAATGGTATGCAATAGTTAATACATGACGTGTTGCCTTGTACAATCATGTAAGTTTAATTTGGTGTGTTGTATTGTCAAGACGTGCATTGATTTAAAATGGAAGATTTAAAAAAATCTATTAATGTAGTGGAGCAACGTATATTTCTAGAGTTTTGTGCTTTACTCAACTACTCTGGAGGAGTTGCGCACGACTTACTGGTAAAGTGTGTTGGTCGTAACGCCTTAAATAAAAGAACTGTACAGCGATGGCTTGAAATGTACAAACAAGGAAGAACCACAGCTGAAGATGAGCCGCGAGCACCTCGATCATTATCATCGACTAGATAGAAGCAAGGGACAAAATCAAGGAAGCACTTCGTCAGTCACGTAGGGTCAGTGTCAGTGATCTCTCCACTCAACTTAACATTCCTCATTCCACTATACATAGAGTACCTACACGGAGGATTTATGTCTGGTCAATAAAAGTGCAGTGTGGGTGCCCCACACTCTGAACACGGATCAGAAGGAGTTTCGTTATGAAACTGCGCGTAGCCATTTATCGTGGTATCGCCGTAAGAAAAATATACTTAATAGATTCATATGCCTTGATGAAACTTGGGTCGAATTTTATACTCCTCGTCAAAGACATCAGTCACGATGTTGGGTGGAACCGGGCACTTCAGCTGAACATTTACCACGTGCAAAGCTACATGAACGAAAAATACTACTAATAGTAGCTATGGATGTCAGAGGCATTGCTTTTTGGAGAACTTATGATGAAAATACAACTATGACTGGAGAGCGATATAAGTCATTCTTAGAAGAAAATATTCCTATTTGGGCAGACGAACATCATATAACGAGTCCTATAATTTTACATGATAACGCCAGACCGCACAAATCAAAAATAGTTCAGAATTTAATTGAAGATAAAGGATGGATTGAAATTATTCAGCCGCCATTTTCCCAGAATATGAATCCTTGTGATTTCAATTGTTTTGGCCATGTGAAGAGAAAATTGTCGGGTACTCGATACAATAGCAAAAAGGAGTTAGATATTAAACTAAAGAGCATTATTGATGAATTAAATGAAAGTGGTACTTTAAATGGTGTTCAAGATTTGCCAGCAGTCTGGGAGCGAGTGATTAATAGTGGTGAAGATTATTGATTAGTGTCACAAGGTTATATAGTATAGTAGTCAGTTTTTGTAAAATAATAATAATAAAAAAATATGACACTGGAAGTGGGATGACCTAATATAAAGGTCATGTTTCCCTATCCAATCGCTGCCGCATATAACTAGTACCACACACTATTGGACCCGACGTTCGGCCGGCACTTATTGGATACGCGCAGTTATTACTGCCGTTAGTGGTTGTTTGGGCGAATTACGCGCGTAATAACTTTGTCGAACGCCAGTAGACGCGGGACGATACCGCCGTCGCCATGAGATCTTGCCGGAGCTCTGTCCGTTGTGGCGTGATTTCTCGCGGCAGCGGAGTTACGCCTCGGCAAGTAAGTACAGCCTTGACCAAAAGTATTGAGCACCTTACTCGCTCGTTCACGAGGAGTATGGGAGAAAATCAAATGTACTGTTGAAGAATTCTTTTCTCGGCCATCTACAAAGGTTTAAAAACAATGATCCACGCCGCAGCTAGGCAAACCAGCCAACCAACCAACCAACCAACCAACCAACCAACCAGCCAACCATTTTATTGCACCTAGGTGCAATAAAATGTGTCTTTTACAATTTTTGTATTATTTTATCAGTTCGCTACCATCGCTCGTTGTGAAGACTGTAAAAATCTTGTAAACTGTTTACCAAAAAGAATTTCTGCCGTAATCAAGGCAAAGGGTGGAACCACAAAATATTCATTTTCTATTAATACGAGTAAATGGTAAAATAGACCTACATATATAAAAGTTTTTGTTTTATTTCTATTTGATACTCCGCATAAAACTGAAAGATGTCACTCGCACACTCGCTCACTCGCTCACTTGCACACTCGCTCACTCGCTCACTCGCACACTCGCTCACTCACACACTTGCACACTCGCTCACTCGCTCACTCGCATACTCGCACACTCGCACACTCGCTCACTCGTATACTCGCACACTTGCTCACTCGCATACTCGCACACTCGTTCACTCGCACACTAGCTCAATAGCAAACTCGCTCACTCGCACACTAGCTCAATCGCACACTCGCTCACTCGTACACTAAAACACTCGCTTACTGTTTCACTCGCTTACTGGTTCACTCGCACACTCGCTCACTCGCTCAGTCTCTCACTCGCTCACTCACTGACTCCCTCACTCACTCACTCGCTCACTCGCAGACTCGCACAATCGCTCACTCACACACTCACACACTTGCTCACTCGCACACTCGGCCACTCACTCGCTCGCTCACTCCCACACACGCTCAGTCACTCACTCGCACACACGCACACTCGCTCAGTCGCATACTCGCACACTCGCTCACTCGCTCACACGGTCACTCGCACACTTGCTCACTTGCTCATTCGCTCACTCGCACACTCGCATACTCGCTCAATAGCACACTAGCTCAATCGCACACTCGCTCACTCGTACACTAAAACACTTGTTTACTGGTTCACTCGCTTACTGGTTCACTCGTACATTCGCTCACTCGCTCACTCGCTCACTCGCTCACTCTTACACTCACACACTCGCTCAGTCTCTCACTCGCTCACTCGCTCACTCACTGACTCCCTCACTCACTCACTCGCTGACTCGCAGACTCGCACACTCGCTCACTCGCACACTTGCACACTCCGCTCACTCGCACACTCGCACACTCGGACACTCGCACACTTGCTCAATCGCACACTATCTCAATCGCACACTCGCTCACTCGTACACTAAAACACTCTCTAACTGGTTCACTCGCTTACTGGTTCACTGGCTTACTGGTTCACTCGCACACTAGCTCACTCGCTCACTCGCTCACGCTCACACTCACACACTCGCTCACTCACTCACTCACACACTCACACACTCACTCAGTCTCTACCTCACTCACTCGCTCACTCACTGACTCCCTCACTCACTCACTCGCACACTCGCACACTTGGACACTCACACACTCCGCTCACTCGCACACTCGCACACTCGCACACTAGCTCAATCGCACACTAGCTCAATCGCACATTCGCTCACTCCTACACTAAAACACTCGCTTACTGGTTCACTCGCACACTCGCTCACTTGCTCACTCGCTCACTCGCTCACTCTCACACTCACACACTCGCTCAGTCTCTCACTCACTCACTCGCTCACTCGCAGACTAGCTCACTCGCCCACTCGCACACTCGCTCACTCGCTCACTCGCACACTCGCACACTCGCTCACTCGCTCACTCGAACACTAGCTCACTCGCTCACTCGCACACTCGCTCACTTGCACAATCACTCACTCGCTCACTCACTAACTCACTCACTCGCACACTCACACACTCGCACACTCACACACTAGCTCAATCGCAAACTCGCTCAATTGCACACTCGCTCACTCGCTCACTCACTCACTCACTCACTCGCACACTCGCACCCTCGCACACTCGCTCACTCACACATTCGCTCACCTGCACACTCGCACACTAGCTCAATCGCACACTCGCTCATTCGCTCATTCGCTCACTCGCTGACTCTCACACTCACACACTCGCTCAATCTCTCACTCGCTCACTCGCTCACTCACTGACTCCCTCACTCACTCACTCGCTCACTCGCAGACTCGCACACTCGCTCACTCGCACACTCGCACACTAGCTCAATCGCACACTAGCTCAATCGCACACTCGCTCACTCGTACACTAAAACACTCGCTTACTGGTTCACTCGCCTACTGGTTCACTCGCACACTCGCACACTCGCTCACTCGCTCACTCTCACACTCGCTAACTCGCACACTAGCTCACTCGTTCACACGGTCACTCGCACATTCGCTCACTCGCTCACTCACTCACTCACTCACTCGCACACTCGCACACTCGCTCACTAGCTCAATAGCAAACTCGCTCACTCGCTGACTCGCTCACCCACACACTAGCTCACTCGCTCACTCGCACACTCGCTCACTCTCACACTCACACACTCGCTCAGTCTCTCACTCGCTCACTCGCTCACTCACTGACTCCCTCACTCACTCACTCGCTCACTCGCAGACTCGCACACTCGCTCACTCGCACACTCGCACACTCCGCTCAATCACACACTCGCACACTCGCACACTAGCTCAATCGCACACGAGCTCAATCACACACTCGCTCAGTCTCTCACTCGCTCACTCGCTCGCAGACTCGCACACTCGCTCACTCGCACACTCGCACACTCGCACACTAGCTCAATAGCACACTCGCTCACTCGCACCCTCGCCCACACACTCGCTCGCTCACTCGCACAATCGCTCAGTCACTCACTCGCACACACGCACACTCGCTCACTCACATACTCGAACACTCGCTCACTTGCTCACATGGTCACTCGCACAATCGCTCACTCGCACAGTCGCACACTCACACACTCGCACACTCGCACACTCGCACACTAGCTCAATCGCACACTCGCTCACTCGTACACTCACACACTCGCTCAGTCTCTCACTCACTCACTCGCTCACTCACTGACTCCCTCACTCACTCGCTCGCACACTCGCACACTAGTTCAATCGCACACTCGCTCACTCGTACACTAAAACACTCGCTTACTGGTTCACTCGCTTACTGGTTCACTCGCACACTAGCTCACTTGCTCACTCGCTCACTCGCTCACACTCGCTGAGTCTCTCACTCACTCGCAGACTCACACACTCGCTCACTCGCACACTCGCACACTCGCTCACTCGCACACTCGCTCACCCGCACACTAGCTCACTCGCTCACTCACACACTCGCTCAATTGCACACTCGCTCACTCGCTCACTCACTCACTCACTCACTCGCACACTCGCACCCTCGCAGTCTCTCACTCACTCACTCGCTCACTCACTGACTCCCTCACTCACTCGCTCGCACACTCGCACACTAGTTCAATCGCACACTCGCTCACTCGTACACTAAAACACTCGCTTACTGGTTCACTCGCTTACTGGTTCACTCGCACACTAGCTCACTTGCTCACTCGCTCACTCGCTCACTCTCACACTCGCTGAGTCTCTCACTCACTCGCAGACTCACACACTCGCTCACTCGCACACTCGCACACTCGCTCACTCGCACACTCGCTCACCCGCACACTAGCTCACTCGCTCACTCACACACTCGCTCAATTGCACACTCGCTCAATTGCACACTCGCTCACTCGCTCACTCGCTGACTCTCACACTCACACACTCGCTCAATCTCTCACTCGCTCACTCGCTCACTCACTGACTCCCTCACTCACTCACTCGCTCACTCGCAGACTCCGCTCACTCGTACACTAAAACACTCGCTTACTGGTTCACTCGCATACTGGTTCACTCGCACACTAGCTCACTTGCTCACTCGCTCACTCGCTCACTCTCACACTCACACACTCGCTGAGTCTCTCACTCACTCGCAGACTCACACACTCGCTCACTCGCACACTCGCACACTCGCTCACTCACACACTCGCCCACTCACTTGCTTGCTCACTCGCACACTCGCTCAGTCACTCAGACGGTCACTCGCACACTCGCACACTCGCACACTAACTCAATAGCACACTCGCTCACTCGCACCCTCGCCCACACACTCGCTCGCACACTCGCTCACTCGCTCACTCGCTCACCCGCACACTAGCTCAATCGCACACTCGCTCACTCGTACACTAAAACACTCGCTTACTGGTTCACTCGATTACTAGTTCACGCGCACACTCGCTCAGTCTCTTACTCACTCACTCGCTCACTCGCGGACTCACACACTCGCACACTCGCACACTCGCACACTAGCTCAATCGCACACTAGCTGAACCGCACACTCGCTCACTCGTACACTTAAACACTCGCTTACTGGTTCACTCGCTTACTGGTTCACTCGCACACTCGCTCACTTGCTCACTCGCTCACTCGCTTACTCTTACACTCACACACTCGCTCAGTCGCTCACTCGCTCACTCGCTCACTCACTGACTCCCTCACTCACTCACTCGCTCACTCGCAGACTCGCACACTCGCTCACTCGCACACTCGCACACTCCGCTCAATCACACACTCGCACACTCGCACACTAGCTCAATCGAACACGAGCTCATTCACACACTCGCTCAGTCTCTCACTCGCTCACTCGCTCGCAGACTCGCACACTCGCTTACTCGCACACTTGCACACTCCGCTCAATCACACACTCGCAGACTCGGACACTAACACACTAGCTCAATTGCACACTCGCTCACTCGTACATTAAAACACTCCCTTACTGGTTCACTCGGTCACTCGCTCACTCTCACATTCACACACTCGCTCAGACTCTCACTCACTCACTCGCTCACTCACTGACTCCCTCACTCACTCAATCGCACACTCGCACACTAGTTCAATCGCACACTCGCTCACTCGTACACTATAACACTCGCTTACTGGTTCACTCGCTTACTGGTTCACTCGCACACTAGCTCACTTGCTCACTCGCTCACTTGCTCACTCTCACACTCACACACTCGCTGAGTCTCTCACTCACTCGCAGACTCACACACTCGCTCACTCGCACACTCGCACACTCGCTCACTCGCACACTCGCTCACTCGCACACTCGCCCACTCACTCGCTTGCTCACTCGCACACTAGCTCAGTCGCTCAGACGGTCACCCGCACACTCGCACACTCGCACACTAGCTCAGTAGCACACTCGCTCACTCGCACCCTCGTCCACACACTCGCTCGCTCACTCGCACACTCGCCCACTCACTCGCTTGCTCACTCGCACACTCGCTCAGTCGCTGAGACGGTCACTCGCACACTCGCACACTCGCACACTAGCTCAATAGCACACTCGCTCACTCGCACCCTCGCCCATACACTCGCTCGCTCACTCGCACACTCGCTCAGTCACTCACTCGCACACACGCACACTCGCTCACTCACATACTCGAACACTCGCTCACTTGCTCACATGGTCACTCGCACAATCGCTCACTCGCACAGTCGCACACTCACACACTCGCACACTCGTACACTCGCACACTAGCTCAATCGCACACTCGCTCACTCGTACAATCACACACTCACTCAGTCTCTCACTCACTCACTCGCTCACTCACTGACTCCCTCACTCACTCACTCGCACACTCGCACACTAGTTCAATCGCACACTCGCTCACTCGTACACTAAAACACTCGCTTACTGGTTCACTCGCTTACTGGTTCACTCGCACACTAGCTCACTTGCTCACTCGCTCACTCGCTTACTCTCACACTCACACACTCGCTGAGTCTCTCACTCACTCGCAGACTCACACACTCGCTCACTCGCACACTCGCACACTCGCTCACTCGCACACTCGCTCACCCGCACACTAGCTCACTCGCTCACTCACACACTCGCTCAATTGCACACTCGCTCACTCGCTCACTCACTCACTCACTCACTCGCACACTCGCACCCTCGCACACTCGCTCACTCACACATTCGCTCACCTGCACACTCGCACACTACCTCAATCGCACACTCGCTCATTCGCTCACTCGCTCACTCGCTGACTCTCACACTCACACACTCGCTCAATCTCTCACTCGCTCACTCACTGACTCCCTCACTCACTCACTCGCTCACTCGCAGACTCGCACACTAGCTCAATCGCACACTAGCTCAATCGCACACTCGCTCACTCGTACACTAAAACACTCGCTTACTGGTTCACTCGCTTACTGGTTCACTCGCACACTCGCACACTCGCTCACTCGCTCACTCGCTCACTCTCAAACTCGCTAACTCGCACACTAGCTCACTACTCGACTCAGACGGTCACTCGCACACTCGCACACTCGCACACTAGCTCAATAGCAAACTCGCTCACTCGTACACTAAAACACTCGTTTACTGGTTCACTCGCTTACTGGTTCACTCGCACACTCTCACACTCACACACTGGCTCACTCGCACACTTTCTCACTCGCTCACTCGCCCACTCACTCGCTCGCTCACTCGCACACTCACATACTCGCTCACTTGCACACTCGCTCACTCGCTCACTCACTCACTCACTCACTCGCACACTAGCACAATTGCACACTCGCACACTAGCTCCATCGCAAACTCGCTCACTCGCATACTAGCTCAATCGCACACTTGCTCACTCGTATACTAAAACACTCGCTTACTGGTTCACTCGCTTACTGGCTCACTCGCACACTTACACACTCGCTCACTTGCACACTCGCTCACTTGCTCACTCGCTCACTCTCACACTCACATACTCGCACACTCGCTCACTCGCACACTCGCCCACTCACTCGCTCGCTCACTTGCACACTCGCTCAGTCACTCACTCGCACACTCACACACTCGCTCTCTTGCACACTCGCTCACTCGCTCACTCACTCACTCACTCACTCGCACCCTTGCACAATCGCACACTCGCACACTAGCTCAATCGCAAACTCGCTCACTCGCACACTAGCTCAATCGCAAAGTCGCTCACTCGTATACTAAAACACTCGCTTACTGGTTCACTCGCTTACTGGCTCACTCGCTCACTCGCTCACTCGCTCTCACACTCACACACTCGCTCCGTCTCTCACTCGCTCACTCACTGACTCCCTCACTCACTCACTCCCTCACTCGCAGACTCGCTCAGTCACTCACTCGCACACACGCACACTCGCTCACTCGCATACTCGCACACTCGCTCACTCGCTCACACGGTCACTCGCACACTCGCACCCTCGCTCACTCGCTCACTAAAACACTCGCTTACTGGTTCGCTCGCTTACTGGTTCACTCGCACACTCGCTCACTCGCTCACTCCCTCACTCTCACACTCACACACTCGCTCAGTCTCTCACTCGCTCACTCGCTCACTCACTATAATAATAATAATAATAATATATTTATTAAAAAATTATAAGGTATGAAAATTAGTACAGTTTTGCTTAAATTAAAATTGTATTGCTAAGACTTACGTGCCTGAACTAGGTAATACTGTGTTTCAGGCGAGAAGAGCTAAACTAGTCTTTTAAAATTAATAAATAAACAAAAGTTGAAAATGGACAAATAATTATATGTAGCTTAAATCTTACTATCTATATTTGGTAAATATTTAACATAGGTGAAAATTGTATACCTATATTTACTTTAACACAGTTAGTAAATTTTCTGTTTCTTCATAAGACATACTTTGGAGAGCATCCTTGAGGATTCTCTTACAATTTGTATAGTTCACAGAATAAATGTTTGCTTTCGAATTTAGTCTATTATACAGGAGAGGTCCGAGGTACAGGTAAAATTTGGATATAAAAGCATGTTTTGTTGAAATTTGTGGGCAAACTATATCTTTACGTCTTTTATTAGTATATGTAGCGCTGTAGGGTAGAGCTTTGTGTTGTTTTAATACAATGCCCATGATAAATAGCTGTCGAACTGTTAATACTTCACAAGATTTGTACAGAAGGTTAGTAGGAAAAAGGAAAGGGCGGAAAGTAGACACTTTGAGAATCGCCCTCTGGGCTCTCTCGATGGTTAGTAACATTGTTTTACCCGCTCCACCCCATGTGGTGATACAGTAAGTTAAGATCGATTGACATAGAGCAAAGTAAACCTGTCTAAGTATTTTTGGGTCAGCAATACAGCGTAACTTTTTAAAAACAAATATCAACTTGCGAATTCTATTATTTAAGGCTTCTATATGTTGTTTAAACGAAAGTGTTTCATCTATTAGAACACCAAGGTATTTTGTTGTATTTGCCATTTTAATTTTAGGACAAACACATTGGTTATTTGCGGGAATTGTGCAAGAATGAGCATATATTGTTGAGTTAGTACCAGTTGATATTTGCTTGCGCATCGAAAACTTAATATAATTTGTCTTGTCTGCATTTAGTGTTAGTGAATTAAGTTGAAGCCATTTATTAACAATATTAAATCCGCGTTGCGCAACTTTGTAGACTTTTTTTTCTGAGTCAGCCGAGAATAGAAGAGCAGTGTCGTCAGCATAAGAAACAATTTGGCCATGATCTAAACTTAGATTACAAAGATCGTTTATGTAAATCAAAAATAGTGTAGGCCCTAAAATACTTCCTTGGGGGATTC
Organism: Eremobia ochroleuca; assembly: GCA_949629135.1. Lineage (NCBI taxonomy): Eukaryota > Metazoa > Arthropoda > Insecta > Lepidoptera > Noctuidae > Eremobia > Eremobia ochroleuca. The sequence goes on from OX451392.1 coordinate 21,256,074, forward strand.
CGAAGGACGTGTTTTTTTTATCCTCGCTGAGAACATCTCCAATTCTTACACATTGGGTACGATCTTCTAGATAGCTCTTAAATAGTTTCAGCTGGGTGCCTCTGATACCTATGGTTTCAAGCTTGTGCAACAGAATAGGAATAGAAACCGTGTCAAAAGCTTTGGCGAGGTCCAAGAAGATTCCTACTGTGTGGTTACCCTTATCAAGTTCTTGTGCTAGATAGTCAGTTACATGGTGTACGGCATCGTCTGTTGACATTTTAGGCCTAAATCCAAACTGCCGCTGAGACAAAATTAATTTATCTTCCAAGTATTTGTAAAGCCTTTTATTTATAAGTTTTTCTAATATTTTAGACATAGAAGGCAGTAACGAAATAGGTCTATACTTTGTGACTTGATCTTTACTGCCTGATTTATAAACGGGGACAACAACAGCTTTTTTTAGGCATTCGGGAAAAACACCTGTAGATAAACATTTTTGGAAAATATAAGTTAGTGGCGGTGCCAAAATGTGCTTGAACCGTTTAATAATTTTGTTTTAAATGTTATCCCAGCCAACTGCACAGTCGTCTTTCAAACTCATAATTATCGTTTCTACCTCAGTCTCATCAGTGTCTAGCAATGCAAAGGATGATAAAATAGTGCTACATGTAAATGGTGTGCTCGTTAAATATTGTGATTGGCACCGAACTTTTTCAGCCAAACACTTTCCCACATTAACAAAGAAATTATTTGCAATGTTGGCAGATGTTAACTGTGATGAGTGTGCTTGTAATAAACCTGAAGATGACTGATTCTGTTTCGAGTTAAACGTTACACTTTTAATAAAATTCCAAATTTTTTTACTATCTGTACCAGCCTTTTCCAGTGCAGTTTTATCGTAGTTGTTTTTTACTTTTTTTAGAAGATCATTACAAAAGTTACGATATCGTTTATACGACAGTTGCAAAATTAAATTATCTGGATTGGATTTAGCTTTCATATGCAATTTATCTCTATTTTTCATACAGCGAATGAGTCCTGTGGTGATCCATGGTTTTATATTGTAGTTTTTGTTTTTTAGCCGAGATATGACAGTATTCTTCTGAATTGCATATTGTACATTTTTGATTAAGTATAACATACAAAACTGCGGATCAGCGGAATCGTTGACTGGGTCAAATTCAATATTGCGTAAGTCTTCTTCAAGTTTGTTTACATTTAAACGCGAAGTTGTGCGAGTGACTATTTTTGGTAATTTGCAATTTAAAATAATGTTTATAATGTTAATGAATTAGTTACAAGGGCAAGTGCGGGGAAATCTGACTTTAGTATTATATGGTCCAAACAGGAGCCACTTTGATGTGTAGGAAGCGTGTGAGCGGGAAGCAAGCCATGGAAAGCGCATAGGTTAAGGTATTCCTCAGCGGATGCGTCAGCACTTTCTGTAAGAATATTGATGTTAATATCTCCAGTCAAAATTATATTTTTGACAGATGATAGGTTATGCAAGGTATCGTTTAGAGAGTCGGTGAAACTGTTTATATTTCTAAAAGAGGGAGGTCGATATAAGGCAAGTATTGCTAATTCTGACCCAATTTTGATTAACAATCTGTTACAGTCGTGCATATTTGGTTCCTCGACAGACACATTGAGATGATTTCTTGCGTAAACTATCACCCCATCGTTCTGATTGTAATTTATATTACTTTTATACATATTATACCCCGGAAGCAGTGGTATGTTATATTGCTTGGAAAGCCAACATTCGGTTAGGACAATAATGTCACAGTTTATGTCTAGACGTTGTATAAAAATGATAAAATTGTCGAAATTCTTAAAAATACTTCGAATATTTTGGGTTAGAATGGTTAGTGGACTAGTGTAGGAGGAGAGATATTGTTTACAGTGCTCAACGTCACAAACATGGGATTCTGATATTGAGAAATTATCTATATCACAAATTAAATTATTAATCATAATTATAAGTAACTATAAAAAATAAAAATAACAATAAAACAAACAAAAACAAGGTCCAGAAAGATACGTAATTTACGGCGCTCTTAGGCGCCTCCATAATCAATAGTATTTATGTACCTCTTTTCAGCCATTAGTTTCGCTGGACAGTCAACGGCACCTGTCTTGTGATTGCTCGGCTTTTTGTAGTGCAAGCAAGTAGCACATTTTGGTTCCTCAGCCTTCTTTGTGCATTCTTTAATGGTATGACCCAGATCACCACAGTGGCCACAGGTATGTGTGGTTTCCCGACATGATTTGGCCGCATGTCCATACTGCTGGCACATATAACAGCGTGTGACTAGAGTAAAGTCTCTCACAGGGCATGACGACCAATTCACAAACACTCTGTCTTTATTTATCAGGGCTTTACGTATGTTAGCAGACACTTCTATTATATAATTACAGGTCTCAGCGTCCTTCTTACCTGACTTATGGCTTAACTTAATGGAGGTCAAAAAGGTCTCGAGACTGCAATCCTGAAGGTTTTCGGCTAAATTCTGATGGAACAAACAAGTAAAAACTTCCTTCTCTTGCATGGACGAGGGCACTCCGATAACCACTACTCTAGGCTTCCTTTTTGGGGGCTCGTCTACAGTAAGGCCTGAATTTGATAGTGGCATCGATTTTTTCACCTTCTCAATGTCGTTTTTTGTTTCAGTGCTGATAATGACACCGCCATTTTTCGTCTTACGCAGTCCTCTTACCTGAAGCTTCATTTGCTCGGGGCATATAATTTTTTGGACAAGTGTTTTTGTCTCCTCACTCGACTTTAGTTTGTCGTTAGGGTATATGGCCACTGAGCTTAAATTTATGGGCTGTATGTAATTGTTGGTACCTTTTTTAACCATGTCAGCAAAGGAAGTTCCGGTTACGGGTTTCATAGAAGCTCCGATTGTCAGCTTAAGGTCTTGAAGCTGCTGCGACAGATCAATTTGGTCTTCGAGTGTTTGGACGGTGGTGCGGGCCCGGACAGCATTCATCTTAAGGGACTGGTACTGAACGGCCATCTGCGATGTGCCGTGACCAACTTTTCGGCACAGGGTACTTATACGCAGTTTTTGCTCCATGTTTAATTTGCCCTCTGCTGCTATAGAGCACACTTCACTTAGGCACTGCTCAATGGACGACATCCAGTTCTGTATTTTCGGTGTCGATATCGCTTCCATCATGACATCGTCTCTTTGGCTGGTCGGTTGCGGGTGAGGTGCCGGTACGGGCTCGGGTGCAGGTGCAGGTGCTGGTGCTGGTGCGGGCACAGGTGTAGGAGGTGGGCTCCGAGCACATCTGCCACCCCGGCTGAAGGGACTGGTTGCCATTGTGATAAAGTTATGCACTTGTTAATCACTTATTACACATCTTCACAAAACGATTTATGCCTACGACACAGTTTGCTTTACTACCGGATATTTGGTAGATTCAGGTCACGATTCAGCAAATTATTATTTATTTATTTTACTAAATCTTCGACACGTCCGTTCACAACGATGCGCTGATCGAATCTCCCTCACTGACTCTCTCACTCACTCACTCGCTCACTAGCAGACTCGCACACTCGCTCACTCGCACACTCGCTCACTCGCACACTCGGTCACTCGCACACTCGCCCACTCACTCGCTCGCTCTCTCGCACACTCGCTCAGTCAGTCACTCGCACACACGCACACTCGCTCACTCGCATACTGGCACAGTCGCTCACTCGCTCACTTGCTCACTCGCTCACTCGCACACTCGTTCACTCGTACACTAAAACACTCGTTTACTGGTTCACTCGCACACTCGCTCACTCGCTCACACGCTCACTTTCACACTCACACACTCGCTCACTCGCACACTCGCTCACTCACACATTCGCCCACTTACTCGCTCGCTCACTCGCACACTCGCTCAGTCACTCACTCGCACACTCACACACTCGCTCACTTGCACACTCGCTCAGTCGCTCACTCACTCACTCACTCACTCGCACACTCGCACAATCGCACACTCGCACACTAGCTCAATCGCAAACTCGCTCACCCTCACACTAGCTCAATCGCACACTCGCTCACTCGTATACTAAAACACTCGCTTACTGGTTCACTCGCTTACTGGCTCATCGCTCACTCGCTCACTTGCTCTCACACTCACACACTCGCTCCGTCTCTCACTCGCTCACTCGCTCACTCATTGACTCTCACACTCACACACTCGCTCAGTCTCTCACTCGTTCACTCGCTCACTCACTCACTCCCTCACTCACTCACTCGCTCACTCGCAGACTCGCACACTCGGTCACTCGCATACTCACAAACTTTCTCACTCGCACACTAGCTCAATCGCACACTCGCTCACTCGTACACTAAAACACTCGCTTACTGGTTCACTCGTACATTCGCACACTCGCTCACTCGCTCACACGGTCACTCGCACACTCGCTCACTCGCTCACTCACTCACTCACTCACTCACTCGCACACTCGCACACTCGCACACTAGCTCACTCGTACACTAAAACACTCACAAACTTTCTCACTCGCACACTAGCTCAATCGCACACTCGCTCATACGTACACTAAAACACTCGCTTACTGGTTCACTCGCACATTCGCACACTCGCTCACTCGCTCACACGGTCACTCGCACACTCGCTCACTCGCTCACTCACTCGCTCACTCACTCACTCGCACACTCGCACACTCGCACACTAGCTCACTCGTACACTGAAACACTCGTTTACTGGTTCACTCGCTTACTGGTTCACTCGCACACTCGCTCACTCGCTCACTCGCTCACTCTCACACTCACACACTCGCTCACTCGCACACTCGCTCACTCGCACACTCGCCCACTCACTCGCTCGCTCACTCGCACACTCGCTCAGTCACTGACTCCCTCACTCACTCACTCGCTCACTCGCAGACTCGCTCAGTCACTGACTCCCTCACTCACTCACTCGCTCACTCGCAGACTCGCACACTTGCTCACTCGCACACTCGCACACTAGCTCACTCGTACACTAAAACACTCACAAACTTTCTCACTCGCACACTAGCTCAATCGCACACTCTCTCATACGTACACTAAAACACTCGCTTACTGGTTCACACGCACATTCGCACACTCGCTCACTCGCTCACACGGTCACTCGCACACTCGCTCACTCGCTCACTCACTCGCTCACTCACTCACTCGCACACTCGCACACTCGCACACTAGCTCACTCGTACACTGAAACACTCGTTTACTGGTTCACTCGCTTACTGGTTCACTCGCACACTCGCTCACTCGCTCACTCGCTCACTCTCACACTCATACACTCGCTCACTCGCACACTCGCTCACTCGCACACTCGCCCACTCACTCGCTCGCTCACTCGCACACTCGCTCAGTCACTGACTCCCTCACTCACTCACTCGCTCACTCGCAGACTCGCTCAGTCACTGACTCCCTCACTCACTCACTCGCTCACTCGCAGACTCGCACACTTGCTCACTCGCACACTCGCACACTCGCTCAGTCTCTCACTCGCTCACTCGCTCACTCACTGACTCTCTCACTCACTCACTCGCTCACTAGCAGACTCGCACACTCGCTCACTCGCACACTCGCACACTCGCACACTCGCCCACTCACTCGCTCGCTCACTCGCACTCTCGCACACTTGCTCACTCGCACACTCGCACACTCGCTCACTCGCACCCTCGCCCACACACTCACTCGCTCACTCGCACACTCGCTCAGTCTCTCACTCATTCACTCGCTCACTCACTGACTCTCTCACTCACTCACTCGCTCACTAGCAGACTCGCACACTCGCTCACTCGCACACTCGCACACTCGGTCACTTGCACACTCGCCCACTCACTCGCTCGCTCTCTCGCACACTCGCTCAGTCACTCACTCGCACACATGCACACTCGCTCACTCGCATACTGGCACAGTCGCTCACTCGCTCACACGGTCACTCGCACACTCGCTCACTTGCTCACTCGCACACTCGCTCACTCGTACACTAAATGTAGGTCGTCTTGCAACTGATATGCATCAGACACGTCACGCACAACTTTGTGAATCTTCATGTCGTCAGCATAAAGCAAAATATACGAATGATGAAAGCATTGTTTGATAACTGCAATGAACAATATGAATAGCAGTGGACCCAGAATGGAGCCTTGAGGTACGCCTGAAGGGACAGAACTACAACCAGAGGTGTAGCCCTGACGCACGACAGCCTGCGTTCTGTTCTCTATACAACGTGTAACGTTAAATGCGCAAAACCTGAAAATAGTTTGATCAGAATAACGAGCAGAATTAATTGAACCACTTTTTAATATAGGTCTCATTTTTCAAAAAATCTTCATCAAAAACGTTGCCGTGTCTATTTATTAATAGTTCAAGCAAGCCAATGTCAGCGCGGCGCAGCGGCCCGGTGACGACTCCTCCCTAGTTAAAGCGTCGTCGCAGACGCAAGAAACGATCAGAATGGCCAGTAAAACTAAAACAGCACATAAAACCTTTACAATTTTTTAATGACTTATTTTCTCTCTGAAATAGGTCAAATGAATTAAAAATCAGTTGGGGTGTCTGAGGTTTTGCGCATTTAACGTTACACGTTGTATAGGAGGAGAACCACCGGTACAAGTCACCGTGTATTCCGGCAAGGAACAGCTTCTTCAGCAGCATGCAATGATCAATACGGTCGAAACACTTACTGTAGTCGGTATAGACTACGTCAACTTGTCGCTGTGCCATGCCGTTTGTAATATAGTTTTGTGACAGAAGTAAGTTAGAAGTGGTCGACCGGTTCCTAACAAAACCGTGCTGTTCCTCGCCAAGAATTGACTTGAAAGCCGCGTAAACATCGGTATAAACTATACGCTCAAGAATTTTAGTGTGGCGTCAGCTAGAAGATGCTTAAGTCTCAATTTCTTCAAATAGCCACTTCTTTCACACACTAATTTAGCTTCAATTGTTACCTTTTTAACTGTATAATTTTTTGTTCTCCTTTTAGTGCAAACCAGAGGGGCAGTTCTCGTAAGTTTGGGAGCGTTCGCGTTCTGGTCTCTCAAAAAGCCTCTAAGTTCTCTGCATTTTTGGCATTGATAGCTGCAGGGATGTGGCTGCGGCTTGAGTTTGAGCGTTTTATGGGTGCGTGAATTGGCCTTCTGCAGGCCAATTTTCGCACATTAAGGCGTTCGGATTTGAGTCGCAGTCTTATGCCGGCGTCATTGGAGTGTCGGAAAAGTTGGTAAACGGTATACAATTTTTGACAGATTGAGGCTGGGAGGGAGTGCGAGCGTTTTTGGGGATGCGGGAATTGCCCCTCAGATGTTTTAGTCAAATTTATAACCTCAATGTTTTACGTATTGCTGTTGTATGCTCAATTATTTTCCAGTCTATTTCTATACGTGAAGACTTGTAATTGGCTTCCTGCTACTATAGTTTCGTTGTAATTAAATGATAAATGATAAATGATTTATTTTCTGTAAGTAGGTTTGTACAAACACTTTTACATGTCAATCACATTTTTTAAAACTAGATGAGGTCGGCGTTTCCTATCTGACTACTCTGAGAAGAAAGGCCGAAACAAACTCAGAGGTCACAGTCTCTTTTAAAGTCCAGACATAATCTTGGTCAGATCATGTGAAGACCATGTAGATTGGTGTCTGAAATGGTCTTTTGAGTAAAGAACCACACAGATTGAGCGGACCTGTCCAATCAATGCACGCATTTGTCGAAAATCGTGCAGCTTAACTCAGAGCTTGAGGAGCCTCACGATTCGACGAACAATACCAATGAAAGGACATTTGGGTAGGTCGCATAAGTTACTCAAACTGCCAGATCATGATTAAAACTAACTAAGAAAGAAAACAGAAAAAAAAATGACCCACATAGTCCTCACATTCACAATAGTAATAATAAAAAAATAAAAAATACTTTACAAAGTAAATATCCATGTCATTGTACTCGTATATATAAAATTCATCAATGTCAATGTGTATATAAAAAATCCGGACATAATCTTGGAGGACCATGTAGATTGGTGTCTGAAGTGGTCTTTTGAGGGAAGAACCACACAGATTGAGTGGACCTGTGCAGTCAGTGCACGCATTCGTCAGTAACCGTGCAGCTCGACTCAGAACTTAGGGAGCTCAACGACTCGACGAACAATACCAAGAACAGGACATTAGTGTAGGCCGCATAACCCACCCAAACTTCCAGACCATGATTAAAACGAAAACAAGACCCACATAACCCTCACATTCACAATAATTAAAATAATATAATACTTTAAACAGTAAATGTTTACGTCATTGTATATTTAGAAAAAAAAGAAAGTGTAAAAATAGCAAAAAAATAAATAAAAAAATAAACAACATTCGCTGTCTAGACCTATTGGAGCAGCTCAATCCCAAGCTTGTTTGTCCTCAATATAATCTCTTACATTATAATAGGCTTTCTGGCATAGTTTTAGCTTTATAAAAGATTTAAATTTATTAAGGCTTAGTTCTTAAATGTGGCTAGGAAGTTTATTATATAAAAATAAAAACGTGTTCATTGACATCTGAACGAGCCACCTATTTTCTTGAGCCTTGTTGTAGGAACAACAAATTTGTCTTTGTTCCTAGTATTTATGTTATGGATATCACTGTATTTTTTAAACAGATTAATATTTTTATGTGCATACAAAAGATTATCATAACACACGCGCCCTGATTTTGCGATGTTTTACTCGCGCGGGGTGAATATTAAGACCATTTGTTTTTGTCGTTTTAAGGGTTTATTTTAATAGTACTAAATAAAATTATTTTTATTATTGTTATACATTTAGTATTTACTTAAAATTAAATGGCACTTGTGCATTAGCATTAAAGGTAACATAATAACTTAAGTCGACAAAAAAGTAGAAAAATTACAAAAAAAATTTAAGCCTCTAGATATTTTCATATTTTTACAAATACCAGCTTAGTTTTAATTATTCTCATAACAATTTAAACACACAAGAACCTGATGATCGGGATATCCATTTATTACATGTTTTGCAGAACTTTGAAGCAGAACGATCACGTGATCTAGGACAATAAGCACATCGACCACTTTTTCCCGTTCTACGGACGTTCGTTGGTGAAATAGCTCCAGTTTCGTCGCTTTCCTGTTTCAAAAGAATCTAGGCTTTAGTTCTTATTTCCCGCGGTATATTTTTACTTTCAATTCGAAAGTTTATAGTGGGTTTTACCAATTCAAATGCTGTATCCAGCAGGAAAGTTCTTCGCACAGTAACAGCATTCTCACCATTAGCCATCCTGTTCATCTGATAAATTACCAAGCTATTGATGCCTCCAAGATTTATTATTATGTTTGTAAGAAATCTGTAAAGAGGAAATGTAAAAACAATATTTTAACATGTAATAGTTTAAAATAAATGTTTTCATAATAAACAGTAATTAAATAATACCAAAACTTACCAGAAATGTTTCAAAACTGACCGAGATACTCCGTGACGCCGATACTCGCATGGGGTGAAATTTCGTCCCAAGCACTTTCCCTCCTTTTTTTAGCCACTTGCGCTCGCGTCCAGTGCCGGCGAGTTTCTGACCTTGACTGTTGTTTACTCAACTAGGATTACACTAAGCGACACAATCAGTAATCTCATAGTTGAAAAACTGTGACTAAAAATATAACTCTGGGGCGAATATTCACCCCACGCGTGTACTGTAGTGTTAAATGTACTGAGAAGTCACAGTCATTATATTAATTAACTGTCTCTCACTCGCTCACTCACTGACTCCCTCACTCACTCCCTCGCTCACTCGCAGACTCGCACACTCGCTCACTCGCACACTCGTACACTCGCTCACTCGCACACTCGCCCACTCACTCGCTCGCTCACTCGCACACTCGCTCAGTCACTCACTCGCACACACGCACACTCGCTCACTCGCATACTCGCACACTCGCTCACTCGCTCACACGGTCACTCGCACACTCGCTCACTTGCTCACTCGCTCACTCGCTCACTCGCTCACTCGCACACTCGCACACTCGCACACTCGCTCACTCGCTCACTCACTCACCCGCACACTAGCTCACTCGCACACTTGCTCACTCGTACACTAAACCACTCGCTTACTGATCACTCGCTTACTGGTTCACTCGCACACTCGCTCACTCGCTCACTCGCTCACTCGCTCACTCTCACACTCACACACTCGCTCAGTCTATCACTCGCTCACTCGCTCACTCACTGACTCCTTCATTCACTCACTCGCTCACTCGCAGACTCGCACACTGGCTCACTCGCACACTCGCACACTCGCTCACTCGCACACTCGCCTACTCACTCGCTCGCTCACTCGCACACTCGCTCAGTCACTCACTCGCACTCACGCACACTCGCTCATTCGCATACTGGCACACTCGCTCACTCACACATTCACTCACCTGCACACTCGCACACTAGCTCAATCGCACACTCGCACACTCGCTCACTCGCTCACTCGCTCACTCGCTCACTCGCTCACCCGCACACTAGCTCACTCGCTCACTCGCAGACTCGCTCATTTGCACACTCGCTCACTCGCTCACTCACTCACTCACTCACTCGCACACTCGCACACTCGCACACTCGCACACTCGCACACTAGCTCAATCGCAAACTAGCTCACTCGCACACTAGCTCAATCGCACACTCGCTCACTCGTACACTAAAACACTCACTTACTGGTTCACTCGCTTACTGGTTCACTCGCACACTCGCTCACTCGCTCTCAAACTCACACACTCGCTCAGTCTCTCACTCGCTCACTCGCACACTCACTGACTCCCTCACTCGCTCACTCGCAGACTAGCTCACTCACACACTCGCACACTCGCACACTCGTACACTAGCTCAATCGCAAACTCGCTCACTCGCACACTAGCTCAATCGCACACTCGCTCACTCGTACACTAAAACACTCACTTACTGGTTCACTCGCACACTCGCTCACTCGCTCACTCGCTCACTCGGTCACTCGCACACTCACAAACTTTCTCACTCTCACACTCGCTTACGCGCAACTCGCTCACTCGCACACTCGCTCACACGCTCACTTGCTCACTCGCTCACTCGCAGACTCGCACACTGGCTCACTCGCACACTCGCACACTCGCTTACTCGCACACTCGCCCACTCGCTCGTTCGCATACTGGCACACTCGCTCACTCACACATTCACTCACCTGCACACTCGCACACTTGCTCAATCGCACACTCTCACACTCGCTCACTCGCTCACTCGCTCACTCGCACACTCGCACACTAGCTCAATCGCAAACTCGCTCACTCGTACACTAAAACACTCACTTACTGGTTCACTCGCTTACTGGTTCACTCGCACACTCGCTCACACGCTCACTCGCTCTCAAACTCACACACTCGCTCAGTCTCTCACTCGCTCACTCGCACACTCACTGACTCCCTCACTCACTCACTCGCTCACTCGCAGACTCGCTCACTCGCACACTCGCACACTGGCACACTCGCACACTAGCTCAATCGCAAACTCGCTCACTCGCACACTAGCTCAATCGCACACTCGCACACTCGCTCACTCACTCACTCGCTCACCCGCACACTAGCTCACTCGCTCACTCGCACACTCGCTCATTTGCACACTCGCTCACT
>OX451393.1:0-89632 GCA_949629135.1 Eremobia ochroleuca
TCTTCAGTTGTGGTGCGGGTCAAAAGCACCTGAGCGCTTTCCAGAATGGAGGCCGTGGCCTCTTTGAGTGCTTTCTGGCTGCAGCCGCTAAGGCCCTTCGAGACCTTGCTGACCCTTTTGATGGCTGCAACCGCATCGGCCATTCTCTGGTTTAGGTCGGAGGCAGGCAGCTCCTCTGCCTCGATTTCTATACCAGAGACGGCAGACGACGACTCCGACAGGCGAGTGACTCTTCCTTCCGTCACTCTTTTCGTCAGAGCCGCTATCTGCCGCTCGTCCTCCTCCAATTTTTCGGCAGCTGCTGCGGCCTTCATTGCAGCCGCAGCCTCACGCCTGGATAGACCGATACCGGCATACTTGCCGGTAGTAGCGGGCCTACCTCTCCCACCTTTTTTGGCACCGACCTTGCGGGCCGGCACCGCTGTGTCACTCAGGGCCGAGTCCGACCCTGAGTCTGCACTTTCTCTCGGGCGTTTGCGTAGGCGTTTTGAGTTTACGCTCACCCCGCTCGCCACACTCATAAGGCTGGACGCGCCGTCGGAATCCGACAGCACGCCCATTCGCTCAACAAGTACCAGAGGTACTTTTTCACCCACTACATCGTTTTTTGTTATGTTTTTATTTAAGGTTTCCATTTTTGGTCCCACGAGTATAAAGCAACAAAACGTCAACCCGGGCAGAGGCTTAAGTACCCGGGCAAGCCTACATACTGCTGGGGGCGGCAGGTACCAGCAGGTGGGAGCGCTAAAGACCGTACACCCAACGGCCATTCATCCCCTCGCCGCGCTCCCGAAACTTGGGATTGGGTGGTTTTTTATCTAAGAGGTGTCCTTCCTCTGGGGCCGGGCGGTTAAGCCAAGCCCCCCGACGGCGGCATTGAAGCATGCCTCCGTCCGCTGTCCGGCCAACCCGACTCAGCGGACCCGCCGGAAGGTTTGCTCCTCAATGAATGAGGAGACAAACGAACCCCGCTCAGATGCGCCTGCACCTAAGCGGGTGTGGTCGCGTCCTCGCCCGATCGACTACGTCGACGGATCAGGAGCGACCCCTCCTGCAGAAGTTAGCTCCGGACAATAATACTCCTCTACCCTACCCCCCGCGAAGAGATTATTGTCCGTGACCCAGGGTGCACCAGGCCCAGCGACTGCTCTTCCCCCCGGACGTATCCGCAAACAGGGGACCAGCAGCCGCCGAGCGCACGGGGAGGTCTTCTGCACGCACCCCAACCTAACCTAACCTAACCTTTTTTTTTTTTTTTTTTTTTTTTTTTTTTTTTTTTTTTTTTTTTTGTTTCGGGGTGGAAAATCCTCATGGATGTCCGCCGCCCTGGGGCGGGCGGCGGGGTCTGTCAGACTCTTACTGACTAAAAACCACCCCGGTGTTCCCTCTCTCACCTACGCCGGGGGTCGCGGGAACGAACGATACTTCCGCAACCCCCGGCTGGTGCTGGCCCGCTCCAGCGGGCCTCTCCTCGTGTCAGGGGGGGAGTGAGGTGTTAAACTCCCCCCGCGACGTCTAAGAGGGGTGCGCGTGGAACACTACGCGCCGCCGCCTCGGGTCCAGATGTGTGGGGGGCGACGGACGTCCCCAAGTCCGTCGCCCCTGGACCCATTTAGGGGGGCTGGAAGAGGGCGTTGTCCGCCCTCCGCCGACGCCCGGTGCGCCTGCTGCGGGCGGGGTGAGGGGACGAGATCTCCCTCTCCCTTTCCGCAGCCTCCTTCTGCGAGACGACTGTTTCGCAGAAGGAAACCACCGCGTCCCAGGACTCCTCGCCGCCGACCATAGACTCGACCACGGCCGGCAGCGATAGGTCACTGCCTACTCCTGAGATGAGGGCACGGCGCGGCTCCTCCCAAGCGGCACACTCTGCCAGCGTGTGCCGCGCCGTGTCCTCCCGGCAGTCGACGCAGTGGTGACACCGGGCGTCCGGCTCCCTGTTTATGCGACACAGGTACTTCCCGAAGCAACCATGCCCCGAGAGCACCTGCGTCGCACGAAACGACAGAGAGCCGTGCCTCCTCCCGAGCCAGCGCTCGAGCACCGGCCGGACCGCCTCGATGGTGACGAGGCCGGCGGTAGGGCGCAAAAGCCTGTCCCGCCATTCCGCCACCAGGACCTCGCGGAGCTGAGACCGACGCAGCTCCCAGTGTCGCTGCATCGGTCGCTCGCCCCGCGCCCTCATTTCCTCGCGCCACCGATACAGTGACGCGAGTACTTTCGCCTCGAGGTCCCAGGGCGGGGATCCGGCCAGTACGCAAGCCGCCTCGTAGGAGATCGTGCGATACCCCCTGATGACTCTGACGGCCATCGCTCTTTGCGGTTTTCGTAAAACCGCAATGCTGCCAGCCGTCAGGTCCGAAGCCCACACCGGGGCCCCGTACAGGGCCATGGATCGCACGATCCCCACGTAGAGCCGCCTACAGGCGGCGCTCGGGCCCCCCAGATTGGGAAGCAGCGTTGATAGCGCCCCAGCAGCGCCCAACAACTTGGGCGCCAGCCGCCGGAAGTGGGGCTCGAAATTCCACCGGCTGTCGAGCACCAATCCTAAATACTTCATGGTGGACTCGACAGCGATCCGAGCCCCCCCGACCACGATGTGTGAGCCGGGCGGCGGCGCCCGCCGGGGGCCATGAAACACCATGGCCTCCGACTTGTTGAGGGCCACCTCCAGGCCTAGGCGACGTATGCGGCCCACGACCTGTGAGACCGCAGCCGTCGCCAGCAACGCTGCCTCTCTGTGCGAGCTCCCCCGGGCGGTGACCAGCGTGTCATCGGCATAACACGTCAGGTCCACGCCCGGTTGGAGCTCGCCCCTCAGCACCCAGTCGTACCCGATGTTCCACAGGAGCGGGCCCAGGACCGAGCCCTGTGGAACACCGCACGACATGCGGTGCTGGTTTCCGCCATCACGTCCCACGTAGGTGACACACCTCTCGGACAAATAAGCCCCAACCACGCGGCGGAGGTAGGGAGGCACCCGATGATACCGCAGTGCCTCCCGAATACAACTCCAGGGCAGGGTGTTGAAGGCGTTGGAAATGTCCAAGGACACCGCCAACATCACCCCACCCCGGGACACCGCTTCCTCCGCCAGGACTCTCACCCGCGACACAGCGTGTATGGTGGAGCGCCCATGCCGAAAGCCGAACTGGCTCTCGTCCAGGTCCGGCCCCTCTCTGCACAAGTGGAACCTTTTTTTTTTTTTTTTTTTTTTTGTTTCGGGGTGGAAAATCCTCATGGATGTCCGCCGCCCTGGGGCGGGCGGCGGGGTCTGTCAGACTCTTACTGACTAAAAACCACCCCGGTGTTCCCTCTCTCACCTACGCCGGGGGTCGCGGGAACGAACGATACTTCCGCAACCCCCGGCTGGTGCTGGCCCGCTCCAGCGGGCCTCTCCTCGTGTCAGGGGGGGAGTGAGGTGTTAAACTCCCCCCGCGACGTCTAAGAGGGGCGCGCGTGGAACACTACGCGCCGCCGCCTCGGGTCCAGATGTGTGGGGGGCGACGGACGTCCCCAAGTCCGTCGCCCCTGGACCCATTTAGGGGGGCTGGAAGAGGGCGTTGTCCGCCCTCCGCCGACGCCCGGTGCGCCTGCTGCGGGCGGGGTGAGGGGACGAGATCTCCCTCTCCCTTTCCGCAGCTTCCTTCTGCGAGACGACTGTTTCGCAGAAGGAAACCACCGCGTCCCAGGACTCCTCGCTGCCGACCATAGACTCGACCACGGCCGGCAGCGATAGGTCACTGCCTACTCCTGAGATGAGGGCACGGCGTGGCTCCTCCCAAGCGGCACACTCTGCCAGCGTGTGCCGCGCCGTGTCCTCCCGGCAGTCGACGCAGTGGTGACACCGGGCGTCCGGCTCCCTGTTTATGCGACACAGGTACTTCCCGAAGCAACCATGCCCCGAGAGCACCTGCGTCGCACGAAACGACAGGGAGCCGTGCCTCCTCCCGAGCCAGCGCTCGAGCACCGGCCGGACCGCCTCGATGGTGTCGAGGCCGGCGGTAGGGCGTAAAAGCCTGTCCCGCCATTCCGCCACCAGGACCTCGCGGAGCTGAGACCGACGCAGCTCCCAGTGTCGCTGCATCGGTCGCTCGCCCCGTGCCCTCATTTCCTCGCGCCACCGATATAGCGACGCGAGTACTTTCGCCTCGAGGTCCCAGGGCGGGGATCCGGCCAGTGCACAAGCCGCCTCGTAAGAGATCGTGCGATACCCCCTGATGACTCTGACGGCCATCGCTCTTTGCGGTTTTCGCAAAACTGCGATGCTTCCGGCCGTCAGGTCCGAAGCCCATACCGGGGCCCCGTACAGGGCCATGGATCGCACGATCCCCACGTAGAGCCGCCTGCAGGCGGCGCTCGGGCCCCCCAAATTGGGAAGCAGCGTTGATAGCGCCCCAGCAGCGCCCAACAACTTGGGCGCCAGCCGCCGGAAGTGGGGCTCGAAACTCCACCGGCTGTCGAGCACCAATCCCAGGTACTTCATGGTGGACTCGACAGCAATCCGAGCCCCCCCGACCACGATGTGTGAGCCGGGCGGCGGCGCCCGCCGGGGGCCATGAAACACCATGGCCTCCGACTTGTTGAGGGCCACCTCCAGGCCTAGGCGACGTATGCGGCCCACCACCTGTGAGACCGCAGCCGTCGCCAGCAACGCTGCCTCCCTGTGCGAGCTCCCCCGGGCGGTGACCAGCGTGTCATCGGCATAACACGTCAGGTCCACGCCCGGTTGGAGCTCGCCCCTCAGCACCCAGTCGTACCCGATGTTCCACAGGAGCGGTCCTAGGACCGAGCCCTGTGGAACACCGCACGACATGCGGCGCTGGTTTCCGCCATCACGTCCCACGTAGGTGACACACCTCTCGGACAGATAAGCCCCAACGACGCGGCGGAGGTAGGGAGGCACCCGGTGATACCGCAGTGCCTCCCGAATACAACTCCAGGGCAGGGTGTTGAAGGCGTTGGAAATGTCCAAGGACACCGCCAACATCACCCCACCCCGGGACACCGCTTCCTCCGCCAGGACTCTCACCCGCGACACAGCGTGTATGGTGGAGCGCCCATGCCGAAAGCCGAACTGGCTCTCGTCCAGGTCCGGCCCCTCTCTGCACAAGTGGAACCTTTTTTTTTTTTTTTTTTTTTTTTTTTTTTTCGGGGTGGAAAATCCTCATGGATGTCCGCCGCCCTGGGGCGGGCGGCGGGGTCTGTCAGACTCTTACTGACTAAAAACCACCCCGGTGTTCCCTCTCTCACCTACGCCGGGGGTCGCGGGAACGAACGATACTTCCGCAACCCCCGGCTGGTGCTGGCCCGCTCCAGCGGGCCTCTCCTCGTGTCAGGGGGGGAGTGAGGTGTTAAACTCCCCCCGCGACGTCTAAGAGGGGCGCGCGTGGAACACTACGCGCCGCCGCCTCGGGTCCAGATGTGTGGGGGGCGACGGACGTCCCCAAGTCCGTCGCCCCTGGACCCATTTAGGGGGGCTGGAAGAGGGCGTTGTCCGCCCTCCGCCGACGCCCGGTGCGCCTGCTGCGGGCGGGGTGAGGGGACGAGATCTCCCTCTCCCTTTCCGCAGCTTCCTTCTGCGAGACGACTGTTTCGCAGAAGGAAACCACCGCGTCCCAGGACTCCTCGCTGCCGACCATAGACTCGACCACGGCCGGCAGCGATAGGTCACTGCCTACTCCTGAAATGAGGGCACGGCGTGGCTCCTCCCAAGCGGCACACTCTGCCAGCGTGTGCCGCGCCGTGTCCTCCCGGCAGTCGACGCAGTGGTGACACCGGGCGTCCGGCTCCCTGTTTATGCGACACAGGTACTTCCCGAAGCAACCATGCCCCGAGAGCACCTGCGTCGCACGAAACGACAGGGAGCCGTGCCTCCTCCCGAGCCAGCGCTCGAGCACCGGCCGGACCGCCTCGATGGTGACGAGGCCGGCGGTAGGGCGCAAAAGCCTGTCTCGCCATTCCGCCACCAGGACCTCGCGGAGCTGAGACCGACGCAGCTCCCAGTGTCGCTGCATCGGTCGCTCGCCCCGCGCCTTCATTTCCTCGCGCCACCGATACAGTGACGCGAGTACTTTCGCCTCGAGGTCCCAGGGCGGGGATCCGGCCAGTGCACAAGCCGCCTCGTAAGAGATCGTGCGATACCCCCTGATGACTCTGACGGCCATCGCTCTTTGCGGTTTTCGCAAAACTGCGATGCTTCCGGCCGTCAGGTCTGAAGCCCACACCGGGGCCCCGTACAGGGCCATGGATCGCACGATCCCCACGTAGAGCCGCCTACAGGCGGCGCTCGGGCCCCCCAAATTGGGAAGCAGCGTTGACAGCGCCCCAGCAGCGCCCAACAACTTGGGCGCCAGCCGCCGGAAGTGGGGCTCGAAATTCCACCGGCTGTCGAGCACCAATCCTAGGTATTTCATGGTGGACTCGACAGCGATCCGAGCCCCCCCGACCACGATGTGTGAGCCGGGTGGCGGCGCCCGCCGGGGGCCATGAAACACCATGGCCTCCGACTTGTTGAGGGCCACCTCCAGGCCTAGGCGACGTATGCGGCCCACCACCTGTGAGACCGCAGCCGTCGCCAACAACGCTGCCTCCCTGTGCGAGCTCCCCCGGGCGGTGACCAGCGTGTCATCGGCATAACACGTCAGGTCCACGCCCGGTTGGAGCTCGCCCCTCAGCACCCAGTCGTACCCGATGTTCCACAAGAGCGGGCCCAGGACCGAGCCCTGTGGAACACCGCACGACATGCGGCGCTGGTTTCCGCCATCACGTCCCACGTAGGTGACACACCTCTCGGACAAATAAGCCCCAACTATGCGGCGGAGGTAGGGAGGCACCCGGTGATACCGCAGTGCCTCCCGAATACAACTCCAGGGCAGGGTGTTGAAGGCGTTGGAAATGTCCAAGGACACCGCCAACAACACCCCACCCCGGGACACCGCTTCCTCCGCCAGGACTCTCACCCGCGACACAGCGTGTATGGTGGAGCGCCCATGCCGGAAGCCGAACTGGCTTTCGTCCAGGTCCGGCCCCTCTCTGCACAAGTGGCCGACGAGGCGGGCTGCGATAATCCTCTCGAACAGCTTGCCCACCTCGTCTAGCAGCACTATGGGCCGGTACGCGGACGCCGAGTCCGCAGGGCGCCCCGCCTTCCTGAGCAGGACCAGACGACCAGATTTCCACAAAGTGGGAAACTGGCCCTGCTCAAGGCACGCCGTGTAGAGTCCTCTCAGTTGGGGCTCAAGCTCCTTCAGAGCGAGGGCCAACACGCAGCCGTGGATCCCGTCGGGCCCCGGAGCCACGTTCTTGGCCCGGAGCCGCATCACGGCTGCCCCCATCTCTGCCTGTGTCACCTCTGGGACGCTGATGGCATTTTCCTCCGTAGACTCTGCGGCTGTGGGCAAAGCCATCGGCGGCGGAATATACTCCGCTCTGGCCGGGAAGAGGGCTGCGACCACCTCCTCCAGCAGCTCGGGTTGGAGACTCTCCGTGAGTGGAGGCGCTGCGGCTCGAAGCTTGCCTCGAACCGCTCGATACGGGCGCCCCCACGGATCTCCGTTCAGAGTCTCCAACATCTCTTCCCTGCCTCGCGTCTTCGCCTCGCCGATGGCCAGCCACAGAGTCTCCTTCGCCGCGCGGTACACCTCATACAGCGCGGCTTCTTCGTCAGGGACCCGACGACGTCTCCTCCGGTATCGGGTGTACTGGCGCCTGACCGCCACGCATGCGACGCGCAGCTGCGCGATCTCAGCGGTCCACCAGTACACCTGGCGCCTTCCTGACTGTGTGTGGACCCGGGGCATGGACGCGTCGCTGATCTGCGTCATCGCCCCGCGGAACCACAGCGCCTCCTGCTCGACGTCGACGGGTCCGTTCGTCGCCGACTCCCGGACCCAGGCCTGGACAATAGCAGCTTCCTCGAGAAGCTCCCTGTCGATGCGCTTACGCGCCCAGCGCGGACCATCCGTTCGCGGGGCCGGTGAACCGCGGCCGCCAGTGGTCTGGGCGGAGACGTCGAAACGGATGTAGCGATGATCCGACAACGTCTCCACCTCCACGGCGACACGCCAGTCGCGGACACGGCTTGCGACAGCGGGGCTAGCGAACGAGACGTCCACTATAGACCCGCCCCGCTGCCGCACGCACGTGTGCACCGAGCCCCGGTTTAGGACGGTCAAGCCAGTCGCGACCGCCCATTCCTCCAGCACCTCGCCCCTAGCATCGGTCACAGGGGATCCCCACGCCGCAGACTTGGCGTTGAGATCCCCCAGCAACAGCACAGGGCGAGGGTGGAGTCGGCCCACGACGGCACCCAACTCGACAAGGAACCTCTCGAAGTCGGCGAGACTCTTGTTGGGCGAAAAATACGCCCCAACCGTGCCAATGCCGTCCGCGAGGGCGGCTACCCAGCCGTGTCCTCGGGACGGGTTGGCAAGAGCCCCGCCAATGATGGCCACCAAACCGTCCAAGTCACCCACCCAGTTATCCCTGGGGGGGACAAAATACGGTTCGGCGACCACAGCCACGTGAATCGACCACTCTGCCATGCTCTGGAGCAAGAGATCCTGAGCTCTAGCAGAGTGGTTGATATTGCCCTGGAGGAAATGGTAGAGCGCCATTATGCGCAATCCATTCCCTCGACAACGGTCCTGGGCCGGGAGTCGGCCGCGGAGCTACTAGCCTGCGGGGGTGGCGAGATTTCCCCGGCAGGCTTAGAGCTCCTCTTCTTTTTTTTCTTTTTGTTGGCTTTGCTGGCAGGCGCGCCACAGGCCCCTCCGCCCATTTTGTGCCCCGCTGGCTTCCCCGCAGCCGAGCATAAGCTGCAGTTCAGCGCCGCGGAACACTGGGCCGCCTTGTGGCCGGGCTGACCGCAGCGATAACAAAGATCGCTACGGTCAATCTCAGCGGTGCACTTTGCCCGGACATGCCCCTTCTCCAGGCATCGGAAACACCGCATAGCCCGGGGCTGCAGGAGTTTCACCCTCGCTGCAACCCAGCCAACCAGCAATCTGCCGCTATCGGCGATCTTCTTCGCCGACGCAACAGGGCACCGAACCAAGACTACGCCGAGTCCGGTGGCGTCGGCGCGTATATCGCCGGCCCGCACCTTGTCCGGCGGACACTCTCCGCTTCGGGCAACGGCCGCCACCACCTCCTCAGAGGTCACGGAGTCGTCCAGACCAGTAATCCGCACCTCTGCGGTTTTCACTGGCCTGGAGACCCGGACGTCCTCAGGGTTGAGGACCTCCCTCATCTTGGCGGCCAGAGCGTCCGCCTTTTCGGCACTGCCGCTCGCAGCACCAGCCACCTCGAACAGCCGCGCACCCGTGGCAGCCTGCCTGAGGGTGACGGACTGGAGGCCAAGATCTGCTAATTTGATCTTGGCCTTGGCCTCGGCGATGACCGACTGGTACGTGACGCCGCGCTCCGTAGCTCCGGGCTGTAGCGTGAGCGTCACAGCCTCGGAACGCGGGGCACGTACCGTCGGTCCTTTGCGACCGCCTGTGGTAGTCCGTCGCGCAGGCTGCGCAACCGCCTTTGCGGTTCCACCGGGGGCGGATGCAGCTGCTGCGGCCTTCTTGGCGGCTTTGCGGGCCTTCTTGCGGCCTCCCGCGACTTCCGCCCAGGTGTTACCCTTAGACCCGGCGGCAGTCGTGGGCTGTTCGCTCGGGGGAGCTCCCTCCGCGGGCGTGGCCTCCACGGGCTTTCTAGACCCCTCCACAGTCTTTTTGGCTCCCTCCTTTCTCCGTCTGTCCGCAGCGAGCGGCGGGCGAAGGGTTTCGGCCGGGAGGAGTCTTGCCTCTATGGCCTCCAGCCTGGCACCCACCATATTCCCGCACTGCATCATGCAGATGCGCGCGATCCTTTCGACCTCCGCATCTGCAAGTGCAGGGGTCGACGACGGAGCCGGGAGCGGGGCCAACGCCGTGGCCGTGACCGGAGAGGTGCCGGTGGCCGGTGGAGTTGCCTTCAGGGCGGCAAACTGCCGCTTGAGGTCCTCCAGCTCGGATCGGAGTTGGCCATTCTCCTCCCACAACTTTGCCGTCTCCTCCGTGCTCGATCGGTTCAGGAGGACCCCAACCGCCTCCTTGATGCCGTCAGCCGCCTCCTTTAGGGCGCGCGTGAACGTGCCCTTCAGGCTGCCCGACTTGGTGGCAACCTTCAGGACGACATCCACCCCGTCCATAACTTGGCGGCTGAGCGCCACCGCCGATACGCTCCCCCCGGCAGCCATCCGAGCGGATCGCCGCTCTCGGGCCTGTCGAGCCAACTCGCTGACTTCGTCAGCAGCGACAGCCTTCTTTTGCGCCCGCCTGGCAGCATTCGCCTCCGCCTTATTGGACCCCAGTGAGGCCAGGGAGGATGCCTCACTCAGGTCTACTATCGAGGGCCCGGGGTCACTCTCCACGCTCTCCCCCGGACCCTCTACGGGAGCCGGTGTAGCGGGTCGAGCGATCGGCACGAACCGACCCATTCGGTCACGGCCCGGCAGCCGAACGGGTGCTCCGCCCGCCATTGCGCGACCCCGCCCTCTCTGTGCCGTTGGCACCTTGGCGGCCGACAGGTTCTCCTCACTGGAGGAGAGGCCCATCGACCCCGAGTCCTCGCTGCGCGGGCGCTTCCTCCAGAATTTGGAGTTGCGCCCGCGCGTGTCCTGGTCGGACATGTGGTCCTCACCAGGACCTGAGCCTCCTCGGCTCTTGTTGCCGTCGGTGACGACAAGCGGCTCGTCTCCTGCGTCACACAGGCGCTCCAGGCTAACCCGGAGCCTTTCTTGCGACGCAAGAGGTTTGGATGGGTTTTGGGTTTTTGATTTAGTAGAATCCATGTTGTTCCCACGAGTAAAAAGCAACTAGATGTCAACCCGGGCAGAGGCTTAAATACCCGGGCAAGCCTACATACTGCTGGGGGCGGCAGGTACCAGCAGGTGGGAGCGCTAACGACCGTACCCCCTACGGCCATTCATCCCCTCGCCGCGCTCCCGAAACTTGGGATTGGGTGGTTTTTTATCTTAGAGGTGTCCTTCCTCTGGGGCCGGGCGGTTAAGCCAAGCCCCTCGACGGCGGCATTAAGGCATGCCTCCGTCCGCTGTCCGGCCAACCCGACTCAGCGGACCCGCCGAAAGGTTTGCTCCTCAATGAATGAGGAGACAAACAACGAACCCCGCTTAGATGCGCCTGCACCCAAGCGGGTGTGGTCGCGTCCTCGCCCGATCGACTACGTCGACGGATCAGGAGCGACCCCTCCTGCAGAAGTTAGCTCCGGACAATAATACTCCTCTACCCTACCCCCCGCGAAGAGATTATTGTCCGTGACCCAGGGTGCACCAGGCCCAGCGACTGCTCTTCCCCCCGGACGTATCCGCAGGGGACCAGCAGCCGCCGAGCGCACGTGGAGGTCTTCTGCACGCACCCCACACAAGTGGAACCTAACCTAACCTTTTTTTTTTTTTTTTTTTTTTTTTTTTTTTTTTTGTTTCGGGGTGGAAAATCCTCATGGATGTCCGCCGCCCTGGGGCGGGCGGCGGGGTCTGTCAGACTCTTACTGACTAAAAACCACCCCGGTGTTCCCTCTCTCACCTACGCCGGGGGTCGCGGGAACGAACGATACTTCCGCAACCCCCGGCTGGTGCTGGCCCGCTCCTGCGGGCCTCTCCTCGTGTCAGGGGGGGGAGTGAGGTGTTAAACTCCCCCCGCGACGTCTAAGAGGGGCGCGCGTGGAACACTACGCGCCGCCGCCTCGGGTCCAGATGTGTGGGGGGCGACGGACGTCCCCAAGTCCGTCGCCCCTGGACCCATTTAGGGGGGCTGGAAGAGGGCGTTATCCGCCCTCCGCCGACGCCCGGTGCGCCTGCTGCGGGCGGGGTGAGGGGACGAGATCTCCCTCTCCCTTTCCGCAGCCTCCTTCTGCGAGACGACTGTTTCGCAGAAGGAAACCACCGCGTCCCAGGACTCCTCGCTGCCGACCATAGACTCGACCACGGCCGGCAGCGACAGGTCACTGCCTACTCCTGAGATGAGGGCACGGCGTGGCTCCTCCCAAGCGGCACACTCTGCCAGCGTGTGCCGCGCCGTGTCCTCCCGGCAGTCGACGCAGTGGTGACACCGGGCGTCCGGCTCCCTGTTTATGCGACACAGGTACTTCCCGAAGCAACCATGCCCCGAGAGCACCTGCGTCGCCCGAAACGACAGGGAGCCGTGCCTCCTCCCGAGCCAAACCTAACCTAACCTTTTTTTTTTTTTTTTTTGTTTCGGGGTGGAAAATCCTCATGGATGTCCGCCGCCCTGGGGCGGGCGGCGGGGTCTGTCAGACTCTTACTGACTAAAAACCACCCCGGTGTTCCCTCTCTCACCTACGCCGGGGGTCGCGGGAACGAACGATACTTCCGCAACCCCCGGCTAGTGCTGGCCCGCTCCTGCGGGCCTCTCCTCGTGTCAGGGGGGGGAGTGAGGTGTTAAACTCTCCCCGCGACGTCTAAGAGGGGCGCGCGTGGAACACTACGCTCCGCCGCCTCGGGTCCAGATGTGTGGGGGGCGACGAACGTCCCCAAGTCCGTCGCCCCTGGACCCATTTAGGGGGGCTGGAAGAGGGCGTTATCCGCCCTCCGCCGACGCCCGGTGCGCCTGCTGCGGGCCGGGTGAGGGGACGAGATCTCCCTCTCCCTTTCCGCAGCCTCCTTCTGCGAGACGACTGTTTCGCAGAAGGAAACCACCGCGTCCCAGGACTCCTCGCTGCCGACCATAGACTCCACCACGGCCGGCAGCGACAGGTCACTGCCTACTCCTGAGATGAGGGCACGGCGCGGCTCCTCCCAAGCGGCACACTCTGCGAGCGTATGCCGCGCCGTGTCCTCCCGGCAGTCGACGCAGTGGTGACACCGGGCGTCCGGCTCCCTGTTTATGCGACACAGGTACTTCCCGAAGCAACCATGCCCCGAGAGCACCTGCGTCGCACGAAACGACAGGGAGCCGTGCCTCCTCCCGAGCCAGCGCTCGAGCACCGGCCGGACCGCCTCGATGGTGTCGAGGCCGGCGGTAGGGCGTAAAAGCCTGTCCCGCCATTCCGCCACCAGGACCTCGCGGAGCTGAGACCGACGCAGCTCCCAGTGTCGCTGCATCGGTCGCTCGCCCCGTGCCCTCATTTCCTCGCGCCACCGATATAGCGACGCGAGTACTTTCGCCTCGAGGTCCCAGGGCGGGGATCCGGCCAGTGCACAAGCCGCCTCGTAAGAGATCGTGCGATACCCCCTGATGACTCTGACGGCCATCGCTCTTTGCGGTTTTCGCAAAACTGCGATGCTTCCGGCCGTCAGGTCCGAAGCCCACACCGGGGCCCCGTACAGGGCCATGGATCGCACGATCCCCACGTAGAGCCGCCTGCAGGCGGCGCTCGGGCCCCCCAAATTGGGAAGCAGCGTTGATAGCGCCCCAGCAGCGCCCAACAACTTGGGCGCCAGCCGCCGGAAGTGGGGCTCGAAACTCCACCGGCTGTCGAGCACCAATCCCAGGTACTTCATGGTGGACTCGACAGCAATCCGAGCCCCCCCGACCACGATGTGTGAGCCGGGCGGCGGCGCCCGCCGGGGGCCATGAAACACCATGGCCTCCGACTTGTTGAGGGCCACCTCCAGGCCTAGGCGACGTATGCGGCCCACCACCTGTGAGACCGCAGCCGTCGCCAGCAACGCTGCCTCCCTGTGCGAGCTCCCCCGGGCGGTGACCAGCGTGTCATCGGCATAACACGTCAGGTCCACGCCCGGTTGGAGCTGGCCCCTCAGCACCCAGTCGTACCCGATGTTCCACAGGAGCGGTCCTAGGACCGAGCCCTGTGGAACACCGCACGACATGCGGCGCTGGTTTCCGCCATCACGTCCCACGTAGGTGACACACCTCTCGGACAGATAAGCCCCAACGACGCGGCGGAGGTAGGGAGGCACCCGATGATACCGCAGTGCCTCCCGAATACAACTCCAGGGCAGGGTGTTGAAGGCGTTGGAAATGTCCAAGGACACCGCCAACATCACCCCACCCCGGGACACCGCTTCCTCCGCCAGGACTCTCACCCGCGACACAGCGTGTATGGTGGAGCGCCCATGCCGAAAGCCGAACTGGCTTTCGTCCAGGTCCGGCCCCTCTCCGCACAAGTGGCCGACGAGGCGGGCTGCGATAATCCTCTCGAACAGCTTGCCCACCTCGTCTAGCAGCACTATGGGCCGGTACGCGGACGCCGAGTCCGCAGGGCGCCCCGCCTTCCTGAGCAGGACCAGACGACCAGATTTCCACAAAGTGGGAAACTGGCCCTGCTCAAGGCACGCTGTGTAGAGTCCTCTCAGTTGGGGCTCAAGCTCCTTCAGAGCGAGGGCCAACACGCAGCCGTGGATCCCGTCGGGCCCCGGAGCCACGTTCTTGGCCCGGAGCCGCATCACGGCTGCCCTCATCTCTGCCTGTGTCACCTCTGGGACGCTGATGGCATTCTCCTCCGTAGACTCTGCGGCTGTGGGCAAAGCCATCGGCGGCGGAGTGTGCTCCGCTCTAGCCGGGAAGAGGGCTGCAACTACCTCCTCCAGCAGCTCGGGTTGGAGACTCTCCGTGAGTGGAGGCGCCGCGGCTCGAAGCTTGCCTCGAACCGCTCGATACGGGCGCCCCCACGGATCTCCGTCCAGAGTCTCCAACATCTCCTCCCTGCCTCGCGTCTTCGCCTCGCCGATGGCCAGCCACAGAGTCTCCTTCGCCGCGCGGTACACCTCATACAGCGCGGCTTCTTCGTCAGGGACCCGACGACGTCTCCTCCGGTATCGGGTGTACTGGCGCCTGACCGCCACGCACGCGACGCGCAGCTGCGCGATCTCGGCGGTCCACCAGTACACCTGGCGCCTTCCTGACTGTGTGTGGACCCGGGGCATGGACGCGTCGCTAATTTGCGTCATCGCCCCGCGGAACCACAGCGCCTCCTGCTCGACGTCGACGGGTCCGTTCGTTGCCGACTCCCGAACCCAAGCCTGGACAATAGCAGCTTCCTCGAGAAGCTCCCTGTCGATGTGCTTACGCGCCCAGCGCGGACCGTCCGTTCGCGGGGCCGGTGAACCGCGGCCGCCAGTGGTCTGGGCGGAGACGTCGAAACGGATGTAACGGTGATCCGACAACGTCTCCACCTCCACGGCGACACGCCAGTCGCGGACACGGCTCGCGACAGCGGGGCTAGCGAACGAGACGTCCACTATAGACCCGCCCCGCTGCCGCACGCACGTGTGCACCGAGCCCCGATTTAGGACGGTCAAGCCAGTCGCGACCGCCCATTCCTCCAGCACCTCGCCCCTAGCATCGGTCACAGGGGATCCCCACGCCGCAGACTTGGCGTTGAGATCCCCCAGCAACAGCACAGGGCGAGGGTGGAGTCGGCCCACGACGGCACCCAACTCGACAAGGAACCTCTCGAAGTCGGCGAGACTCTTGTTGGGCGAAAAATACGCCCCAACCGTGCCAATGCCGTCCGCGAGGGCGGCTACCCAGCCGTGTCCTCGGGACGGGTTGGCAAGAGCCCCGCCAATGATGGCCACCAAACCGTCCAAGTCACCCACCCAGTTATCCCTGGGGGGGACAAAATACGGTTCGGCGACCACAGCCACGTGAATCGACCACTCTGCCATGCTCTGGAGCAAGAGATCCTGAGCTCTAGCAGAGTGGTTGATATTGCCCTGGAGGAAATGGTAGAGCGCCATTATGCGCAATCCATTCCCTCGGCAACGGTCCTGGGCCGGGAGTCGGCCGCGGAGCTACTAGCCTGCGGGGGTGGCGAGGTTTCCCCGGCAGGCTTAGAGCTCCTCTTCTTCTTTTTCTTCTTGGCCTTGCTGGCAGGCGCGCCACAGGCCCCTCCGCCCACTTTGTGCCCCGCTGGCTTCCCCGCAGCCGAGCATAAGCTGCAGTTCAGCGCCGCGGAACACTGGGCCGCCTTGTGGCCGGGCTGACCGCAGCGATAGCAAAGATCGCTACGGTCAATCTCGGCGGTGCACTTTGCCCGGACATGCCCCTTCTCCAGGCAACGGAAACACCGCAGAGCCCGGGGCTGCAGGAGTTTCACCCTCGCTGCAACCCAGCCAACCAGCAATCTGCCGCTATCGGCGATCTTCTTCGCCGACGCTACAGGGCACCGAACCCAGACTACGCCGAGTCCGGTGGCGTCGGCGCGTATATCGCCGGCCCGCACCTTGTCCGGCGGACACTCTCCGCTTCGGGCAACGGCCGCCACCACCTCCTCAGAGGTCACGGAGTCGTCCAGACCAGTAATCCGCACCTCTGCGGTTTTCACTGGCCTGGAGACCCGGACGTCCTCAGGGTTGAGGACCTCCCTCATCTTGGCGGCCAGAGCGTCCGCCTTTTCAGCACTGCCGCTCGCAGCACCAGCCACCTCGAACAGCCGCGCACCCGTGGCAGCCTGCCTGAGGGTGACGGACTGGAGGCCAAGATCAGATAATTTGATCTTGGCCTTGGCCTCGGCGATGACCGACTGGTACGTTACGCCGCGCTCCGTAGCTCTGGGCTGTAGCGTGAGCGTCACAGCCTCGGAACGCGGGGCACGTATCGTCGGTCCTTTGCGACCGCCTGTGGCAGTCCGCCGTGCAGGCTGCGCAACCGCCTTTGCGGTTCCACCGGGGGCGGATGCAGCTGCTGCGGCCTTCTTGGCGGCTTTGCGGGCCTTCTTGCGGCCCCCCGCGACTTCCGCCCAGGTGTTACCCTTAGACCCGGCGGCAGTCGTGGGCTGTGCGCTCGGGGGAGCTCCCTCCGCGGGCGTGGCCTCCGCGGGCTTTCTGGACCCCTCCACAGGCTTTTTGGCCCCCTCCTTCCTCCGTCTGTCCGCAGCGAGCGGCGGGCGAAGGGTTTCGGCCGGGAGGAGCCTTGCCTCTATGGCCTCCAGCCTGGCACCCACCATATTCCCGCACTGCATCATGCAGATGCGCGCGATCCTTTCGACCTCCGCATCCGCAAGTGCAGGGGCCGAAGACGGAGCCGGGAGCGGGGCCAACGCCAGGGCCGTGACCGGAGAGGTGCCGGTGGCCGGTGGAGTTGCCTTCAGGGCGGCAAACTGCCGCTTGAGGTCCTCCAGCTCGGATCGGAGTTGGCCATTCTCCTCCCACAACTTTGCCGTCTCCTCCGAGCTCGTTCGGTTCAGGAGGACCCCAACCGCCTCCTTGATGCCGTCAGCCGCCTCCTTTAGGGCGCGCGTGAACGTGCCCTTCAGGCTGCCCGACTTGGTGGCAACCTTCAGGACGACATCCACGCCGTCCATAACTTGGCGGCTGAGCGCCACCGCCGATACGCTCCCCCCGGCAGCCATCCGAGCGGATCGCCGCTCTCGGGCCTGTCGAGCCAGCTCACTGACTTCGTCAGCAGCGACAGCCTTCCTTTGCGCCCGCCTGGCAGCATTCGCCTCCGCCTTATTGGACCCCAGTGAGGCCAGGGAGGATGCCTCGCTCAGGTCCACTATCGAGGGCCCGGGGTCACTCTCCACGCTCTCCCCCGGACCTTCTATGGGAGCTGGTGTAGCGGGTCGAGCGATCGGCACGAACCGACCCATTCGGTCACGGCTCGGCAGCCGAACGGGTGCTCCGCCCGCCATTGCGCGACCCCGCCCTCTCTGTGCCGTTGGCACCTTGGCGGCCGACAGGTTCTCCTCACTGGAGGAGAGGCCCATCGACCCCGAGTCCTCGCTTCGCGGGCGTTTCCTCCAAAATTTGGAGGGACACCCGTGCGAGTAAGGGTCCTTCTCAGGACGTGAGCCTCCTCGGCTCTTGTTGCCGTCGGCGACGACAAGCGGCTCCTCTCCTGCGCCACACAGGCGCTCCAGGCTAACCCGGAGCTCCCTTTCTTGCGACGCAAGAGGTTTACTATTTGGGTTTTGGTGGCTTTTAGATTTATTTTCCATACAGTTCCCACGAGTAGAAAGCAAATAAATGTCAACCCGGGCAGAGGCTTAAATACCCGGGCAAGCCTACATACTGCTGGGGGCGGCAGGTACCAGCAGGTGGGAGCGCTAACGACCGTACCCCCTACGGCCATTCATCCCCTCGCCGCGCTCCCGAAACTTGGGATTAGGTGGTTTTTTATCTTAGAGGTGTCCTTCCTCTGGGGCCGGGTGGTTAAGCCAAGCCCCCCGACGGCGGCATTGAGGCATGCCTCCGTCCGCTGTCCGGCCATCCCGACTCAGCGGACCCGTCGAAAGGTTTGCTCCTCAATGAATGAGGAGACAAACGTACGAACCCCGCTTAGATGCGCCTGCACCCAAGCGGGTGTGGTCGCGTCCTCGCCCGATCGACTACGTCGACGGATCAGGAGCGACCCCTCCTGCAGAAGTTAGCTCCGGACAATAATACTCCTCTACCCTACCCCCCGCGAAGAGATTATTGTCCGTGACCCAGGGTGCACCAGGCCCAGCGACTGCTCTTCCCCCCGGACGTATCCGCAGGGGACCAGCAGCCGCCGAGCGCACGTGGAGGTCTTCTGCACGCACCCCAACCTAACCTAACCTAACCTAACCTTTTTTTTTTTTTTTTTTGTTTCGGGGTGGAAAATCCTCATGGATGTCCGCCGCCCTGGGGCGGGTGGCGGGGTCTGTCAGACTCTTACTGACTAAAAACCACCCCGGTGTTCCCTCTCTCACCTACGCCGGGGGTCGCGGGAACGAACGATACTTCCGCAACCCCCGGCTGGTGCTGGCCCGCTCCTGCGGGCCTCTCCTCGTGTCAGGGGGGGGAGTGAGGTGTTAAACTCCCCCCGCGACGTCTAAGAGGGGCGCGCGTGGAACACTACGCGCCGCCGCCTCGGGTCCTGATGTGTGGGGGGCGACGGACGTCCCCAAGTCCGTCGCCCCTGGACCCATTTATGGGGGCTGGAAGAGGGCGTTGTCCGCCCTCCGCCTACGCCCGGTGCGCCTGCTGCGGGCGGGGTGAGGGGATGAGATCTCCCTCTCCCTTTCCGCAGCCTCCTTCTGCGAGACGACTGTTTCGCAGAAGGAAACCACCGCGTCCCAGGACTCCTCGCTGCCGACCATAGACTCCACCACGGCCGGCAGCGATAGGTCACTGCCTACTCCTGAGATGAGAGCACGGCGCGGCTCCTCCCAAGCGGCACACTCTGCCAGCGTGTGCCGCGCCGTGTCCTCCCGGCAGTCGACGCAGTGGTGACACCGGGCGTCCGGCTCCCTGTTTATGCGACACAGGTACTTCCCGAAGCAACCATGCCCCGAGAGCACCTGCGTCGCACGAAACGACAGGGAGCCGTGCCTCCTCCCGAGCCAGCGCTCGAGCACCGGCCGGACCGCCTCGATGGTGTCGAGGCCGGCGGTAGGGCGTGAAAGCCTGTCCCGCCATTCCGCAACCAGGACCTCGCGGAGCTGAGACCGACGCAGCTCCCAGTGTCGCTGCATCGGTCGCTCGCCCCGCGCCCTCATTTCCTCGCGCCACCGATACAGCGACGCGAGTACTTTCGCCTCGAGGTCCCAGGGCGGGGATCCGGCCAGTGCACAAGCCGCCTCGTAGGAGATCGTGCGATACCCCCTGATGACTCTGACGGCCATCGCTCTTTGCGGTTTCCGCAGAACTGCGATACTGCCGGCCGTCAGGTCAGAGGCCCACACCGGGGCCCCGTACAGGGCCATGGATCGCACGATCCCCACGTAGAGCCGCCTACAGGCGGCGCTCGGGCCCCCCAGATTGGGAAGCAGCGTTGATAGCGCCCCAGCAGCGCCCAACAACTTGGGCGCCAGCCGCCGGAAGTGGGGCTCGAAATTCCACCGGCTGTCGAGCACCAATCCTAAATACTTCATGGTGGACTCGACAGCGATCCGAGCCCCCCCGACCACGATGTGTGAGCCGGGCGGCGGCGCCCGCCGGGGGCCATGAAACACCATGGCCTCCGACTTGTTGAGGGCCACCTCCAGGCCTAGGCGACGTATGCGGCCCACCACCTGTGAGACCGCAGCCGTCGCCAGCAACGCTGCCTCCCTGTGCGAGCTCCCCCGGGCGGTGACCAGCGTGTCATCGGCATAACACGTCAGGTCCACGCCCGGTTGGAGCTCGCCCCTCAGCACCCAGTCGTACCCGATGTTCCACAGGAGCGGGCCCAGGACCGAGCCCTGTGGAACACCGCACGACATGCGGTGCTGGTTTCCGCAACCTAACCTAACCTAACCTAACCTTTTTTTTTTTTTTTTTTTGTTTCGGGGTGGAAAATCCTCATGGATGTCCGCCGCCCTGGGGCGGGCGGCGGGGTCTGTCAGACTCTTACTGACTAAAAACCACCCCGGTGTTCCCTCTCTCACCTACGCCGGGGGTCGCGGGAACGAACGATACTTCCGCAACCCCCGGCTGGTGCTGGCCCGCTCCTGCGG
The DNA here is from genome assembly GCA_949629135.1 of Eremobia ochroleuca. Classification (NCBI taxonomy): domain Eukaryota; kingdom Metazoa; phylum Arthropoda; class Insecta; order Lepidoptera; family Noctuidae; genus Eremobia; species Eremobia ochroleuca. The sequence goes on from OX451393.1 coordinate 20,380, forward strand.
GCCTCTCCTCCTGTCAGGGGGGGGAGTGAGGTGTTAGACTCCCCCCGCGACGTCTAAGAGGGGCGCGCGTGGAACACTACGCGCCGCCGCCTCGGGTCCAGATGTGTGGGGGGCGACGGACGTCCCCAAGTCCGTCGCCCCTGGACCCATTTAGGGGGGCTGGAAGAGGGCGTTATCCGCCCTCCGCCGACGCCCGGTGCGCCTGCTGCGGGCCGGGTGAGGGGACGAGATCTCCCTCTCCCTTTCCGCAGCCTCCTTCTGCGAGACGACTGTTTCGCAGAAGGAAACCACCGCGTCCCAGGACTCCTCGCTGCCGACCATAGACTCGACCACGGCCGGCAGCGATAGGTCACTGCCTACTCCTGAGATGAGGGCACGGCGTGGCTCCTCCCAAGCGGCACACTCTGCCAGCGTATGCCACGCCGTGTCCTCCCGACAGTCGACGCAGTGGTGACACCGAGCGTCCGGCTCCCTGTTTATGCGACACAGGTACTTCCCGAAGCAACCATGCCCCGAGAGCACCTGCGTCACCCGAAACGATAGGGAGCCGTGCCTCCTCCCGAGCCATTCGTCGAGCACTGGTCGGATCGCCCCGACAATAGCGAGGCCGGCGGTAGGGCGTAAAAGCCTGTCCCGCCATTCCGCCACCAGGACCTCGCGGAGCTGAGACCGACGCAGCTCCCAGTGTCGCTGCATCGGTCGCTCGCCCCGCGCCCTCATTTCCTCGCGCCACCGATACAGCGACGCGAGTACTTTCGCCTCGAGGTCCCAGGGCGGGGATCCGGCCAGTGCACAAGCCGCCTCGTAGGAGATCGTGCGATACCCCCTGATGACTCTGACGGCCATCGCTCTTTGCGGTTTCCGCAGAATTGCGATACTGCCGGCCGTCAGGTCAGAGGCCCACACCGGGGCCCCGTACAGGGCCATGGATCGCACGATCCCCACGTAGAGCCGCCTACAGGCGGCGCTCGGGCCCCCCAAATTGGGAAGCAGCGTTGACAGCGCCCCAGCAGCGCCCAACAACTTGGGCGCCAGCCGCCGGAAGTGGGGCTCGAAATTCCACCGGCTGTCGAGCACCAATCCTAGGTATTTCATGGTGGACTCGACAGCGATCCGAGCTCCCCCGACCACGATGTGTGAGCCGGGTGGCGGCGCCCGCCGGGGGCCATGAAACACCATGGCCTCCGACTTGTTGAGGGCCACCTCCAGGCCTAGGCGACGTATGCGGCCCACCACCTGTGAGACCGCAGCCGTCGCCAACAACGCTGCCTCCCTGTGCGAGCTCCCCCGGGCGGTGACCAGCGTGTCATCGGCATAACACGTCAGGTCCACGCCCGGTTGGAGCTCGCCCCTCAGCACCCAGTCGTACCCGATGTTCCACAGGAGCGGGCCCAGGACCGAGCCCTGTGGAACACCGCACGACATGCGGCGCTGGTTTCCGCCATCACGTCCCACGTAGGTGACACACCTCTCGGACAAATAAGCCCCAACTATGCGGCGGAGGTAGGGAGGCACGCGGTGATACCGCAGTGCCTCCCGAATACAACTCCAGGGCAGGGTGTTGAAGGCGTTGGAAATGTCCAAGGACACCGCCAACATCACCCCACCCCGGGACACCGCTTCCTCCGCCAGGACTCTCACCCGCGACACAGCGTGTATGGTGGAGCGCCCATGCCGAAAGCCGAACTGGCTCTCGTCCAGGTCCGGCCCCTCTCTGCACAAGTGGCCGACGAGGCGGGCTGCGATAATCCGCTCAAACAGCTTACCCACCTCGTCTAGCAGCACTATGGGCCGGTACGCGGACGCCGAGTCCGCAGGGCGCCCCGCCTTCCTGAGCAGGACCAGACGACCAGATTTCCACAAAGTGGGAAACTGGCCCTGCTCCAGGCACGCTGTGTAGAGTCCTCTCAGTTGGGGCTCAAGCTCCTTCAGAGCGAGGGCTAACACGCAGCCGTGGATCCCGTCGGGCCCCGGAGCCACGTTCTTGGCCCGGAGCCGCATCACGGCTGCCCCCATCTCTGCCTGTGTCACCTCTGGGACGCTGATGGCATTCTCCTCCGTAGACTCCGTGGCTGTGGGCAAAGCCATCGGCGGCGGAGTATGCTCCGCTCTGGCCGGGAAGAGGGCTGCGACTACCTCCTCCAGCAGCTCGGGTTGGAGACTCTCCGTGAGTGGAGGCGCCGCGGCTCGAAGCTTGCCTCGAACCGCTCGATACGGGCGCCCCCACGGATCTCCGTCCAGAGTCTCCAACATCTCTTCCCTGCCTCGCGTCTTCGCCTCGCCGATGGCCAGCCACAGAGTCTCTTTCGCCGCGCGGTACACCTCATACAGCGCGGCTTCTTCGTCAGGGACCCGACGACGTCTCCTCCGGTATCGGGTGTACTGGCGCCTGACCGCCACGCACGCGACGCGCAGCTGCGCGATCTCGGCGGTCCACCAGTACACCTGGCGCCTTCCTGACTGTGTGTGGACCCGGGGCATGGACGCGTCGCTGATCTGCGTCATCGCCCCGCGGAACCACAGCGCCTCCTGCTCGACGTCGACGGGTCCGTTCGTTGCCGACTCCCGAACCCAGGCCTGGACAATAGCAGCTTCCTCGAGAAGCTCCCTGTCGATGCGCTTACGCGCCCAGCGCGGACCGTCCGTTCGCGGGGCCGGTGAACCGCGGCCGCCAGTGGTCTGGGCGGAGACGTCGAAACGGATGTAACGGTGATCCGACAACGTCTCCACCTCCACGGCGACACGCCAGTCGCGGACACGGCTCGCGACAGCGGGGCTAGCGAACGAGACGTCCACTATAGACCCGCCCCGCTGCCGCACGCACGTGTGCACCGAGCCCCGATTTAGGACGGTCAAGCCCGTCGCGACCGCCCATTCCTCCAGCACCTCGCCCCTAGCATCGGTCACAGAGGATCCCCACGCCGCAGACTTGGCGTTGAGATCCCCCAGCAACAGCACAGGGCGAGGGTGGAGTCGGCCCACGACGGCACCCAACTCGACAAGGAACCTCTCGAAGTCGGCGAGACTCTTGTTGGGCGAAAAATACGCCCCAACCGTGCCAATGCCGTCCGCGAGGGCGGCTACCCAGCCGTGTCCTCGGGACGGGTTGACAAGAGCCCCGCCAATGATGGCCACCAAACCGTCCAAGTCACCCACCCAGTTATCCCTGGGGGGGACAAAATACGGTTCGGCGACCACAGCCACGTGAATCGACCACTCTGCCATGCTCTGGAGCAAGAGATCCTGAGCTCTAGCAGAGTGGTTGATATTGCCCTGGAGGAAATGGTAGAGCGCCATTATGCGCAATCCATTCCCTCCGCACCATTCCTAGGCCGGGAGTCGGCCGAAGCGGAGCCAGGCTGAGGGGGGGGTAAAGGGCCCCCGGCAGTCTTGGCACCTCTTCTCTTCCCTTTCTGGGCGGGTGCGCCACAGGCCTTTCCGCCCGCTCTGTGCCCAGCGGGCCTCCCTGCAGCTGTACAGAGGCTGCAGTTCGGCGCCGCGGAGCACTGGGCCGCCTTGTGGCCGGCCACACCGCAGCGATAACACAGCTCGCTGCGGTCTATTTCGGCGGTGCACCGTGCCCGGACATGCCCAATGTCCAGGCACCGGTAGCACCGTATGGCCCTGGGTTGCAGCAGCTTAACCCTCGCTGCAACCCACCCCACCAACAGTCGTCCTGCGTCGGCGACCTTGTTCGCCGCCGCTACCGGACACCGCACCCAAATCGTGCCGAGCCCGGCAGCATCGGCGCGAACTTCGCCCGTGCGCACATCATCAGGCGGACATCCACCGCTTCTCGCAACGGCCGCCACGACCTCAGCCGGGGTCGTCGAGTCGTCCAGGCCACCGACACGCAGCTCTGCGGTCTTCATAGGCCTGGAAACCCGAACGTCCTCCGGGTCGAGGACCTCCCTCAGCTTGGCGGCCAGGATGTCCGCCTTTTCGCCGCTAGAGGCACCCGACACCTCGAGCAGTCGCGCCCCCGTCATCGCCGGCCTCATTTTGAGGCCGGACGGTATTCCAAGGTCGGGGAACGCGACCTTCGACTTCGCCTCCATCAGAACCGCCTTGTACGACAGGCCCCTTTCGATGGCTCCGGGCTGCAGCGTAATCACTACAGCCGCGGAGCGTGGGGTACGCACTTTAGGCGGCTTCTGGGTCTTCTTGGGTGTCGGTGCGGGCGGAGCGTTTGCCGGCGCCACCGCCTTCTTTTTTCGGCCCTGCTTGCCGACGGTCGTCCAGGCTCCCTCGGCAGGAACGGTCGCTGTCGCCGGGGGCACGGACGTACCGTCAGCAGGCTTCCCGGGCGCCTCCGATGGCTTTTTGGCCCCCTTTGCCGCCTGCTTGGCCCCCTTGGGTTTCCCGGCTGCGGCCGCCGGGCCCGGCTTAGCGGGCTCCTCCTTCCTCCGCCTATCCGCAGCAAGCGGCGGCCGGAGAGTTTCTGCCGGGAGGAGCCTCGACTCCAGGGCCTGCAGACGGGCATTCATCATACCCCCACACTGCAGCATGCAGATGCGAACGATCTTCTCGATCTCCGCATCCGCAGCTGCAGGGGTAGGAACTGACGACGGGGCCGACCGTGGCGGGGCCAACGGTGGTGTGGCTGACGGTGGCGGGGCCGACGGGGCCGACGGGGCCGACGGTGGCGGGGCCGCGACAAGAGCGGAAACGGTGGCCGCAGGACGCCTCTGCTGCCATTCCGCCCTCTGCGCGGCAAGTTCCCGCTCGAGGTCTTCCAGCTTGGCTTGGAGACGGGCGTTCTCCTCCCACAGCCTCGCCGTCTCCTCCGAGCTTGTGCGGCTAAGGAGGACCCCAACTGCCTCCTTTATGTCGCCAGCCGCCTCCTTAAGAGCGCGCGTGAACGTGCCCTTCAGGCTGCCAGATTTAGTGGCAACCTTCAGGACGACGTCCACGCCGTCCAAAACTTGGCGACTGAGCGCCACCGCGGACAAGCTCTCCCCGGCAGCCGCCTGAGCAGAGCGTCGCTCTCGGGCTAGCCGGGCCATCTCGCTGACCTCGTCAGCCGCCACCGCCTTCCGCTGCGCCCGCTTCGCTGCGTTCGCCTCCGCCTTGTTGCTTTGCAACATCAGCGGGGACGCAGCGGAGTCCTCGCTTGGGTCCCCCTGGGTCCCATCACTATCCGCGCTCTCTAGGCGCACTGGTGCCGGCGTAGCGGGCCGCAAAAAGCGACCACGTGAGTCGCGGGAAGGTAGCCGAGCGGAAGCTCCGCCCCCCACCACACGACCTCGCCCCCTCTGCGCGGTACCTATTTTTGCGGCCGACAGGTCTTCCTCGCTAGAGGAGAGCCCCATCGACCCCAAATCCTCGCTGCGCGGGCGCTTCCTCCAAAATTTGGAGTTGCACCCGCGCGTGTCCTGGTCGGACATGTGGTCCTCACCAGGACCTGAGCCTCCTCGGCTCTTGTTGCCGTCCACGACGGCAAGCGGCTTTCCTCCTGCGTCACCCAGGCGCTCCAGGCTAACCCGGAGCTCCTGTTCTTGCGACGGCAGAGGTTCGTCGGATGGGTTTGGGTTTTGGGTTTTTAGGTTATAAGAATCCATGTAATTCCCACGAGTGTAAAGCAAATACACGTCGACCCGGGCAGAGGCTTAAGTACCCGGGCAAGCCTACATACTGCTGGGGGCGGCAGGTACCAGCAGGTGGGAGCGCTAACGACCGTACCCCCTACGGCCATTCATCCCCTCGCCGCGCTCCCGAAACTTGGGATTGGGTGGTTTTTTATCTTAGAGGTGTCCTTCCTCTGGGGCCGGGCGGTTAAGCCAAGCCCCCCGACGGCGGCATTGAGGCATGCCTCCGTCCGCTGTCCGGCCATCCCGACTCAGCGGACCCGTCGAAATGTTTGCTCCTCAATGAATGAGGAGACAAACGTACGAACCCCGCTTAGATGCGCCTGCACCCAAGCGGGTGTGGTCGCGTCCTCGCCCGATCGACTACGTCGACGGATCAGGAGCGACCCCTCCTGCAGAAGTTAGCTCCGGACAATAATACTCCTCTACCCTACCCCCCGCGAAGAGATTATTGTCCGTGACCCAGGGTGCACCAGGCCCAGCGACTGCTCTTCCCCCCGGACGTATCCGCAGGGGACCAGCAGCCGCCGAGCGCACGTGGAGGTCTTCTGCACGCACCCCAACCTAACCTTTTTTTTTTTTTTTTTTTTTTTTTTTTTGTTTCGGGTTGGAAAATCCTCATGGATGTCCGCCGCCCTGGGGCGGGCGGCGGGGTCTGTCAGACTCTTACTGACTAAAAACCACCCCGGTGTTCCCTCTCTCACCTACGCCGGGGGTCGCGGGAACGAACGATACTTCCGCAACCCCCGGCTGGTGCTGGCCCGCTCCTGCGGGCCTCTCCTCGTGTCAGGGGGGGGAGTGAGGTGTTAAACTCCCCCCGCGACGTCTAAGAGGGGCGCGCGTGGAACACTACGCGCCGCCGCCTCGGGTCCAGATGTGTGGGGGGCGACGGACGTCCCCAAGTCCGTCGCCCCTGGACCCATTTAGGGGGGCTGGAAGAGGGCGTTATCCGCCCTCCGCCGACGCCCGGTGCGCCTGCTGCGGGCGGGGTGAGGGGACGAGATCTCCCTCTCCCTTTCCGCAGCCTCCTTCTGCGAGACGACTGTTTCGCAGAAGGAAACCACCGCGTCCCAGGACTCCTCGCTGCCGACCATAGACTCGACCACGGCCGGCAGCGACAGGTCACTGCCTACTCCTGAGATGAGGGCACGGCGTGGCTCCTCCCAAGCGGCACACTCTGCCAGCGTGTGCCGCGCCGTGTCCTCCCGGCAGTCGACGCAGTGGTGACACTGGGCGTCCGGCTCCCTGTTTATGCGACACAGGTACTTCCCGAAGCAACCATGCCCCGAGAGCACCTGCGTCGCCCGAAACGACAGGGAGCCGTGCCTCCTCCCGAGCCAGCGCTCGAGCACCGGCCGGACCGCCTCGATGGTGACGAGGCCGGCGGTAGGGCGCAAAAGCCTGTCCCGCCATTCCGCCACCAGGACCTCGCGGAGCTGAGACCGACGCAGCTCCCAGTGTCGCTGCATCGGTCGCTCGCCCCGCGCCCTCATTTCCTCGCGCCACCGATACAGCGACGCGAGTACTTTCGCCTCGAGGTCCCAGGGCGGGGCTCCGGCCAGTGCACAAGCCGCCTCGTAGGAGATCGTGCGATACCCCCTGATGACTCTGACGGCCATCGCTCTTTGCGGTTTTCGTAAAACCGCAATGCTGCCGGCCGTCAGGTCAGAAGCCCACACCGGGGCCCCGTACAGGGCCATGGATCGCACGATCCCCACGTAGAGCCGCCTACAGGCGGCGCTCGGGCCCCCCAGATTGGGAAGCAGCGTTGATAGCGCCCCAGCAGCGCCCAACAACTTGGGCGCCAGCCGCCGGAAGTGGGGCTCGAAACTCCACCGGCTGTCGAGCACCAATCCTAGGTATTTCATGGTGGACTCGACAGCGATCCGAGCCCCCCCGACCACGATGTGTGAGCCGGGTGGCGGCGCCCGCCGGGGGCCATGAAACACCATGGCCTCCGACTTGTTGAGGGCCACCTCCAGGCCTAGGCGACGTATGCGGCCCACCACCTGTGAGACCGCAGCCGTCGCCAGCAACGCTGCCTCCCTGTGCGAGCTCCCCCGGGCAGTGACCAGCGTGTCATCGGCATAACACGTCAGGTCCACGCCCGGTTGGAGCTCGCCCCTCAGCACCCAGTCGTACCCGATGTTCCACAGGAGCGGGCCCAGGACCGAGCCCTGTGGAACACCGCACGACATGCGGCGCTGGTTTCCGCCATCACGTCCCACGTAGGTGACACACCTCTCGGACAGATAAGCCCCAACTATGCGGCGGAGGTAGGGAGGCACCCGGTGATACCGCAGTGCCTCCCGAATACAACTCCAGGGCAGGGTGTTGAAGGCGTTGGAAATGTCCAAGGACACCGCCAACATCACCCCACCCCGGGACACCGCTTCCTCCGCCAGGACTCTCACCCGCGACACAGCGTGTATGGTAGAGCGCCCATGCCGAAAGCCGAACTGGCTCTCGTCCAGGTCCGGCCCCTCTCTGCACAAGTGGCCGACGAGGCGGGCTGCGATAATCCGCTCAAACAGCTTACCCACCTCGTCTAGCAGCACTATGGGCCGGTACGCGGACGCCGAGTCCGCAGGGCGCCCCGCCTTCCTGAGCAGGACCAGACGACCAGATTTCCACAAAGTGGGAAACTGGCCCTGCTCCAGGCACGCTGTGTAGAGTCCTCTCAGTTGGGGCTCAAGCTCCTTCAGAGCGAGGGCCAACACGCAGCCGTGGATCCCGTCGGGCCCCGGAGCCACGTTCTTGGCCCGGAGCCGCATCACAGCTGCCCCCATCTCTGCCTGTGTCACCTCTGGGACGCTGATGGCGTTCTCCTCCGTAGACTCTGCGGCTGTGGGCAAAGCCATCGGCGGCGGAGTATGCTCCGCTCTGGCCGGGAAGAGGGCTGCGACCACCTCCTCCAGCAGCTCGGGTTGGAGACTCTCCGTGAGTGGAGGCGCCGCGGCTCGAAGCTTGCCTCGAACCGCTCGATACGGGCGCCCCCACGGGTCTCCGTCCAGAGTCTCCAACATCTCCTCCCTGCCTCGCGTCTTCGCCTCGCCGATGGCCAGCCACAGAGTCTCCTTCGCCGCGCGGTACACCTCATACAGCGCGGCTTCTTCGTCAGGGACCCGACGACGTCTCCTTCGGTATCGGGTGTACTGGCGCCTGACCGCCACGCACGCGACGCGCAGCTGCGCGATCTCGGCGGTCCACCAGTACACCTGGCGCCTTCCTGACTGTGTGTGGACCCGGGGCATGGACGCGTCACTGATTTGCGTCATCGCCCCGCGGAACCACAGCGCCTCCTGCTCGACGTCGACGGGTCCGTTCGTTGCCGACTCCCGAACCCAGGCCTGGACAATAGCAGCTTCCTCGAGAAGCTCCCTGTCGATGCGCTTACGCGCCCAGCGCGGACCGTCCGTTCGCGGGGCCGGTGAACCGCGGCCGCCAGTGGTCTGGGCGGAGACGTCGAAACGGATGTAGCGATGATCCGACAATGTCTCCACCTCCACGGCGACACGCCAGTCGCGGACACGGCTCACGACAGCGGGGCTAGCGAACGAGACGTCCACTATAGACCCGCCCCGCTGCCGCACGCACGTGTGCACCGAGCCCCGATTTAGGACGGTCAAGCCAGTCGCGACCGCCCATTCCTCCAGCACCTCGCCCCTAGCATCGGTCACAGGGGATCCCCACGCCGCAGACTTGGCGTTGAGATCCCCCAGCAACAGCACAGGGTGAGGGTGGAGACGGCCCACGACGGCACCCAACTCGACAAGGAACCTCTCGAAGTCGGCGAGACTCTTGTTGGGCGAAAAATACGCCCCAACCGTGCCTATGCCGTCCGCGAGGGCGGCTACCCAGCCGTGTCCTCGGGACGGGTTGGCAAGAGCCCCGCCAATGATGGCCACCAAACCGTCCAAGTCACCCACCCAGTTATCCCTGGGGGGGACAAAATACGGTTCGGCGACCACAGCCACGTGAATCGACCACTCTGCCATGCTCTGGAGCAAGAGATCCTGAGCTCTAGCAGAGTGGTTGATATTGCCCTGGAGGAAATGGTAGAGCGCCATTATGCGCAATCCATTCCCTCGGCAACGGTCCTGGGCCGGGAGTCGGCCACGGAGCTACTAGCCTGCGGGGGTGGCGAGGTTTCCCCGGCAGGCTTAGACTTCCTCTTCTTTTTTTTCCTGTTGGCTTTGCTGGCAGGCGCGCCACAGGCCCCTCCGCCCACTTTGTGCCCCGCTGGCTTCCCCGCAGCCGAGCATAAGCTGCAGTTAAGCGCCGCGGAACACTGGGCCGCCTTGTGGCCGGGCTGACCGCAGCGATAGCAAAGATCACTACGGTCAATCTCAGCGGTGCACTTTGCCCGGACATGCCCCTTCTCCAGGCATCGGAAACACCGCAAAGCCCGGGGCTGCAGGAGTTTCACCCTCGCTGCAACCCAGCCAACCAGCAATTTGCCGCTCTCGGCGATCTTCTTCGCCGACGCAACAGGACACCGAACCCAGACTACGCCGAGTCCGGTGGCGTCGGCGCGTATATCGCCGGCCCGCACCTTGTCCGGCGGACACTCCCCGCTTCGGGCAACGGCCGCCACCACCTCCTCAGAGGTCACGGAGTCGTCCAGACCAGTAATCCGCACCTCTGCGGTTTTCACTGGCCTGGAGACCCGGACGTCCTCAGGGTTGAGGACCTCCCTCATCTTGGCGGCCAGAGCGTCCGCCTTTTCGGCACTGCCGCTCGCAGCACCAGCCACCTCGAACAGCCGCGCACCCGTGGCAGCCTGCCTGAGGGTGACGGACTGGAGGCCAAGATCTGATAATTTGATCTTGGCCTTGGCCTCGGCAATGACCGACTGGTACGTTACGCCGCGCTCCGCAGCTCCGGGCTGTAGCGTGAGCGTCACAGCTTCGGAACGCGGGGCACGTAACGTCGGTCCTTTGCGACCGCCTGTGGCAGTCCGCCGCGTAGGCTGCGCAGCCGCCTTTGCGGTTCCACCGGGGGGGGCGCTTGCAGCTGCTGCGGCCTTCTTGGCGGCTTTGCGGGCCTTCTTGCGGCCCGCGACTTCCGCCCAGGTGTCACCCTTAGACCCGGCAGTCGCTGGCTGGTCACTTGAAGGAGCTCCCTCCGCGGGCTTTTTGCTACCCTCCGCGGGCTTCCCCTTTTGAGGTGCAGGTCTCGGCGCCTCCTCAGTTCTCCGCGTGTCAGCCGCTAGAGGCGGACGGAGGATTTCCGCCGGGAGACGCCGAGAAATCGCCTCCAGCCGAGCATTAACCATGCTCCCGCACTGGAGCATGCAGAGCCGGACAATGCGCTCGACCTCTTCGTCGGTACGAGGGCTTGCCGGTCGCGGTGCGGGAGTCGGGGCCACTACAGGTGCGGCATCGGTGGACGAGCGTCGCTGCTGCTGCTCGCTTAGCGCAGCGACTTGCCGCCGGAGGTCCTCCAGGTCATTTCTGAGGCGGCTGTTTTCCTCCTGTAACTTTGCGACCTCGTCAGAGGCCGTCCTGTTGAGGAGGATGCCAACCGCCTCCCTGATATCCGCGGCAGCCTCTTTTAAGCCACGGGTGAATGTGCCCTTCAGGCTGCCGGACTTGGTGGCAACCTTCAGGACCAAGTCCACCCCATCCAGAGCCAGTTGGCTTAAGGCCACCGCAGATGGCTCTCCCCCTTCCGCCGCCAGAGCAGCTCGTCGCTCGCGAGCGCGTCGGGCCAATTCCGACACTTCGTCGGCCGCGACGGCTTTGCGCTGCTCCCTCTTGGCGGCGTTGAGCTCCGCCTTTGAGCTCCCCAGCGAGGCACAGCTTTCACCGCCGTCGCCAGGGTCCTCTGTAGTGACCCCCATGTCACTTTCTGCTTCGCTAGCCGCCGGGGTATTGGAGCGCATGAAGCGACCGTGCTTATCCCTCCGCGGCTGCGAAGCACTCGCCCCTCCCGATGCCTGCCGACCCCTCCTCGAAGTCGGCAACTTGGGGGCCGGTAGACCTTCCTCGTCTGAGGACTGGCACACTGGGCGCTTCCTAACGGAAGACGTCCCACGTGACCGGTTTCTACCGCTTCCAGTAGCCATATCCGCTACAGGGGCCTGGTCGCCTACCCCTGCGCATCCGTCGGTCACCAATTTAACACTCGCAGGCCCGGATACCTGCGAGCGCCGGGTGTCAACCGGGTCGCATGACAAAACATCGCTTCCAGTAGCCATATCCGCTACAGGGGCCTGGTCGCCTACCCCTGCGCATCCATCGGTCACAAATTTACCACTCGCAGGCCCGGATACCTGCGAGCGCCGGGCGTTAACCGGAGCGCACGACAAATCGCAATCATTTTCTTCGGACATTTTCATATTTACGATATGGGTGATACACACATCACTTCCCCACGGTGATGTGGCCGCTCTTTAGTGGGAGGGTATTTAAGCCTCCCGAGGCCCGCGAATGCCTTTAGTGCAGGATATACCGCCCGCTGTTCGGTAAACTAAACTAGCCTTAACAATTTTTTTTTTTTTTTTTTTTTTTTTTTTTTTTTTTTTTTTTTTTCCCCAAACTTAAAAACTAGCTAAACCTACCCACCACCTGGCACCGTGTCTCAAACACCTCGCCACGGATGCCCCTAGAACGCAGGTTGAGAAGCAACCCACGGTCTTCCCCACCTCGGTCACTGCGACGTACACGCCGCGCGCCTTCACCAGTGTACGCCCACTCACCTCCCTCTGTAAGCAGAGGAGGAGTGGACGTAGACCCGCCCATCTGTAGCCCGGTTCCCTTCACCAACCATCAAGGATGATCAGTGATTGGAACCATGACCCTTCCCCGTGTGTTGAAGATTAGCCGCCAGCCCCAACTGTCCACCAAACCCTGGTGGGCAGTTGGAGCCGCCGTTGCCCAGGGTGCGCCACGAGGAGGCTCTTCAACATGCACCCCAACCTAACCTTTTTTTTTTTTTTTTTTTTTTTTTTGTTTCGGGGTGGAAAATCCTCATGGATGTCCGCCGCCCTGGGGCGGGCGGCGGGGTCTGTCAGACTCTTACTGACTAAAAACCACCCCGGTGTTCCCTCTCTCACCTACGCCGGGGGTCGCGGGAACGAACGATACTTCCGCAACCCCCGGCTGGTGCTGGCCCGCTCCTGCGGGCCTCTCCTCGTGTCAGGGGGGGGAGTGAGGTGTTAAACTCCCCCCGCGACGTCTAAGAGGGGCGCGCGTGGAACACTACGCGCCGCCGCCTCGGGTCTTGATGTGTGGGGGGCGACGGACGTCCCCAAGTCCGCTGCCCCTGGACCCATTTAAGGGGGCTGGAAGAGGGCGTTGTCCGCCCTCCGCCGACGCCCGGTGCGCCTGCTGCGGGCGGGGTGAGGGGACGAGATCTCCCTCTCCCTTTCCGCAGCCTCCTTCTGCGAGACGACTGTTTCGCAGAAGGAAACCACCGCGTCCCAGGACTCCTCGCTGCCGACCATAGACTCCACCACGGCCGGCAGCGATAGGTCACTGCCTACTCCTGAGATGAGGGCACGGCGCGGCTCCTCCCAAGCGGCACACTCTGCCAGCGTATGCCACGCCGTGTCCTCCCGACAGTCGACGCAGTGGTGACACCGAGCGTCCGGCTCCCTGTTTATGCGACACAGGTACTTCCCGAAGCAACCATGCCCCGAGAGCACCTGCGTCGCCCGAAACGACAGGGAGCCGTGCCTCCTCCCGAGCCATTCGTCGAGCACTGGTCGGATCGCCCCGACAATAGCGAGGCCGGCGGTAGGGCGTAAAAGCCTGTCCCGCCATTCCGCCACCAGGACCTCGCGGAGCTGAGACCGAGGCAGCTCCCAGTGTCGCTGCATCGGTCGCTCGCCCCGCGCAACCTTTTTTTTTTTTTTTTTTTTTTTTTTTTTTTTTTTTTTTTTTTTTTTTTTTTTTTTTTTTTGTTTCGGGGTGGAAAATCCTCATGGATGTCCGCCGCCCTGGGGCGGGCGGCGGGGTCTGTCAGACTCTTACTGACTAAAAACCACCCCGGTGTTCCCTCTCTCACCTACGCCGGGGGTCGCGGGAACGAACGATACTTCCGCAACCCCCGGCTGGTGCTGGCCCGCTCCTGCGGGCCTCTCCTCGTGTCAGGGGGGGGAGTGAGGTGTTAAACTCCCCCCGCGACGTCTAAGAGGGGCGCGCGTGGAACACTACGCGCCGCCGCCTCGGGTCCAGATGTGTGGGGGGCGACGGACGTCCCCAAGTCCGTCGCCCCTGGACCCATTTAGGGGGGCTGGAAGAGGGCGTTGTCCGCCCTCCGCCGACGCCCGATGCGCCTGCTGCGGGCGGGGTGAGGGGACGAGATCTCCCTCTCCCTTTCCGCAGCCTCCTTCTGCGAGACGACTGTTTCGCAGAAGGAAACCACCGCGTCCCAGGACTCCTCGCTGCCGACCATAGACTCGACCACGGCCGGCAGCGATAGGTCACTGCCTACTCCTGAGATGAGGGCACGGCGTGGCTCCTCCCAAGCGGCACACTCTGCCAGCGTGTGCCGCGCCGTGTCCTCCCGGCAGTCGACGCAGTGGTGACACCGGGCGTCCGGCTCCCTGTTTATGCGACACAGGTACTTCCCGAAGCAACCATGCCCCGAGAGCACCTGCGTCGCACGAAACGACAGGGAGCCGTGCCTCCTCCCGAGCCAGCGCTCGAGCACCGGCCGGACCGCCTCGATGGTGACGAGGCCGGCGGTAGGGCGCAAAAGCCTGTCCCGCCATTCCGCCTGTCCCGCCATTCCGCCTGTCCCGCCATTCCGGCGGGGCCGACGGGGCCGACGGGGCCGACGGTGGCGGGGCCATGGCAGGAGCGGAAACGGTGGCCGCAGGACGCCTCTGCTGCCATTCCGCCCTCTGCGCGGCAAGTTCCCGCTCGAGGTCCTCGAGCTTGGCTTGGAGACGGGCGTTCTCCTCCCACAGCCTCGCCGTCTCCTCCGAGCTTGTGCGACTAAGGAGGACCCCAACTGCCTCCTTGATGTCGCCAGCCGCCTCCTTCAGAGCGCGCGTGAACGTGCCCTTCAGGCTGCCAGATTTAGTGGCAACCTTCAGGACGACGTCCACGCCGTCCAAAACTTGGCGACTGAGCGCCACCGCCGACAAGCTCTCTCCAGCAGCCGCCTGAGCAGAGCGTCGCTCTCGGGCTAGCCGGGCCATCTCGCTGACCTCGTCAGCCGCCACCGCCTTCCGCTGCGCCCGCTTCGCTGCGTTCGCCTCCGCCTTGTTGCTTTGCAACATCAGCGGGGACGCAGCGGAGTCCTCGCTTGGGTCCCCCTGGGTCCCATCACTTTCCGCGCTCTCCAGGCGCACTGGTGCCGGCGTAGCGGGCCGCAAAAAGCGACCACGTGAGTCGCGGGCCCCGCCCGACCCCGCACGGCCTCGCCCTCTCTGCGCGGTTGGTATTTTTGCGGCCGACAGGTCTTCCTCGCTAGAGGAGAGCCCCATCGACCCCAAATCCTCGCTGTGCGGGCGCTTCCTCCAAAATTTGGAGTTGCGCCCTCGCGTGTCCTGGTCGGACATGTGGTCCTCACCAGGACCTGAGCCTCCTCGGCTCTTGTTGCCGTCGGTGACGACAAGCGGCTCCTCTCCTGCGCCACACAGGCGCTCCAGGCTAACCCGGAGCTCCCTTTCTTGCGACACAAGAGGTTTAGATGGGTTTACTTTTAAATTTTTGGATTCCATATAGTTCCCACGAGTAGAAAGCAAGTAAAAGTCAACCCGGGCAGAGGCTTAAATACCCGGGCAAGCCTACATACTGCTGGGGGCGGCAGGTACCAGCAGGTGGGAGCGCTAACGACCGTACCCCCTACGGCCATTCATCCCCTCGCCGCGCTCCCGAAACTTGGGATTGGGTGGTTTTTTATCTTAGAGGTGTCCTTCCTCTGGGGCCGGGCGGTTAAGCCAAGCCCCTCGACGGCGGCATTAAGGCATGCCTCCGTCCGCTGTCCGGCCAACCCGACTCAGCGGACCCGCCGAAAGGTTTGCTCCTCAATGAATGAGGAGACAAACAACGAACCCCGCTTAGATGCGCCTGCACCCAAGCGGGTGTGGTCGCGTCCTCGCCCGATCGACTACGTCGACGGATCAGGAGCGACCCCTCCTGCAGAAGTTAGCTCCGGACAATAATACTCCTCTACCCTACCCCCCGCGAAGAGATTATTGTCCGTGACCCAGGGTGCACCAGGCCCAGCGACTGCTCTTCCCCCCGGACGTATCCGCAGGGGACCAGCAGCCGCCGAGCGCACGTGGAGGTCTTCTGCACGCACCCCAACCTAACCTTTTTTTTTTTTTTTTTTTTTTTTTTTTTTTTTGTTTCGGGGTGGAAAATCCTCATGGATGTCCGCCGCCCTGGGGCGGGCGGCGGGGTCTGTCAGACTCTTACTGACTAAAAACCACCCCGGTGTTCCCTCTCTCACCTACGCCGGGGGTCGCGGGAACGAACGATACTTCCGCAACCCCCGGCTGGTGCTGGCCCGCTCCTGCGGGCCTCTCCTCGTGTCAGGGGGGGGAGTGAGGTGTTAAACTCCCCCCGCGACGTCTAAGAGGGGCGCGCGTGGAACACTACGCGCCGCCGCCTCGGGTCCAGATGTGCGGGGGGCGACGGACGTCCCCAAGTCCGTCGCCCCTGGACCCATTTAGGGGGGCTGGAAGAGGGCGTTGTCCGCCCTCCGCCTACGCCCGGTGCGCCTGCTGCGGGCGGGGTGAGGGGATGAGATCTCCCTCTCCCTTTCCGCAGCCTCCTTCTGCGAGACGACTGTTTCGCAGAAGGAAACCACCGCGTCCCAGGACTCCTCGCCGCCGACCATAGACTCCACCACGGCCGGCAGCGATAGGTCACTGCCTACTCCTGAGATGAGGGCACGGCGCGGCTCCTCCCAAGCGGCACACTCTGCCAGCGTGTGCCGCGCCGTGTCCTCCCGGCAGTCGACGCAGTGGTGACACCGGGCGTCCGGCTCCCTGTTTATGCGACACAGGTACTTCCCGAAGCAACCATGCCCCGAGAGCACCTGCGTCGCACGAAACGACAGGGAGCCGTGCCTCCTCCCGAGCCAGCGCTCGAGCACCGGCCGGACCGCCTCGATGGTGTCGAGGCCGGCGGTAGGGCGTGAAAGCCTGTCCCGCCATTCCGCCACCAGGACCTCGCGGAGCTGAGACCGACGCAGCTCCCAGTGTCGCTGCATCGGTCGCTCGCCCCGCGCCCTCATTTCCTCGCGCCACCGATACAGCGACGCGAGTACTTTCGCCTCGAGGTCCCAGGGCGGGGATCCGGCCAGTGCACAAGCCGCCTCGTAGGAGATCGTGCGATACCCCCTGATGACTCTGACGGCCATCGCTCTTTGCGGTTTCCGCAGAACTGCGATACTGCCGGCCGTCAGGTCAGAGGCCCACACCGGGGCCCCGTACAGGGCCATGGATCGCACGATCCCCACGTAGAGCCGCCTACAGGCGGCGCTCGGGCCCCCCAGATTGGGAAGCAGCGTTGATAGCGCCCCAGCAGCGCCCAACAACTTGGGCGCCAGCCGCCGGAAGTGGGGCTCGAAATTCCACCGGCTGTCGAGCACCAATCCTAAATACTTCATGGTGGACTCGACAGCGATCCGAGCCCCCCCGACCACGATGTGTGAGCCGGGCGGCGGCGCCCGCCGGGGGCCATGAAACACCATGGCCTCCGACTTGTTGAGGGCCACCTCCAGGCCTAGGCGACGTATGCGGCCCACCACCTGTGAGACCGCAGCCGTCGCCAGCAACGCTGCCTCCCTGTGCGAGCTCCCCCGGGCGGTGACCAGCGTGTCATCGGCATAACACGTCAGGTCCACGCCCGGTTGGAGCTCGCCCCTCAGCACCCAGTCGTACCCGATGTTCCACAGGAGCGGGCCCAGGACCGAGCCCTGTGGAACACCGCACGACATGCGGTGCTGGTTTCCGCCATCACGTCCCACGTAGGTGACACACCTCTCGGACAAATAAGCCCCAACCACGCGGCGGAGGTAGGGAGGCACCCGATGATACCGCAGTGCCTCCCGAATACAACTCCAGGGCAGGGTGTTGAAGGCGTTGGAAATGTCCAAGGACACCGCCAACATCACCCCACCCCGGGACACCGCTTCCTCCGCCAGGACTCTCACCCGCGACACAGCGTGTATGGTGGAGCGCCCATGCCGAAAGCCGAACTGGCTCTCGTCCAGGTCCGGCCCCTCTCTGCACAAGTGGCCGACGAGGCGGGCTGCGATAATCCTCTCGAACAGCTTGCCCACCTCGTCTAGCAGCACTATGGGCCGGTACGCGGACGCCGAGTCCGCAGGGCGCCCCGCCTTCCTGAGCAGGACCAGACGACCAGATTTCCACAAAGTGGGAAACTGGCCCTGCTCCAGGCACGCTGTGTAGAGTCCTCTCAGTTGGGGCTCAAGCTCCTTCAGAGCGAGGGCCAACACGCAGCCGTGGATCCCGTCGGGCCCCGGAGCCACGTTCTTGGCCCGGAGCCGCATCACGGCTGCCCTCATCTCTGCCTGTGTCACCTCTGGGACGCTGATGGCATTCTCCTCCGTAGACTCTGCGGCTGTGGGCAAAGCCATCGGCGGCGGAGTATGCTCCGCTCTGGCCGGGAAGAGGGCTGCGACAACCTCCTCCAGCAGCTCGGGTTGGAGACTCTCCGTGAGTGGAGGCGCCGCGGCTCGAAGCTTGCCTCGAACCGCTCGATACGGGCGCCCCCACGGATCTCCGTCCAGAGTCTCCAACATCTCTTCCCTGCCTCGCGTCTTCGCCTCGCCGATGGCCAGCCACAGAGTCTCCTTCGCCGCGCGGTACACCTCATACAGCGCGGCTTCTTCGTCAGGGACCCGACGACGTCTCCTCCGGTATCGGGTGTACTGGCGCCGGACCGCTACGCACGCGACGCGCAGCTGCGCGATCTCGGCGGTCCACCAGTACACCTGGCGCCTTCCTACATGTGCGTGGACCCGGGGCATGGACGCGTCGCTGATCTGCGTCATCGCCCCGCGGAACCACAGCGCCTCCTGCTCGACGTCGACGGGTCCGTTCGTTGCCGACTCCCGAACCCAGGCCTGGACAATAGCAGCTTCCTCGAGAAGCTCCCTGTCGATGCGCTTACGCGCCCAGCGCGGACCGTCCGTTCGCGGGGCCGGTGAACCGCGGCCGCCAGTGGTCTGGGCGGAGACGTCGAAACGGATGTAACGGTGATCCGACAACGTCTCCACCTCCACGGCGACACGCCAGTCGCGGACACGGCGCGCGACAGCGGGGCTAGCGAACGAGACGTCCACTATAGACCCGCCCCGCTGCCGCACGCACGTGTGCACCGAGCCCCGATTTAGGACGGTCAAGCCAGTCGCGACCGCCCATTCCTCCAGCACCTCGCCCCTAGCATCGGTCACAGGGGATCCCCACGCCGCAGACTTGGCGTTGAGATCCCCCAGCAACAGCACAGGGCGAGGGTGGAGTCGGCCCACGACGGCACCCAACTCGACAAGGAACCTCTCGAAGTCGGCGAGACTCTTGTTGGGCGAAAAATACGCCCCAACCGTGCCAATGCCGTCCGCGAGGGCGGCTACCCAGCCGTGTCCTCGGGACGGGTTGGCAAGAGCCCCGCCAATGATGGCCACCAAACCGTCCAAGTCACCCACCCAGTTATCCCTGGGGGGGACAAAATACGGTTCGGCGACCACAGCCACGTGAATCGACCACTCTGCCATGCTCTGGAGCAAGAGATCCTGAGCTCTAGCAGAGTGGTTGATATTGCCCTGGAGGAAATGGTAGAGCGCCATTATGCGCAATCCATTCCCTCGGCAACGGTCCTGGGCCGGGAGTCGGCCGCGGAGCTACTAGCCTGCGGGGGTGGCGAGGTTTCCCCGGCAGGCTTAGAGCTCCTCTTCTTCTTTTTCTTCTTGGCCTTGCTGGCAGGCGCGCCACAGGCCCCTCCGCCCACTTTGTGCCCCGCTGGCTTCCCCGCAGCCGAGCATAAGCTGCAGTTCAGCGCTGCGGAACACTGGGCCGCCTTGTGGCCGGGCTGACCGCAGCGATAGCAAAGATCGCTACGGTCAATCTCGGCGGTGCACTTTGCCCGGACATGCCCCTTCTCCAGGCAACGGAAACACCGCAGAGCCCGGGGCTGCAGGAGTTTCACCCTCGCTGCAACCCAGCCAACCAGCAATCTGCCGCTATCGGCGATCTTCTTCGCCGACGCAACAGGGCACCGGACCAAGACAACCTAACCTTTTTTTTTTTTTTTTTTTTTTTTTGTTTTTTTTTTTTTTTTTTTTTTGTTTCGGGGTGGAAAATCCTCATGGATGTCCGCCGCCCTGGGGCGGGCGGCGGGGTCTGTCAGACTCTTACTGACTAAAAACCACCCCGGTGTTCCCTCTCTCACCTACGCCGGGGGTCGCGGGAACGAACGATACTTCCGCAACCCCCGGCTGGTGCTGGCCCGCTCCTGCGGGCCTCTCCTCGTGTCAGGGGGGGGAGTGAGGTGTTAAACTCCCCCCGCGACGTCTAAGAGGGGCGCGCGTGGAACACTACGCGCCGCCGCCTCGGGTCCAGATGTGTGGGGGGCGACGGACGTCCCCAAGTCCGTCGCCCCTGGACCCATTTAGGGGGGCTGGAAGAGGGCGTTATCCGCCCTCCGCCGACGCCCGGTGCGCCTGCTGCGGGCGGGGTGAGGGGACGAGATCTCCCTCTCCCTTTCCGCAGCCTCCTTCTGCGAGACGACTGTTTCGCAGAAGGAAACCACCGCGTCCCAGGACTCCTCGCTGCCGACCATAGACTCGACCACGGCCGGCAGCGACAGGTCACTGCCTACTCCTGAGATGAGGGCACGGCGTGGCTCCTCCCAAGCGGCACACTCTGCCAGCGTGTGCCGCGCCGTGTCCTCCCGGCAGTCGACGCAGTGGTGACACCGGGCGTCCGGCTCCCTGTTTATGCGACACAGGTACTTCCCGAAGCAACCATGCCCCGAGAGCACCTGCGTCGCCCGAAACGACAGGGAGCCGTGCCTCCTCCCGAGCCAGCGCTCGAGCACCGGCCGGACCGCCTCGATGGTGACGAGGCCGGCGGTAGGGCGCAAAAGCCTGTCCCGCCATTCCGCCACCAGGACCTCGCGGAGCTGAGACCGACGCAGCTCCCAGTGTCGCTGCATCGGTCGCTCGCCCCGCGCCCTCATTTCCTCGCGCCACCGATACAGCGACGCGAGTACTTTCGCCTCGAGGTCCCAGGGCGGGGATCCGGCCAGTGCACAAGCCGCCTCGTAGGAGATCGTGCGATACCCCCTGATGACTCTGACGGCCATCGCTCTTTGCGGTTTTCGTAAAACCGCAATGCTGCCGGCCGTCAGGTCAGAAGCCCACACCGGGGCCCCGTACAGGGCCATGGATCGCACGATCCCCACGTAGAGCCGCCTACAGGCGGCGCTCGGGCCCCCCAGATTGGGAAGCAGCGTTGATAGCGCCCCAGCAGCGCCCAACAACTTGGGCGCCAGCCGCCGGAAGTGGGGCTCGAAATTCCACCGGCTGTCGAGCACCAATCCTAGGTATTTCATGGTGGACTCGACAGCGATCCGAGCCCCCCCGACCACGATGTGTGAGCCGGGTGGCGGCGCCCGCCGGGGGCCATGAAACACCATGGCCTCCGACTTGTTGAGGGCCACCTCCAGGCCTAGGCGACGTATGCGGCCCACCACCTGTGAGACCGCAGCCGTCGCCAGCAACGCTGCCTCCCTGTGCGAGCTCCCCCGGGCAGTGACCAGCGTGTCATCGGCATAACACGTCAGGTCCACGCCCGGTTGGAGCTCGCCCCTCAGCACCCAGTCGTACCCGATGTTCCACAGGAGCGGGCCCAGGACCGAGCCCTGTGGAACACCGCACGACATGCGGCGCTGGTTTCCGCCATCACGTCCCACGTAGGTGACACACCTCTCGGACAGATAAGCCCCAACTATGCGGCGGAGGTAGGGGGGCACCCGGTGATACCGCAGTGCCTCCCGAATACAACTCCAGGGCAGGGTGTTAAAGGCGTTGGAAATGTCCAAGGACACCGCCAACATCACCCCACCCCGGGACACCGCTTCCTCCGCCAGGACTCTCACCCGCGACACAGCGTGTATGGTGGAGCGCCCATGCCGAAAGCCGAACTGGCTCTCGTCCAGGTCCGGCCCCTCTCTGCACAAGTGGCCGACGAGGCGGGCTGCGATAATCCTCTCAACCTAACATAGTCTGACCTAACATAATCTGACATCTGGCATCTGACATCTGGCATCTTGCATCTGACGTCTGACGTCTAGCTTTTATACAAGGTGATTGGAAGATGGGTGCAAAGCTTTAAGGCGAAGATAGTATAGACAGTTTAGAACAATTTAAGCCATGGTTGTCTTAGACGAAGTCTTACCATTTTTTTTTTTTTAACCTAATTTTTAAGATTTTTTTTTTTTTTTTTTTCGAAAATTGCCAAAATTTTAACTAAACTGGTTATTTATAGCTAAATTGAATGATAAATGAATTCATTTTTATTTTATTTAATTAAAATAATGTGTAAGCAATCTAGCAAAACATGTTTTAGGCCACTGTGTCGTTAGACATTTTTTTTTTTTTACAGACAGTTAAAATTCATATAAATTTTTAAAAATCATAAATCATTTTTTTTTTTTTGAAAACCTTATTTAAAAAAAAAATACGAAGTGTGCTTTTTTTGTTCAAATTTTTTTTTTTTTTTTTTTTTTTTTTTTTTTTTTTTTTTTTTTTTTTTTTTTTTTTTTTTTTTTTTTTTTTTTTTTTTTGAAAACATGCGTGATAATCTACAAACCAATTTGAGGGAGAAATTTTAAATTTTTGGCGGAGTAATTAAAACAACATTTGAATCTAAATTATTTGTTGTTCATGTTCAAAATGTCTGCCATGATTCCTAATAGAAGCACGGCTACGTCTTCTCACTTCTGTTGTTGTTATTTTCAACATCATCTCCAGTTTCATCGTTTCAAACGTTGAATTAATTCTCTCCATCAATTCTTCTCTCGTGTTTATTTCAACATTCGTATACACCAGTTCCTTGGCCCGGCCCCACACGAAAAAAAAAAGTCCAGCGGGGTCAGATCTGGTGAGCGAGCGGGCCAAGGGATGGGTCCATCTCTGCCGATCCAGCTGTCAGGGAAGCAATTATTTAAGTGTTCCCTTACATTTAACGTCCAATGCGCTGGACAGCCGTCTTGCTGAAAGACGATTGTTCGGTCTCTTTCGAATATCGGGACACCGGTTTCCTCTATCAGAACTGGTAAATCGAATTGCAGAAAGTGCAAATAATTATCACCATTTAAATTATCCGGTAAGAAGTGGGGCCCAATCAATGTCCTGCCAATTACTCCAGCCCATTGACAGAGAATTTTCCCTGAAACGACACTCGCTTCTTAAAATGTGGATTATTGTCTCTGTCGGCCCATTCATGGAGGCTATGAAAGTTTGTAATGCCCTCCCTAGAAAATTTGCTTTCATCCGTCCACAAGATTGATTTCAGGAACCACGCATCTTCGATGTCTCTGTTGAGGAGGAAACGGAAGAACTGTATTCTTCTTTGGGGATCTTGCTCTTTCAGACCTACCATGGAACGGATATTTGTCATTTTGGTGCATAGTATGCCACACCTTCCATTGTGAAATGTTTAGATTTTGAGCTACGGCTCTGGTACTGGTAGTAGGATCTGCTTGAAATGCTGCCAAAATGTTTTCTTCGACGTCAGTTTCATGTCTGCCTGGGTTGACTCCAGGTTCCACGCGGTGAAACCCAACTTCGGCAAGTCGAAGAAAAGTGTTGTAAAACACTCGCACATTCGGTACCCTGCGATTCGGAAAGCGTTCTTGATACATCCGTCGCGCCAAGGATCCATTGCCATCTGCTCTGCCATACATAAATACGATATCCGCATATTCCTGATTGGAAAAAGTAGCCATAGCTACTTAACAATTAAGAAACACGGCGTAGGAGCGCACTAAATGTCAACTCATCACAACTCAAAAATCAACACGTGCAGGAGCTTGCGGCTACGGCTGGACACGGTGAAACAAAAATGTTCAAAACTAACGCAAACAACACGTGCAGGAACGCAAAGGGCTACAACTGAACACGGTAAATTGCGAATCAACACGACAACGTCCTCTCACATGGGCAGCTGTAGTTTGATTAATTCAACTAATTGTAATAAGTAAAAGATGTGACCGCTTCAACACAGACTGACTAACCCTAACTAAATAAAAACACGATTTTGTTGCCTTAGTAACTAATATCATTTTGCTGTAAAATCCAACGTATTTATCGCTATTGTCTATTCACTGGGCGTTCTACCTGGAAATGCCGTCGCACCGCGCATTGCTGCCATTGTTTAGATAATCCCTTCAATTCGGTTCTTTCATGTGCCGCACTGCGCGCGGCGGCCATTGTTTAGATAATCCCCTCAATTGGCATGTGTAAAAAATTCTTAAAATTGAAGTAATTATCATTTCGGACACATAAAGTAAGCTTAGCGTAAGTGTTTTAAGCAAAAATTTTGTTTTAATTAGTCTGCCTAAAATTTAAAATTTCTCCCTCAAATTGGTTTGTAGATCCTAATTTCAATAATTTGTAAAATATCCTCGTAAATGATACCTCAAAGGAAAGAGCGATTATCACGCATGTTTTCAAAAATATTTGAACAAAAAAAGCACCCTTCGTTTTTTTTTAAAAAAAGTTTTTCAAAAATGATATATGATTTTTTAAAATTAATATGAACTTTAAACGTCTGTAAAAAAAATGTGTAACGACACAGAGGCCTAAAACATATTTTGCTAGATTGCTTACACATTACTTTAATTAAATAAAATAAAAATGAATTCATTTATCATTCAATTTAGCTATAAATAACCAGTTTAGTTAAAATTTTGGCAATTTTCGAAAAAAAATCTTAAAAATTAGGTTAAAAAAAAATGGTAAGACTTCGTCTAAGACAACCATGGCTTAAATTGTTCTAAACTGTCTGTACTATCTTCGCCTTAAAGCTTTGCACCCATCTTCCAATCACCTTGTATAATATAAATTGTGTAATGACGTTATAAGTTGATAGTAAAAATTTTAAAGGAAAAGATTACTCAAATTTACATCGTGCAGCACTGAGGCTAAATCTTATTATTTAATTAATTTTAAATCTTATCATTTACAATTAAATTTTGTAAAGTAATTGGAAAATGAATAGGTTTAATGTAATTTAAATCTTTTTTTTTTATCTTTTTAGGGCGTAAATAAAAGCTTTTGTTAAAAGTTTATTTTTATTTTTTATATTATTTTTTTGAAATTTAAATCACCACAAATATAACAAAATGAATCCGGATCGTTATTACACTTTCTCGACATATCTACACAATCTCAAGAATTACTTATGAAGCACTAATTTTGAATTAATACAAAAATAATTAATTTTATGTTTATTTATTCGCAACCGTTTACTTGCGTTTATTGCCCTAGTACAGATTATGCTTATCAACACATCACAAAAAATCTGAGGCCAGTCGAAACAAAACTACTGCCATTTATTGATGAGGGTAAAACAGTTTAAGTTATCAAAGTACGTGTGGCATGACTAATGTTGACCAGTGTAATGACTACATTGTTGCAAGTTAACATAATTTTGCGTTATCTATACTTACTAATATTATAAAGCTGAAGAGTTTGTTTGTTTTTTTGTTTGTTTGTTTGATTGAACGCGCTAATCTCATGAAGTGCTTGTTGGAATTGAAAAATTATTTTTGTGTTGAATAGTCCATTTATCGAGGAAGGCTATAGGCTATATAACATCACGCTACAACCAATAGGAGCGGAGCATCAATGAAAAATGTTGCAAAAGCGGAAAAAAATATTCTTTTTGGGAGCTTCCGTTGCGTGCGCTGCGTAAATGGTTAAAGTTACGCAAAAATCATGTATGACGGAATTGTTCCCACTTAAAAGTTCTAAAAAAAAGTCCGCGATAGCATATACAGTCTATCTTTTATGGTTGACTCGCTATAACCTTTTTTATGGTAATCAAATTTGTTCTTAAATTATACATTACTTGCGAACACGGAACAGATAAATAAGGTTGGAATGGTAATGTGGGCGTGGCAAGCGCGCCACAGTTATGATTAGAAAATCATAACTCGACCGATTCATTAAACCACCGCGTTTTGTACTCTATTAATCAACACAATGACCAAGCCCGCTTACAATGTACTGCATGCATTGCGTCCTCTTACTGCCGTCATATTAAAGAAGGCCGTACTTAACTGACATTTTTGTCAAAAATGAGTTATAAACATATTCGGAATCAGCAAAGAAAATGCTATCTTATGGACTTACACACAAAGCTGTAACTCGTATTAGACCAGAGATATCATAAGGATTTTAGCCGTAACTACGACACAAATTCTGGTTTTTGAATCTGAAAAGCCGTAATTACAAAATAACGGCCTTTTTTGTTAATATTTTCGTATTGCTAGTCAGGAAGGCCGCAATTACCAATTAGGGCTTTTTAACTAAGCAAAACTTACTACAAAAAAAAGCCCTAACTTCGCAATAAGGGCTTTGCATATAAGTATTTTGAAGGAACAAGCGCGCGGGAGTGGGCGCGGGGAGAGTATATTTGAATGAATCCGCGTCGCTCAGTTGCTAGCTAGGAGGCCACGCGAGGTGTAGAGTGTATGTGTGCGGTGACGGGACGACGCGGCAGCCGTTTTTCTTAAGAAATATTATTGATATCTTGGTAAGTATTGTTTGTTTACGTTACATTATAATGCGAGAATAGTAACTACCTGTCAAATAATATAAATTACGTAATATTAATTCGTTGATAAGCTCATTTTCTGGTCGGTCCGTTGTCTTACGTGGTTTTATGTCTAAACTGAGTGTTCGAATGAACGGCATAATATCACTTTCAACTAGTTTTACTATGAGACAGACCAAAATCCAAAACAAGAACTAAGTTATCGATGGCTACGTGCCAGCGTATAAAGCAAATGTTGTGAGTGAGCGAAGCAATTATAATGTTTAAGTAGAAGTGCATAAGGCCTCTTGTATTTAACACGGCACGGTTTTACGCCGTACGTAGCCACGGTCAATTAGCTGTTCGTAGGCATGGCGCGCAGTGTTGTATGGATCACTGAGAGAGCTTGTTGACACAAACGGCGGCGCTACGAAACGGCGCCGCAGCCGTGTGCGCCGTGCCACCCCCTCGGCGCGCCGTGCCTACGGACTGCGAGAATTTCATCAGTGTTGTATGTAATGGCAGTCAATGCGAGTGTGTAGACGGCGCTAAAGCTAGGTGTCGTTCATCTGAATCTCTGTGTTATCGGTTATTAGAGTATTTTAAATGAAAATAATTAATTATTATCTTTTATTTTTAGAACCATGAAGAAGAGTGCAAGGGGTTTTCAAATGATAGAATTACTAAAAACCATCAACGGTAGCAACAATGGTCATCAAATGCAACAAGCGTCGACAAGTTCTGTTTTGCATTCGTACCCATACACCAGCAGCGATGAGGACTTTGATTCAGACGATTCTGTGCAAGATAAAACATATTTACCTCCAAATCCCATTCAACACAATGACCATGATTCATATTGAGACATACCAAATTCACAACCTGTCGTTCTTCCGAAATCACCGACGCAAAATCATAATCTAAGTTCGGTTGGTCAAAATGACAGTGATTCTGATTCTGTTTCTATTATTCCGAACTCACAAAACAGCATGATACTAGAATCGCCAACAGGATCACTTGACTAAAAAAGGAACTGTACGCAAAAGAAAAATATATGAAACCAGCATTGCAGAAAGAAAGAAGACTAGAAAGGAAGAAAAGATTTCAAAGGATTATGCCCTAAAACCTGGATGTGATGAAACTTGTAAAAGAAAATGCTCTTCGATGATTCATGAAGATAGAAGAAAATCAATTAATGAACTGTTTTGGTCCCTAACGTGGAGCGAACAAAGAGTATTCATCTCGAGCCATACATCTACAGTAGAACCTGTAAGAAAAAAGAAATTTGCCGCCGATTCGAACAAAAAAAACAGAACGAAATCTCTGTCCTATTTTCTTAGCAACGAAATAGGAGAGAAAATACAAGTTTGCAAAGTATTTTTCTTGACAACTCTTGGCTACTGCAAGACCAACGATAAGGCTGTACGAAATTCTGTGAACAAACGAGACGAAGTATGTACAAAGATTAGTACCATTAATGCCAGCAAATAGAATGTTGTTCTGGCAAAGTTTATATACGAACAACGCTGCTGCGGATCTGACGGTAGACCGGGAAGATTGACTAGGTACGGAACTTAATGGTTACTTGCGTTAGGAGATTATTTTTTATGCAAGAAATGTTTTTATTTTAGTTTGTTAATTAAAGTATGTGATTCTCAATGCTTAGGCTCACTTCTATTTGAAGTTTCTGAAACGATATAAGCTGATGTTTTAAAATTATATTATTGGTTGTTTTGTGTGTGATTCTATTGACATTGTGTCAGAAGATATTGTTTTTTTTTTAGATATGTAAGATATGTTTCTCAGTGTCTGTAAAAGTTCCTATACTAAACTGTTTAAGATGATTATTAATTGTTTTGTTTGTTATTTTATTGTCAGAAGATGTATATTTTTTATGAGTATAAATAATGTTTTGTTGATTTTGTTTGGATAGATAATGAGAAAAATGTGATTAATAAAGATGTTCCTTTAAAAATAATTTGATAAATACTATTTAATTAGTACAAGCAAGAATTGATTGTTAAAAAACGCTTCAAGGTAACTGGAATTAGTTGTATGTACGTACTTGAATGTGTCTTGCGTAATATTTTAAGTTTGACTGAATACTTCAACTGACTGAATTAATAAAGTACCAATTTTATTACGTAAATATTCTTGGTTTCATTTTAATAATTCTTCTTTACAATCGACACAATCGATTCGTAACTTACGTTTACTATCAAAAAAAGGCGTAACTGCGCATTTGAGGCTTTAGATGCAAGTATTTCGGCTTTAAGAAGATCGAGTTCTTTACCTATATGAAAAGCCGTAATTACATTATTTGCAATTACGGCCTTTCAGATAAGTATTTCACAATTTATTATTATATTTTTGCTAGAACAAAAGGGAAAAAATTGAATTAAATTATACGTGTGTATAAATTTAAATAAACTATGGTTCAAAATAACGCCTGTATTTATTGACGTTTTATAAAACAATAACCACTTACTAAAACTATTCAGTAAATCGTGGGCCTTCATTTTAGATAAAACTTTGATTATCTCGGAATCAGCATTGACGTAGTTACGGCCTTCTTTAATATGACGACGGCAGTACACCAACCATAATGACGTTTCGTCCTTTGCCCTGATTGGCCGTGATGCACGGCGCATGTTTATCGATAGTGAGGTGAGCATGTGGTTAAATAAAATCATCAATAGAATTCTCGACTGTATTTACGTTTGACAAAGATAATTTTTGAATTATTTTATATTTAATTAATGATAGTATATTTTTATTTAGACGTATATTGAGTAAATTAAATATTATATTAATCATTGAATTAATGTGACCGAATGATATACAGGGATATATAGACCTGTCATCTACGAGTTTACTGTACTGTATTTAGTATTAAAATCGAATTTAAATGCTATTTGAATTATGCAATAAATTATACATTTTAGGTTTCCTAAAGAACCTAACACTAGGGAACTATGGATTAACGTGACAGGTAGAGGAAACTGGATGCCGACAAAGACGAGTACTAATTGTGCTAAACATTTTTCTGAAAACGATTTAATCACTAAAAATCAGGTTATAGGTACTTAAAACCAGGGATGATCCCAAAAGAACAAATTGTTCAGATTTTTTCAAGTTCTTTGGTAAGTTTTGTGAAAATGTATGTATGTACCTATTACTAACTTGTTGAAACTAAGTTCCATATTGCATATTGTACTCCTATTTTTGAAAAATTGGTTCTCAATTGATAGCAAGTGCCAATTGCTTAACAAATAGGTTTTATTCCAAGGACAGTGATTATTTGTAATTAATGAAAAATAAATAAAATTTATTCCTTATTACTTATTTCATGCTTCTATTTTCCCCATACATTCATCAGATAATTTATCGATAAAGAATATCGGCTTTATCAAGCACTAGCGTGTATGAAAAATTTTATTGCTTTTTTCGTGTGTGGTGAGTGTCTATGCCTACGGGAGCTTAGTGCTAGTGTGCGAACAAATATCTGCTCTGAGATTTATGTGTGTGTGATTTTGGTTGTGTGCGAAATATTTGTAAACATAGTATTGCGTATGTGTAGAAATTAAAATAGTGGGAGTCAAGCGGCGACACTGGTCCTAATACAAAATTGGAGCGAGGGCCTTTCCAACCGTATTCATCTATTCCGTGCTTGCGAAGGTGGTTTCATAAACATGATATTAACCCTTATCCAAATAAATATTCATGACAAGTATTTAATTTTGAACAAAATTGCCCTTGACATCATTCGATTCCAATAAATATCTTAGGAGATATCATAGTTTTAAAATAAACCCGCACGGCCGCCGGTAGCTCTACGAAGTTCACTTACTGATCATAGCGTGACGTTCCTAAAATAGCTTCTTACAGTACTTAAGTATTAATGTACTAAGTAATAATCATAAGTAATGGAATATATTTTAATAGGTATTTTCCTGAAATGAACGCGGGTGAAACCGCGGGGCACTGCTAGTACATAATATAAGTGTAGGTAGGCGCTAGGTGTTAGGGCTCTTCTATAAAGAGAGTCTTAAAGATTTCCTTATTTTTAATACGGATACCTATACTTATAACACGATGCCTTCCAGAAAGACACCATCTCTTTCTGCTACATCGAGACAAGCTAGGCGAATGAGACTAGCCAGATCACAAGAATCAGCTGAGGAGCGAGAGTCCCGGTTAAGCCGCATGCGGAATAGCATGACTGAAGCAAGAGCACGCGAAACCAGTGTCGATCGAGAATTGAGATTAAGTGCTGATAGTGAACGACACGCAATTGTTAAAACTTCTCAGTCAATTGAACAACGAAACGAGCGACTTACCGCTGATCGCGAACGTCACTCACTATCTCGGTCTTCGGAAACATTTACAGAAAGGGATATACGCCTCACTGCTGATCGCGAACGTCATTTGCTATCGCGAGAGTCTGAGACTTTTACACAGTACCAAGATCGTTTGATCGTTACACAAATAACTCATTGATAAGTTTCGTCATCCACGCGAACGAAGTCGCGGGCACAGCTAGTTACGATATATGATGGACATGCTGTGTATGCTTATATGTTAAACCGTACTGGGCGTTTTGCGACTAGACCGCGTGCGGTGCGAGTGATAGCGTTTTTACTAGCGTTTTTTTAAAATAAGTATGCCGTTGCCCGCGTCCCTGTGCGTTTCTTATCAGAATGCTTACATTGCAATTGCTGACGCTGTACGGTCGCTACAAGCTCTAAAACTTGCAACAGTAGGCAATGCTAAGTATAAGTTTACGTATCGTTGCAGGCAAGTAGGTATACCTATGTTATGAAAAAACAACCGACTTCCAAAAAAACACTACAAAGTGAAAAATAATTTTAATTTTGGAAGTCGGTGTCGTTGGTTTTGCATTTTGGTTTTTTGACACCGACTTCCGAAATTAAAATTATTTTTCACTTTGTAGTGTTTTTTTGGAAGTCGGTTGTTTTTTTTTATATAAAATTTTTTATTTTTCACTTTTTAGCTATATCTACCCCAATCAAATTCATATAAACACTACTTGCTATGTAAATATCAGTGACAGGAAGCTGCATCTGCGTTTATAGGGTACAGACGTGATGTTATGTTGTGCGATTGCGTAAACAATGCATACATATGCGATAGCAGCAATCGCGGTTGTTTTACTGGTATTAATTATTATTATAATAAAAAAAAATGAAAACCTTTATAGTGAGTACAGGCGTGATATTATGTTGTGTGATGGTGTAAACAATGCTTAGATATGCTATAGCAACAATCGCGGTTAATTTGCTGTTATTTATTGAAGAGTTCCCCCGATTTCTACAAGATCCCATCATCAGATATTGAAATGGTGACAATGGGACCACACAGGAAGCACCAGCTTTCAAATAAAAAAAGAATCATGAAAATCGGTTCACCCAGTCGGTTATTATGAGGTAACAAACATAAAAATAAAAAAAAAAATAAAAAAAAAATTATATATAAAAAAAACAACCGACTTCCAAAAAAACACTACAAAGTGAAAAATAATTTTAATTTTGGAAGTCGGTGTCGTTGGTTCCGCATTTTGGTTTTTTGACACCGACTTCCGAAATTAAAATTATTTTTCACTTTGTAGTGTTTTTTTGGAAGTCGGTTGTTTTTTTTATATATAATTTTTTTTATTTTTCACTTTTTAGTTATATCTACCCCAATCAAATTCATATAAACACTACTTGCTATGTAAATATCAGTGACAGGAAGCTGCATCTGCGTTTATAGGGTACAGACGTGATGTTATGTTGTGCGATTGCGTAATTATTATCATAAAAAAAAATTTTAACCTTTGTAGTGAGTACAGGCGTGATATTATGTTGTGTGATGGTGTAAACAATGCTTAGATATGCTATAGCAACAATCGCGGTTAATCTGCTGTTATTTATTGAAGAGTTCCCCCGATTTCTACAAGATCCCATCATCAGATATTGAAATGGTGACAATGGGACCACACGGGAAGCACCAGCTTTCAAATAAAAAAAGAATCATGAAAATCGGTTCACCCAGTCGGTTATTATGAGGTAACAAACATAAAAAAAAAAAAAAAAAAAAAAAAAATACAGTCGAATTGATAACCTCCTCCTTTTTTTGAAGTCGGTTAAAAAAATACAGTCGAATTGATAACCTCCTCCTTTTTTTGAAGTCGGTTAAAAAGAGTTGTAGGACCAGGGAGCATGTAGTCCTGCTGGAGCATGGATACAGCAGAGATGACAGAGCTGCAAGTGATACCCAGCGACAAGAGGCTGCTCTCATAGCTATGTATATTTGCGTGACATATTTGCTGTCAAGGAAAATGTTTACATTAAAGCCACAATGTAAGTATCTAATACAAATTTAAAGGTCTACTCACACGCAACTGTACGAAATTTATTTCTTATAGACAACATAGATATTATACTATAAAATAACAATAATTAAAACTCGACTTTTAAAAACGAACTGAGTGGAATCCCAACCGTGTACCTATTTTATTTAAAAGCTGTTCGTTTTATTTACTTTCTTCGGTTTTCACCAATAGACCGAGGATGGGTTGCATCAAGAGCTAGGTACGTTATAATTTCCGTCAAAGTTAATTTTAACAGTAACAATAACAATGACCGTAGAATCTGAGTATCTGCTGTTGCACCGTCATGTAAAATGTTAAAGCTAAAAGAGTGACAAGTGACAAGACGTATTATTTCCCCAAAATGTATGTACTTCATTCATTTTATTTACTGAAATAACAATTTAAATAAAATCGCGCCGCTTCACTATCTGATACCTACTGCCAGAAAGACAACTGTCAAGTGACCATAACACTTCGTCACTTCATTAATTTTATTTTTCTGTTTCTTTTAAAATGAACACCAAATTGACACCATATTTGTTACCTACATTATTGGCAAATAAATGATTTCTATTTCTATTTCATGAAATTTATAATATTCTTTTTTCCTGTAATTGAAGGATTGTATATTGGAAGATGTTACAGCATTTACTCCAGAAGGATGTTGTGTTAATTGTTCAATAAGATGACATTGTCCGAGACAGCTGCGCATGTGCGGTAACTTGTGAACGCAACCATTTTTCGCTTGTTTCAGTCAAACCATCTTTAATGCAGTTTAACGAAAGTGCTTATAGGCGATGCGAGATAGTATTGAAACTGTTTATGCATATGGAGATTTGGATACAGGAATATTTACATTCTTAGCCGATTTTCACAACAAACGCAGCGTTGGTCGCAGTGCAACTAGTCGTGCGAAGCGGCGGTCGTGTGGACAGTCTTTATTTCAGGAAAACAGGTTTGTGGTAGGGTGAGCGCGCCAGCACTCCCACCGGGCGAGTACTCAACGCTACGTGTGTCGTGTAACTTTCTGCGAGCCTTCTGCCTTCTGCCTCCTGTCTCGTGTGTCGTGACACGTGCCTTCGGCCTCCTGCCTGGTGTCTCGTGTGTCGTTTCGTGTGCCTCCTGCCTCGTGTCCCGTGCTACTGCCGCCGCAGCATGCGCCGCTCTCCTGCTTCACTAGTCACGCTGGCGCTGCTACTGGGTGCCTGCGTCGTGCGCGCCCATCACTCTGCCGAAGCAGCCGCCGCAGCAGTCAGCAACTTTACCTTCTGCGAACTCCTGGAAAAGGAAAACGTCAACAGTGAGTTCTTCATGTAACGCCGTGGGCCTACCGCCTGCTGCTACCGACCTAAATACGACGACAACGTGGTTGTTTCCCACGCCAGTACTTATGTATTAGTAATATATTACTGTTACGTCAATGTCAGAGGCTCATATTATTTATTTATTTATTTTAACATAAAACGGCCAAGGCCAATTACGTTAGTTAAACACAAACACATTTTAAAAGCACAGTAAACAAAAATATATAACTAATCGCCAGTCATACGCTCATCTCACAATACCCCAGACATACTGACAAGATGATGATGCCATGCTGCTTCGAGGCGCCTGCAACAGCACCACGACATCGTGTTATATGACAGTTGCGCAGCCATCTTGAAGATCAATGGGAGCATATGTTGACGAATGTTTCCCGCCGCTATCGTTTCTACCATATCCCTACTACCTAAAACAACCCATTTCATTTTCATTAAGTTCAACCCTTCGGACACTGCTCAGTTTTAATTTTAATTTTCATTGCATGCTTTAGTTAAGGTTCAGTTTGAGATAGGTAACTATTTAGGTACAGTCATCCGTACGTCCATACTAACAATTTGATTTTGACAGCGACTTGTTTCATGGCGATAAGGTCGATTTTCGCAGTTCAAGCATTGAGATCAAGTTTTACTGACGTTAGTCTAAAAATGTTCAAATTAATATGTATTACATAGGCGCATACAATAACAAGTAACAATAGATGCTTAATCATTTCAATATTTAGTTTTCCTCAAAGATATTAATTAATATTAGTCATTAGGTAGGTAGGTATATGTAGTTGAGCAACAATACACGTACTGTAGTAAACGCGATAGAACACAACAAATTATTATTCCCTTTGTTTGTATAAACGTTACTTACATGTTTTGAACTTGATAGGTCCCAGTTCCCACACACTATGTGTGCCTATCATAGGTTCGAGTGAGTTCGACCGTATACGTAATAGCACGGTAATATTAATAATATTACCGTGGTAATAGTGATTGATAACTGACTGAAGTTTGTCGTATTTTTTGGAAAGCGGTGTTTCTTATTTGTAAGAAAGTTTTTAAATAACTCAAACACAATATGTATACTAGGGGGGCTGGAATGTTTTTTTTAATTAAGTATCACTAATGACTTGCACTGCACAGCACTTATTGCGAGTGTCCTATGTTGTATAAATGCCACGTTTCGTCATTAGCATCATCCAATCCGATCACTACGTATGGCAAGCCGATCCCTTGGGAGAAACACGCCAAATACTTAGGTGTTATCCTCGACCATCACCTTACTTTCAGAGAGCACATACAGACGGCTCGTTGGCGGCCTCTTTCGCTCTCAGTAGGCTCCACTTCTTACTGACCGCCCGCAGAAAATTGTCACTCAAGTGCAAATTGCGCCTCTACACCGCGGTCATTCGTCCCATCATGACCTATGCTTGTATAGTCTTCGCACACACTAAGCCTCACCACCTGCGCAGAATGCAGACCGTCCAGAACCGTTTCCTCAGAAAGGTCTCGGGACCCTGAAATTGGAGAGCAGAGCTGTCATAAAATTCCTCACAACAAGAAGAACAAAACGCTGACCATTGGCGGACTAACAGGGGGGCGGAAGGGGCGGCCCGCCCCGGGCCTCCGGTCTTGGGGGGCCCCCAAA
Organism: Eremobia ochroleuca; assembly: GCA_949629135.1. Classification (NCBI taxonomy): domain Eukaryota; kingdom Metazoa; phylum Arthropoda; class Insecta; order Lepidoptera; family Noctuidae; genus Eremobia; species Eremobia ochroleuca. The sequence goes on from OX451393.1 coordinate 56,054, forward strand.
TGCCTCCGCGTTCCCCTGATCAAATCCTAAACAAGACTTTAAAGATGTGCTTAGTACCTACATAATTTCATCAAGATCAAAACACTACAGCCATCTAGACTTTTTACGCGGTACTAATATTTTTTTTAACTTTGCTCTTTTGTCGAAAAATAAACATTCCGACGCTCTTTTTGATCTATATTAATGAACTCTGTAACCTTACTATCAACGGGGCGAGGATACTGTCCTACGCTGATGACACCGCTATTATCTTCTCTGCTAAGACCTGGGACAAAGTTAGGCTGGAGGCTGAGAGGGGACTGGCTAGAGTCAGTGATTGGCTTCGGGAGAATCTACTTACGCTAAATACCCAAAAAACCAACTACGTCTGCTTCTCTAAATACGCAAACTCTCAGCCTGCGCCTGACTTTAACATTAGAATACATTCTTGCCATACCCTAACCCAATCTATGTACCTGCAGTTGCCCTGTAATTCATAAGGTAAATTCCGTCAAGTACCTAGGTATTGTTGTGGATCAAAGGTTGAGCTGGTACCCACACCTCGAACTAACTATTGGGAGGTTAAGAAAACTCATATGGGTTTTCAAATCTTTGAGGCATGTTATGAATGCAGAACTACAGAACAAAATCTATATTGCACTGGCCCAATCTGTTATCATATATTATATTGCATCTCGGTATGGGGTGGAGCAGCTAAGTCATATTTTATAGATCTAGAGAGGGCACAGAGATCCTTTATTAAGGTCATGTACCGTAAGCCCTACAGGTTCCCTACGGAATCTCTATACGCAATCTCTAAGCTACTCTCCGTGAGAAAACTCCACATACTGCACATGGTACTAAGATATCACAAAATTCTACCCTTTAGCCATGCCAAACTTAAAAAAAGACGGTGTGATATAGTAGCCCCTACATACGCAGCTCGTTCTATTTTTGCTAGTCGCCAAAATGTAACTCAAGCCCCACGCGTTTATAACAAAATAAATTGCATAAACATTACCCTATGCAGTTGTATGAGTGTAAGAAGACAGTGACGGAATGGCTCTTCACACTTAGTTATGAAGACGTGGAAGACATTCTGGCTACTCTGGGTTGAGCGTCATACATACAGGCACACACACACACACACGCACACGCACACGCACACGCACACGCACACGCACACACACACGCAAACGCACACGCACACGCACACGCACACGCACACGCACACGCACACGCTCACGCACACGCACACGCACACCCACACGCACACACACACACACACACACACACACACACACACACACACACACACACAACACACCCTTGCACACAAAATGCACATTCACACACTGAACTCATAAACACACGTTTAAACACACATTTATACAAAACATTTCACAAACTGCCATAAACATGATTTTCGTTTCTTTTTAATTTAATTTTTTTTTTTAATTTTGTTATTTTACATTTCTCATTTTTCTTTTTATTGGTTTTATAAAAAATGTGTAACGGTTACCTAATTAGCACAATGAAACAACTTTGACTAATCGAGGAAGAGCGAGGTTTATCCCATCACAAGTATCTTCGGATTACTTTCTGGGAAGCCCCGTTGCGGTATAAAAGTAAATGAGTTCAGAGTTGAATTAGTCAATTTTCGAGTATTTGGAAAATGTAAGTGATTTTTCGTATCATTTAGCCTAGAAATTATAATCCGTAGTTTGTAGTCAAAATGCATCTATGAGTACATTGCTTCAGTTCTTGCATTTCGCGAGTGGTTTTTGTCAGTGGTGGAAATTAAATCCAAGAATATCACAGCATGAATCGTCACATGCAACATCAATCAAACTTAGAAACATGGAAAACGTTGACAATGGGCTTGAAACTTAATAAAACTATAGATAATTTAGACAACTTGAAGATTATTAACGATGAAACTAAAAAACGGAGAAACATTTTACATCGCCTTTTAGATGAACGCTATTCTTAGCCGAACAAAATCTTGCCTTACGAGGTCACCGTGAAGATATTTCTCCGGAAAATAGAGAAAATTTTCTAGAATTACTACAACTGTTAGCGAAATATGGAAAGAGCATTGCTAGAAAAGGCTGCTGGTGGGTCAAAGAGAGTACGATCTTATTTGTCAAAAGGAATATAAAATGAATTTATTCAATGTTTGAGTGATCGTGTAAAGCAAAAAATTATCGCAGATATTTAAAAGGCAGTTAATTATTAATTATTCCGTATATTACGGAATCATTTTTGAGAGCACTCCTGACGAAAGTAAAATAGACAAAATGAGTCAAATCATTACATTCGTTCATATGGTTCATATAGAGAATGACATTGTGGAAGTACGAGAATCTTTCTTGGGTTTTTTTTAATGTCTGGAAAAATTGCTGAGGATATGTCAAAAGACATTCAGCAACAGCTGGAAAAAGATGGACTGGATATTGCGTTGTGCAGGGCTCAAGGCTATGACAATGCCGCGTCAATGTCAGGTGTCCATGGAGGGGTGCAACGAAAAATCAGAGAAATAAATCCAAAGGAATTTTTCAGTCCTTGTTCTAATCATTCCTTGAATCTTTTTGAAGTTCATCCATTTGCATGCGTTCCTTCCAGTGTCACGTGTTTTGGAACAGTAGAAAAATTATATTCATTCTTTTCGTCATCCAGACACAGATGGCAATTGCTGAAAGAGAAAAAAAAAGCATGTAAAACTACATTTTTTTAAAGGTGGGGGCCTCATTCAGCTTTGCCGCCCCGGGCCTCTGACGGGCTTAGTCCGCCACTGACGCTGACGGAAATATTTGAAGAGATATCTGCAGTTTAGTTTAGTTATAAGTTTAGTTATATAAACTGCAGACATCTCTTCATTTGCCACCGTAAAACATTGGAGAATTCAAACACGGCAGGGAGTCGCTCGAAGATGATCCCAGGTCGGGATGTCCAAACACCGCCGTTACCGAAGATAATATTGAAAAAGTGAAAAAACTTGTTCTCGAACATCGGCGAATCAACTTGTGGCAGATACTTGAACCCATAGACAAGGTGCGAATCGGCGACATTTTGCATAATTACTTGTACAGACGCCAGCACATCAAGCTACTACAATCTCTCAGATTTCTTTAATAGATTTTCAACTTTATCGCTAAAGCATAAGGTTCAAAGTTGATTGGGAAAATCTGACAGTTTCGGGTAGCTTGATGTGCTGGCGTCTGTACATGAAAAAGGTGTGCACGCGATGGATGCTGAAAATGCTCACGCCGCTGGACAAGCAGCGTCGAGTCACAACTTCGAAGGAGTTGTTGGACATCTGTGGCAATAATCCTGACCAATTTTTTTATCGCCTTATCACTGTCGATGAAACATGGATCTGGCAGTACGACCCGGAGTCAATGCAGTGGGCATTGATATATGTATGGATAGCAAAGGGAGAAAAGCCACCGCGGAAAATCAAAGTGGAAAGATCAACGGCTGCCAAGCTTATGGCAACTGTTTTTTGGGATTGTGCAGGAATTTTGTTCATCGACTACCTTTCCAAAAATACTGCAGTGAACGGAGACTATTACGCTCAATGATATTATTTATACCTAAGTATAAAAAGTGTAGATAGGTTACCTACACAACATTCTATATTCAGAAACGGCACACTAACGCACACATAATAGTACATTATGATATAAGTGCGGTAAGTTGAAAATTACAGCTGAGGCGATATTGCTAGCCCGAGCCGTAGGTGAGGGCTATAAGAAAGCAGAGGCTGTAATTATCAAACCGCACGTATGTCATACGACGTTTTATAACACATTTGTGAGGAAATAAATAAAACTCGGACTTTCTTAAACGAATAAATCTTTAATTACTTGTTAAAACAGTTATTAAAATTCGAACAATTTGTAAAATTAATTATTACGTTGCCAGTTGGCATTTTTAATGTTGTCAAGCTATTACTCGTATTATTAGTTGCAATTTCACTAGTCTCTCTCTCACTCTCTTGAGTGAAAGTAGGAGAAACGAGACCACAGAGTTCTTCAGTCGGTGAAAAATTTTTACTTTTTCACAAATTAGCGATGCGCGCGCATCAGCGTCTTTTGTTTATGGCAAAGGCACAAAAAACAGCCAGTATTACTAATAAAGTAAATTAATACTTTTGTGTTTTTGTTACAGATAAATGGTTGTAATTAATTGTCAAAATTAATTAAATTAAAGAATTAAATGTTAATTTATTATACTTTATCTCCCAAAGTTAATTTTATTCATAAAATGTTGACCACTTTTCTGACATAAAAACTCTTTGCTAAGATTTAAAAAAGTACCGTTCGTTTTAGACGGAGCATCTTGATAAACCGTGCGCTTTACATTACAATTGACAACATTTCATATTTTTAACCTGCATGTATTATTACGTTATATAAAAGTAAATAGAAATCTAAGGCACCCGTATTTTTCCGTTTTTCGAAATTATGTACTTTTCATTCATAATTTCAGCTTTGAAATTCGGTGTATTCTAAAAAGTCGTAAGCGCCAAATGACGTCATGCTTACGGTGGAATGGCGATAAAACCTTTGCTTTACTGTGACCCGTCAAAAACACTGTTAAATGTCACTGTCATAATATCACTTGTCTCAGAAGTTGTCAGAAAAAAGCGCTAAAAAGTGTGTGGTTTGTAGTACGTAGTTTATAAAAATCATTGTTATTTAGTTACTTACATTGAGATGATCTTCGCATACATAAATAACGCGTTTAGGACATGATATACCCACAGCATTGAACCACTCTTTTTTTGCTGAGCTGGGCACCGCAAAAAATACTTTTTGAGTACTTTTAGAATTGTATTTGCAGACTGGTACAAAACAATATTTTGGTTCCTTCACTGGCGTATATTTTTCATTTGGATCCATTTCATTGACGAAATATCAATAATAACTCATAATATTATAGCGTGTCGAGTTGATAAGAAAAATAAACTGTTCAATTCAATATTTTGTTTTTGTTTTATGGTGACATTGATATATTTGACATGTCTTGTTTGACATATGTAATGTTTTCATCGAAGACATTGGAATGTGCAATGGTAACTACCTCATTCCACCATTTATGTGACGTCATCACATGTTTTTTGATTATCATTTTTTTTCTCAGAAATGAAGAAATAAAAAAATAAAAAATAAATATATTTGAACTCAGGAGACGAAAATAAAGAAATGGTATTTTTGTTTTAAGGTCGTGTCAGATTTGAAATGTTGTCAATTACGCACAAGTACGTAATGAGATACATTACGATATTGAAATTGGTGCAGTAAGAGACCTTTTACGAGCAAATGTGTTATAAATAACTTTATACCGGGTGTAAGGGACAGCCCTCCGCAAATGAACAGGGTGCATTCAGCTCCTTATATAGAATCATTTTCCATTGGAAATTTTCTCAGGAAAATTTTCATTTTTTTTACCGTTTTTTCGGCTAACATTCCTTTATTTCAATGTAAAATTACATTCTATGTATGCACCACTCCATTTATGTAAATAAAACAGTTGAAATAAAAAAAACAGCAATGGATGTCGAAATACTCTAAAGAACGACGCGTGAAATCAGCTGTTCACTTTCTCCCTAGCTTCAGAGTTCATCAAACTTACCGCATACTACTACATACACAATAACAATAACAGACGCTCCGAGTTGCCGAATCGCAAGTGTTGCCAACTTATTAGACCTCAACTCCTTTATTGATAAATGCAAATCTTTTCGTGCACTTAATTTCTAAAGGAAAAACGCTCATAATGTGCCCTTGAGTATTCGTGGTACGTAACCTAATTAATTAATTAATTCTACTTTTCAAGCGATCACTGGATCCAGTTTCCAAGCCACCCAAGGGATTCTTAAATGGTTTTACGACAGCTACCGATTGATACTCGAGTCGGGAATCGAACCTGAGCTCTCTGCAATGGAAGCCCAGTCTTCTATCACACTGGGCTTTTTTTTGTAGAACGTTTTTTCAAGAAATTTTGGGCAAAATTTTTCGTGTAGTTGACAACACTTCAGTAGTTAGTTGGTTTGTGACTGTGTCGCATGCGCATCGCAGTTGATCGCAGTATCGCTCGCCGTTGTGCCGGGCGTCCCCGCGCAGTCGCGTTGTGAAGTTTACGTACGCATTTGGATTTAATTTTTGTGTGTGTGTCTATGAAAAATGACTACATTTAGTGCTCGTGACTTCGTGAGTATGGAGAAATGATAATGTGCTACGGGGAAGCTCGGGGAAATGCCAGAGAAGCGCTCAGAAATTACATTGATAGGTATCGTGATCGTCGGCACCCATCAGACTCCCGGATAGTTACCAATGCCTATCAACGAGTTCTAGATAACCAGCCTATAGTTCCCAATCAGGAAGGCGCCGGAAGACCACTTCGCGGTGCAACTGTAGAAAGATCTGATCTGTTGGTCCGTCAAAATCCACGCCTAGGCACAAGCACTGCAGCTCGATTATTGCGGCGGAATCATGGACCCCGCGTCTCGCACTGGTCCGTGCACAAAACGCTGCAAAGGGATCGGCAACGTCCTTATGTGATACATAAGTTCCAAGCTCTATTGCCTCGTGATCGTGGTCATCGAATAGCGTACTGCCGGTGGTTGCGGGCTGAACAGGATCGAAATCCAGTGCTGGCTTGGCAAACTTGGACCGCAACCGTGGCCAGCACGATCGCCAGACCTAACGACCTAACCTTTAGACTTCTTTTTGTGGGGCTACGTAAAGGAAAAAGTGTGTGTCAGTGCATGTAGGAGTGAGGAGGGAATGCGAGATCGCATCACGAACATGTTCCAGCAGCTGCGCTACAGCTGCAACTAAGATCCCAACTTGCTGACCCGCTTACACGCGGAGACCCTGTGCCGTGCCAATTTGTGTGAACGTCTCGGTGGAGGCCACTTCGAGCCGTATCTCATACGACCGGAGCTATTCTAAGGTAGGATTAATTTTTGTGCACGACGCACTATCAATTACAGCCTGATTGATACCTATTGAAATAAGACTAAGTGATTTCTATTAATTTTCTTTGTAATAATAATTGTATCTATGCAAAAAACACATAACCTTCCTTTTTTAACTTCACCGCAGTCGGGTAAAAAAGGGACTTCGAAGTTACTTTTAGCTATTGTTTGGCACAAAATTTTATTATTCTATTGTTTATTATTTTGTTATGTTTACTTGTTTTGCAAAGCGGAATTCCCGCTGTGTAATAAAAAGGCGGCTAGTGATTAGCTTGAATGCATGTTTGCCAGTAGTATAAATACAAGAAGGATAAAACATAGTCCGGTAGTAGTCTCAGCCTCTCATGGAGATGCTAGTTAGGAAAAAAAGACTTCATTCTTCAGTAATGTTGCACATTCCTACTGTAATGTAAAAGTGATTGTTGTTGTGAAGAAAGTGCCATATTCGAATAGTCTGTTTTTATCTCAAATTCCCCACGCCCCGCTACTCTCGTACTATAACTGAACCAGCTCCCTGCAGTGCAAGCTCTCCGGTCTGTCGAGAACAATAATTTTCTTTAACTTCTAATTTTTTTATCTGTGCACGTGTTGCGACATGTTCTTTTGTACAAGTACGGCTCAAACTTAATGGCGTCTCGGAACTTCGAATGTTCCACTGTGCAAAACGTATTGCGTTGTTAGGTATCAGCGGTTTTGTTATTGGTCCGTTAAGTTTTTTTTTTTATTTTTATTGACTGTTTGTTTCATCTGTTTGTTATTTACGTTAAGTTTTAGACTGTTGTTGGTGGTGCGGAAACTACTTTGGAACTTATTCATTTGTTTAAAAATGTCTCGCGGACGATTCAAAGTTTTACGTAGGCAAGCCAGAAAAATGGTGCATAACGTCATGCAATTTATGATAGACGGAGAATGAAGACGGCGTCCAAATTCCTTTGGAGCTAGTTCAGATAAAGAAGTTTTTGAGGGGATACAGCCATTATCGTAAATACAAAATAAAAACCTTATTGCTTATTTTATAAAAAACCTATTTTAATTTTCATTGAACCCTTCCCGCACTTGACAAACTGACAAATAATTATCATACACCTCTTAAAACATTCAAACAACTTTCAGTTATAAAAATAATCAAATGGAGTCTAAATTATTGTCGACTTGACTGTACCTGCGCGTACTTGCACAAAACCACGTGGCGCGAGAATTGGCCCCGTAGCGAGGAGGGGCCGAAGGCTCGCCGCGATACCGTTCGCTACGTGCGTTTTGCCACGGTAGCGATACATTGCGCGTGAGGTAATAAAACAAATCAGGTTTATTGGATTCCCATAACGTTCCTGAAATAATTTCATGTACCGGTCATCTTAGTATGATGTACTGAATTCACCCCTTCAGTCTGCGGAGGGCTGTTCCTTACACCCTGTATTGCAGTAGCACACTAAATTACGTTTAGGCGTCTTTGGATGATGGCACGATTCAATGAGGGTTTTCTGAAATGACGTTCACTAGGCGGCAGCACTGAGACGTCAGGTCAAGCAAAGTGGAGACAACACTCTAAATACTCAAGTGAAGACGACTGTGGTCGGACACTCTCTTTCTGAATACGTAAATATGACAGAGAAAACATATATCTCTGTCTCGTTCTTATGTGTGTGTTTAGAAAGAGAGTATCCAACCACAGTCGTCTTCACTTGAGTATTTAGAGTGTTGCCTCCACTTTTATCTGCAACCTTCTTGGTCAGGTCCGAGCACCTGTCAAAAGTGTCAAAGCGCTTGTGTTTTCTCTAGTCCTGACTGAATGAAAAACGAATGAATGAAACGAATGATGAACGTCATCATATATTTTAAATTCATTGTCGAAATTGAAGACCTCTTGCCAAAGTGGCGCCAACTGGTGGCGTAATTTTTTATGAAAACCCTCATTGACAACATTTCAAACCGGACACGACCTTAAAACATAAATACCGTTTATTTATTTTCGTCTCCTGAGTTCAAATATATTTATTTTTTTATTTCTTCATTTCTGAGAAAAAAAATGATAAGTAATCAACAAAATATGTGATGACGTCACATAAATGGTGGCATGAGGTAGTTACCATTGCGCATTCCAATGTCTTCGATGAAAATATTACATGTCAAACAAGACATGTCAAAAATGTCAATGTCACCATAAACAAAAAAAAAAAATATTGAATTGAACAATTTATTTTTCTTATCAACTCGACACGCTATAATATTATCAGTTTTTGTTGATATTTCGTCAATAAAATGGATCCAAATGAAAAATATACACCAATGAAGGAATTTCCAGTTCTCTGTGTGGAGTTATTGAGTTGACAGCGTGTCAATCGATTCCCGTGTTTTAAATTCTATTTTACGCGCAAAAACGATAAAACTATATAGTGAAATATACTGTGACGTGGCCCTTTGAATTACCTACGTGATAGTGAAAACAGATCTTAGAAAGTGTAACTGACTGTCGATTAAAACACAAAATAAATATAAAAAAATAAAATAACGGACACAAAGGAAAAACACTGTGTCATCTAATTGGAAAGGATCGGGATCTGTGTCGGTCTGTGTCGCTCCGTGTCACTGAGTCAAACACGGCGACCGACCGGTGCGTTTAGCCCCGCCCACTACACACTGTGCCGCACAGTGCCGCGCTGTTGGAAAGGATCGCGTTCTGTGTCCTACTGTGTCATCGCTCCACCTGCTTGCACTGACTCTGCGACCGTGACGCGAACGCAGAAATAATGTCGTTGCAGCGCACGCCTCCATCATCCCAATCTACTTCTCTAAGTCATAGGGTTGTTTCGCCGGTTTCGCGACCACCTTCAGTAGGCGACCATTTGACGGACTAAGTTTCTTTAAATCAAGAAAATAGTATTTGTAGAGGTAACATACATACAAAATAAATCTAACGTGCTTTATAAATAGTTATGAAATAAGAATTTGCAAAGTTTGAAACAAATGGGTTAACCCAGAGCCGAAAAAATATTGCTCAGCGCGCGTCTTGATTCCGTGGTGAGTGGACGTACCTACCGCGAGTTGAAAAAAAAATAACACGGCGCGCAGCGCTCAAAGGTAATTTTTAATACTTATTTCATGTTTTACACACCAGTTACATGTTAAATTGTACAATCGATAAGTATGGATTATAATTTAGTTGTATTTTGCTTTTTTAAACTTATTATTAAGTTAAAATCAAGTGGTCGGTAACCGAAATGCTTATTTATCAAAAACGTTAGATAGCGACCACATGGTCGCAAACCGACGAGATCAGCATTATTTTGTTTTGATTTATATGATCCTAATGCTTCATACAGGACTGTTACAATTTGGAATGTAGTATTGTAAAACTTATTCTTTGTAGTTCTTTGGTAAACGACCACCAGTTTCTTTGTAAGAAGTTTGTTTAATTTACCTACAAAATTGGGCGCTAAACAGGTGGTCGTAAACCAAAGTAAGCGAAATAAAGACATTGGTTTCCGGCCACCATAATTTAGTATGAGAGAAATAACGGCCGCTAGCAGAAATAAGTATGAAAGTTCATTGAGTATGCGACCACGTCTGATTTTTTTGAATTTTGTTGGTTATTGAAATGTCCGTTTCATAATTATTTGTTGTAGGTACCTAATCTGTCGAAAACTAAATATTACTATTTTTCAGTTTAAAACAAAATTTAGTCATAAAAAGCAAACTACTTATTATTTTTTTTTAGATGGAGCTCCCAAATAATTTGGAGTCAACAAAAAAAAAGAAAAATACTGTCCAGTACACAGAAGAAGCACTGAAAAAAGCTTTAAAAGGAAAAAAACTAGATTCAGATACTGTTGCAGTTTCCGATGATTAATCTATCATAATTATGAATAAGAAAAGCGGAATATGGTTCCTAAAATATAAATTTATTTATTTTTTAATATTGAATGATGTTGATTATTTTTAAATGTTATACTACATATTAAGGATATTGTTTGACCAATTATTGTTGATTCTATTACAACTATGACTAAGTCTCTACAAAATGTAAGATTGTTATTTTTTAATTATAAGAAAACATTACACCAAATGATTACCATTTTTATTTTTATTAAAAGGCAAAAATTAAAATATTTTTAAAGCGATTATAATTGTTTTATTGGCATATTTTTCATATTATAATAGCGGTCGCAAACCAGCTCACTGGTGGTCATAAACTGATAAAAATGATCGTAAACCGACGTTTTCGCTATATTTTCACTTTTCAGCATTTTATAAATATTTTTGTATGAATGTATTTTATTTTATGATTTGTATCCAAACTATGTACATTATATTTGGGACAAATTCACATTAACATATAATATTTTGCGTGTAAACAACATTTTTTTTTCCTCATCTTAAGTGGGCAACCCAGCTAACTGGTTGCTAACCGGCGCACGCCTGCGTTCCGACGAGCCCTATTCACCCAGAGATCAAGCGCAGCAGGATCTGAAGCACGAAATAATGGCGATGTTAAATAACTGGATGCCGAATTTGACTCAAAACTAACTGATATGTTCACAAAACAAAATAATGTTATATCCAAACTGTCCACCGACATATCTGAACTAAAGTTACAAAATTGCAACATGCAAAAATCCTTGGAAGACACGGATAAGTCGATGAAATTTATAAACAAGCAGTACGAAGACATCAAAGCGGGGGTCGAAAAATTAGACACCGAACACTTGACCCAACGTAAATGTATTGAAAACCTGGAGAGGAAATTACTAGATCTAAATTTAAAGTCTAGATCGTCCAGTATAGAAATAAGAAATATCCCAATGGTTGAAAATGAAACAAGTACTGACCTTTCTAATGTCGTGTGCATGATTGGCCAAGCAATCGGGTCGGTGAAAACAGCATCGGATCTCCGGGATATTTACCGCATACCCGGTAAGCCTGACTCCATTGGCCCAATCGTCGCGGAGTTCCAAACCGTGCAGTTAAAGCAAGAAACTATAGCCGCAGTGCGAGCATTTAACAAAAAGAGCACGTCTACAGAAAATAAGCTCAACACCGAAATTATTGGTATATCAGGCAAACGGCAACCAGTTTATGTTAGTGATCATCTCCCGGCTAGTTCAAAAAAGTTATTTCACCTGTCAAAGGAATTTGCAAAACAAAATGGTTTCCAATTTTGCTGGTCATCTAATGGTAACATATTCCTGCGCAAGGTGCAAGGAGAAAAACAATTGCTAATCACGTCTGAACAATCCCTATTTGACATGCGCAGGAGTCTGTGACTATCAATCTGTCTCAAGTACTTTATTGTCTGGCTAGTTCTAATACATGTAATTTATATTAATTGTAACTTTTTTAAATGTACCTCTATTTCAACGATAAAACTTTATAATACTTACACATTTCCAGTAACACGCACTCACACACCACCACTCTACCTCACTCACTCATATGTACTGCACCTACCACATAGGCATTTACACACACATGTATTCAACAATAAGTATAAATACGACAGTGTTTATAGATACAAAATGTACACTTGTTGCACCATTATTGATTCTGTTTTCCCTCCAAATGGCTATTCGTGATCATATTAATAATATTAATAACGACCTTAACTCCTGTCATTTCAAAAATTCGTACATTTGCTGTCCAGAGGACTGTAACAAATATGCTGTATTCTCTGATCAAGCTATAAAGATAATTCACATCAATATTAGAAGTGTGAATAAAAACTTTGATGAACTTCGCATATTACTGTCCCTTACAAAAGTAAACTTTGATGTCATAGTCTTATCTGAATGTTGGCTTAGCAAGGTAAAAGACCTACCAATCTTAGATGGTTATTTATCACATTACACCAGAAACATAGTTAACCAAAATTACGGTATTATTATTTTTACCAGCAGTAAATTAACCAGTCTAGTTTATGAACCAGCTTTCAAAGATGGGAACTGTATGGTTTGTCAAATAGGACAAAATTTAGAAATTGTTGCCATATATCGCCCCCCTTCACTTAGGACTAGATCTAACCACGACAATTTCCTAGACAGTTTAAATTCCGTCTACACCAAACTAAAAACTAGTACGCAAGTCCTTGTCGGTGATATAAATATCGACATCTGTAGCATGAATAAAGACCCTTTTGCAGAGGAATACCTTACCTTTCATGCATCTCAGATCGATATCGAGACGTGAGACTAAGCGGACGTGCATCTTTTTGTTGATTGTAAAGAAATTAATTAAATAAATACGAATAATGCTATGGCAATAATTTGTGGAGTCAGACTTATTGAGTGAAATGTTGAGTGTTGACTATTAACTAATTTTTTTCGTTGTGAAAGATGAACTGAATAGTTTTATAGACAATCAGCGTTTTCTGTGTTAGTATTATGTCTAACCCAGGAGAAAGCCCGTTCGGCCGCAGCCAATTGCTACGTCGAAGTCCCCCACCGACGCCATCGCCTGCTGATCAAAACCAGACAAGAGAACCAGCGCCGCCTGCAGCCTCGGAGAACGAATTACCAGCCGAATGCGTCTCTACATCGGAGATTCAGAGATGGATTGGTTCCATCGACACAATTTTGAGCGAAGTTTGCTCGATTGTGGCGGAGGGAAAAATGAATTCCGAACAGAAACTGCGTGTTACCAATCTCTGTCGAAAAGTCTCGCATGGGTCGTCTCAGATGGCCGTGCTGTACCAATCCCTAAAGCAGAAGACTATCCAGGCGCACACCACCATCCAGCACCTTCAAGTGCAGCAGAATGTTGCGGAATCTCTTTGCCAATTCAAAGAAGTTATGGACACTAAAATGAGCCGAACCGAACCAGAAGGTGCCTCCTATGCCAACATGGTAAAGAAAGGCGCTGATAAATTTATTCGCCCAGCAAATCTCAGTTCTATTGCTATTTATCCAAGTGATAAAACGAAAACCAGTGACGACACCAAGTCGTTGGTACAGAAGATTATCTCGCCTGAGGAATTAAAACTGCATGTTCGCGGATTAAGGAAAATTAGAAACGGAGGCGTTATTATTAGGACGGATAACAAAGGCGACATTGATAAATTAAAAAACTCACAAAAGCTAGTGTCCTCAGGCCTAACAGTTGAAGAACCATCTAAACGCCGCCCTAGGATTGCCGTTATTGGTGTCCCGGTAGCCCTTACTGAAAAAGAGGTATTTGACTGCATTTATGTACAAAACCTTGCAGATAAATTGCCGAATACCAATAATGAGTCCTTTTTAAAAAGTGTAAAATTGAGCCATAAGTCAGGAAAGAAAGATCGTCCTACTTGCAATTATATATTGGAAGTTCCTGCCAATATCAGGAAAATTATGATGGACCAAGGCCGAATTTTCATAAATTGGACATCATGTCCAGTGAAAGATTTCACTATTGTGACCAGGTGCTTTAACTGCCAGCAGTTCGGACACGCAGCCAAATTTTGCAGAGAAACTGGCCCTACTTGCAACCTCTGTGGGGAAACGGGTCATTCTTTCAAAGAATGCACTAATAAAGGTTCTCCGCCTCAATGTGCGACCTGCAAACGTTTCAAGAGGAAAAATGATCATCCGACTGGAGATACAAACTGCCCAGCACGTAAATATGCAGAAGACAATTATATTAATTCCATTGACTATGAAGGCGCCTAGGAGCGCCGTCGAATCCTTTGTTAATTAAGCACATAAACAGTAGGTTAGCTTCCACATTCATTTTGGTTTATGGCCAATCAGCTAATCTGTGATCTAGATAGTTTTTCCGTGTCTGAAGCTTTAACCTGTAATGTTGAGGAGTGCAAAAATATAGTCTATTCCGGGGACAAAACATTGACGTTACTTACACAAAATATACGCAGTATAACCCGAAATTATAACGGTTTCCAAGTTTTGCTACAAAATCTTGACATTTGCTGTGACATTATCGTCCTGACAGAATGTTGGCTGTCCAAACAAACGACCATTGTACCATCTCTCGATGGCTATAATCTTCACAAAAGCGATAGAACATTCAATCAGAATGATGGCATAGTTGTTTATATTAAAAATAGTATAAGAGCAGTAGTAGAAGAACCTCATTTTCTAGACTGCAACTGTTTAGTAATTAAAATTGTTCCCGATACAGTAATTATAGCTATTTATAGACCTCCATCCCAAAGTATTGACGGGTTTTTAGATTCACTTAACTCTAATTTAGAAAAATTATCGTCATTTAAAAATATCGTACTGATAGGTGACATCAACATAAATATTGGTGCCGAGAAAATCGATACTCATTCACATAATTACCTGAACATTTGCTCATTTCATGGACTTTTACCAGCTCATTATCACCGAACCCACCAGAGTGGCTCTTGTCTAGACCATATCCTTATAAAATCAAAAAGTACATCCAAAACATTGGTTACTAATTCGTCACTAACCGACCATCAAGCTGTTTTACTAACATTACAAACACCTTCACCTAGAAAAAACTGCATGCGCAGCTATACTAAACTCAATACGACGAGTCTTGAAAATGACTTACGCGGTATTAATTTTGACCCCGTTTACAATTCACATAATCCAAACGTTTCTCTACAATACTTTGTCGATTTGTTACAATCTGCGATAAGGAAAAATACATTTACTAAAGTAATACCTAGAAAGTATAGTAACATTAAACCATGGATTTCGCCCGGACTTGTTCGCTGTATCAGACATAGAGATAAACTTCACCAACAATCGAAAAATGCACCGGACAATGAACTACTTTCAGTTGTTTACAAACGATATAGGAATTTCTGTAATAATCTGTTAAAAAAGCTAAAAAAACAATATGATAAAAGTCAACTACAGAAAGCAGGGAAAAACAATAAACTTATATGGAAATTCATAAAAACTAATACATTTAGGTCGAAAAATATTGAACCTGCGCTTGATCTTTTATCTACTGAGCTTAGCCCAACCGAAGCAGTAAATAAAGCTAACAGCTTTTTTATTAACGTCGGAAAAAACTTAGCAGAGAAAACTATATCATATAATAGATGTTTTTCTATTCAAAGCCAAACTAAGACTTATGCAACCCGAAACTCTTTTGTCTTATTAGATACGGATGTTAATGAGGTAGTTAGTATAATGGATGGGTTAAAGGAAATCTGTGCCGTAGGATGTGATGACATACCTAATAGCATACTTAAAAGATTTAAATACGTCATTGCCCCTCCCTTGACTCACATCCTTCAATTATGCTTAACAAAAGGTATATTTCCTAAATTACTTAAGAAAGCTTTAGTCACTCCTGTGTTTAAAACAGGAAACAAAAATTGTGTAAGTAACTATAGACCAATATCAGTTTTAACGGGCCTCTCAAAGATTTTTGAAAAAATTATAAACAGTAGATTAGTAAATTATCTTGAAAGTAATAAATTACTCTCTGATCATCAATTTGGTTTTAGGCCTAAAAGATCAACAAGCCAGGCTGTTCACCGGCTGATAAATGGTATAACCACCAACCTGGATAACGGCATGCACACCATAGGGATATTTTTAGACCTGGCCAAGGCTTTTGATACAATTTCTTGTACTTTGCTCTTATACAAGCTTGAAAGGTTGGGAATTCGGGGAGTACAATTACAACTTTTATCTGATTACCTCAGCGACCGCCATCAGTGTGTAAAAATAGGTCAGTATATGAGTTCCGATCTTAAGAATAGCTTCTATGGAATCCCACAAGGCAGTATTTTGGGCCCTACTTTATTTTTAATTTATAAAAATGACCTATGCAATTTGACACTTCAAAAGGGTGCAATTGTGTCATATGCGGATGACACAGCTCTACTGTTCACAGCTAAAACAAAAACTGAGGTCTATGAGGTAGCACAGAATGGCTTTAA
Source organism: Eremobia ochroleuca (assembly GCA_949629135.1). Lineage (NCBI taxonomy): Eukaryota > Metazoa > Arthropoda > Insecta > Lepidoptera > Noctuidae > Eremobia > Eremobia ochroleuca. Next base: position 72,877 of record OX451393.1, read on the forward strand.
TACTGTGTCTAATTGGCTTCATGAAAATCTCTTAACATTAAATACAGATAAAACCAAGTACCTATTATTTACAATGAGAAACACTAATCCAACACTTACTAACCTAAACATCCAAGCACATAACAATTGTAATTTACATTATGCTGACATTGCATGCACTTGTCCCACTTTAGCTAAAACCGACCATATCAAATATCTAGGCGTCACGATTGACACAAATCTGAATTTCCGCAAACATATAGATTTATTATGCAATAGAGTGCGTAAACTAATATACATTTTTAAAAATTTACGTAACATAGCCGACTTTAAACTAATTAAGCAAGTTTATTTGGCTTTGTGTCAATCTATTATTACCTACTGCATAACGTCCTGGGGTGGTGCCGCTAAATCAATTTTACTGCACCTAGAACGTGCTCAAAGAGCAGTTCTAAAGGTTGCTACTTTTCGTCCATTCAGATTTCCTACACACCAGCTTTACACGGCTTGTGAGGTGCTAACAATACGTCAATTATTTGTTTTGAATGTAGTTTTACTCCAACACACTGAGCTTGATTTTAAGCCAGTACCTTCAGATAGGAGAAGAAAAGATTTGGTTTGTGCTAACTCTCAGACTAAACACGCTTTCGCTAATCGATTTTACTTCTTTTTAGGACCCTACTTGTATAATCAGCTCAACAGAGTGCTAAAGATTTATAGTTTAACATATAATAGGTGTAATTTACTAGTACAGGAATATTTGGGAAAACTCAATTACTCAGACACGGAAAAACTGCTGATAAATGATAAATGATAAATGATAAATGATTTATTTTCTGTAAGTAGGTTTGTACAAACACTTTTACATGTCAATCATATTTTTTTAAACTAGATGAGGTCGGCGTTTCCTATCTGACTACTCTGAGAAGAAAGGCCGAAACAAACTCAGAGGTCACAGTCTCTTTTAAAGTCCAGACATAATCTTGGTCAGATAATGTGAAGACCATGTAGATTGGTGTCTGAAATGGTCTTTTGAGTAAAGAACCACACAGATTGAGCGGACCTGTCCAGTCAGTGCACGCATTTGTCAAAAATCGTGCAGCTCAACTCAGAACTTGAGGAGCCTTACGATTCGACGAACAATACCAATGAAAGGACATTTGGGTAGGCCGCATAAATGACTCAAACTGCCAGATCATGATTAAAACTAACTAAGAAGGAAAACCTAAAAAAAGAAATGACCCACATAGTCTTCACACTCACAGTAATAATAATAAAAATAAGATACTTTACAAAGTAAATATCCATGTCATTGTTTATATAAAATTCATCAATGTCAATGTGTATATAAAAATCCGGATATAATCTTTGAGGATCATGTAGATTGGTGTCTGAAGTGGTCTTTTGAGGAAAGAACCACACTGAGTGGACCTGTCCAGTCAATGCACGCATTCGTCAGTAACCGTGCAGCTCAACTCAGAACTTAAGGAGCTCAACGATTCGACGAGCAATACCAAGGACAGGACATTTGTGTAGACCGCATACACCACTCAAACTGCCAGACCATGATTAAAACGGAAACAATGATCCACATAGTCCTCACATTCACAATAATTAAAATAATATAAGACTTTAAACAGTAAATGTTCATGTCATTCTGTATATAAATAGATATGTATTTAGAAAGAAAAGAAAAAAAAAAAACAAAAGTGTAAATCAGCAAAATAAAAAATAAACAACATTCACTGTCTAGACCTATTGGAGCAGCTCAATCCCAAGCTTTTTTGTCCTCAATATAGTCTTTTACAGTATAATAGGCTTTCTGGCATAGTTTTAGCTTTATAAAAGATTTGAATTTATTAATGCTTAGTTCTTGAATGTGGCTAGGAAGTTTATTATAAAAACGTATACATTGGCATCTAAACGAGCCACCTATTTTCTTGAGCCTTGTTGTAGGAACAACATATTTGTGTTTGTTCCTAGTATTTATATTATGGATATCACTGTATTTTTTAAACAGATTAATATTTTTATGTGCATACAAAAGATTATCATAAATGTACTGAGAAGGCACAGTCATTATATTAATCTCTTTAAATTTGTCTCTGAGGGAGTGTCTGGGACTTAATTTATAAATGGAACGAATTGCCCTTTTTTGTAAAATAAAAATTGTCTGAATATCGGCGGCATTTCCCCACAACAGAATACCGTACGACATCACACTATGAAAATAACTAAAGTAAACTAAACGGGCTGTCTCTAAATCAGTTAAGTCACGAATTTTCCTAACGGCGTATGCTGCAGAGCTAAGCTTTTTTGACAATTTATCTATATGGGGGCCCCATTGAAGCTTGGCATCCAAAGTTATGCCTAAGAATACTGTGGTATTTTCGGGTTTTAACTCTTCACCCTTTATGAGAACACTAGTTTCTACTTGTCTAACATTTGGTATCGTAAACTTAATACATTTCGTTTTTTTTCCGTTAAGAAGTAAGTTATTAACATTAAACCAGTTAACTACTTTTGCGAGGGCACTATTTATATTGTCAGTAACCAGCTGCTGACGTTTGAGTTTAAATAAAAGTGAAGTGTCATCTGCAAACAACACTATATCATGTTCATCCCTTATGAGGTAAGGCAAGTCATTTATATAAATAAGAAATAAAAATGGGCCAAGAATTGAGCCCTGGGGGACCCCCATTTTTACTACAGATCCGGGTGACCTTTTTCCGTTAACATCAACTCTCTGAATCCTATCACTTAAGTAAGAAGTAAGAAGATCCAGAGAGGCGTTCCGAATTCCGTAGTAGTGAAGTTTCCTGATTAAGGTTTCATGAAGAACACAATCGAATGCCTTGGACAAATCGCAAAAGATGCCCAAAGCATCGCATTTGTCCTCCCATGCATTATAAATATGTCCTAAAAGTTCAACTCCGGCATCAGTCGTTGAACGACCCCTTGTAAAACCGAACTGTTTGTTATGCAGTAATTTATTTTTGTTAAAAAATCCTTGCATTTGGTTTAAAATAAGCTTTTCAAAAATTTTACTAAAGGTAGGTAGTACTGAAATAGGTCTATAATTAGTAGGGTCTGATGTACTACCCGATTTAAACAATGGTATGATTTTACTATGTTTCATAAGATCAGGAAACTCACCACGATCAATACAATTATTAAATATAACAGCTAAAGTAGGTGCTACAATGTTTATAATTGACTTAGCAACATCCACAGAATTACCCCATAGATCTGCAGTCTTTTTAACATTTAACATGTGAAAAGTTTTAATTACATCTGTACAGGTGACATATAGGAAGTGAAATTCAGAATCACCAACTGGAACGTTTTCTTTAAGTAAAGACTCTGCAGCAGTGGGTGACGAGCTTAGAGATTTAGTAGTTGACACGGGAATCTCTGAAAAGAAATTTTCAAAGGCCGCGGCGACTTGAGAATCTGATCTAATTACATTGTCATCAATAGCAAGGCTGTAGTCACTACTTCGGTTGCAAGACCTTCCTGTTTCGCTATTAATGACATTCCAAGTCATTTTAATAATGTTACTACTATTTTTAATTTTTGAACTCAAATAACGTGACTTGGCTATACTACAGACTGTTTTAAATATTTTAGAATAATTTTTAACATATAAATTAAATTCAGCAGTGTTTATACAAATCCGTTCATCATATAATTCATAAAGTCGTTTTCTACTTTTATGTATACCAATGGTGGCCCAGTCACTGAAGGAAGCGTTACTATTGACTGATAATGTCTTTGGAATGAATGTTTTATCAAATTGTGTGCAATACATATTAAAAAAATCATTATATTGTTTGTTAGGGTCATCATTAGTCAACAGAAGAAGCTGGAAATTATAAAATAAGCTTAATATTAGTCTTTACCTTATCTACTTTCATATTATTCGTTAATTTATTTAAACATATTATATCTTACAAAAATTTTAGTTTTAGAATGATTACTATTTTAGTCATTATATTCTTTTTAATTTAGCTTCAAATAAATTTATTGTTGTCTTGTTTTTAAATGTTTGTTGTAAAGTGATGGCCTGAAACACAGGTTTTCATAAACCTAATATAATCCTAGATCAGGCAGGTCGCTACATTACAGTTAGAATTAAATTTAACCTCGCATGTAATTAATGTGAATCTTTATCTTTTACTTCATTCTTGAATAAATTTTATTATTATTATTATTATTATATTATTATCTCACGACTTTTTCCCTACGCATACACTACCCACTCGGATCAAAACATGTCTGGACCACATTCTAATAAAATCTAATCATCCTTCCACGACACTAGTGCTAGAATCATATATAACCGACCACATGCCCGTAGTATTGTTCATAGAAAACGTGTGTCCTAATCGACAATACTCTAACGCTAAAAACCGTATTGATTATCCGTCAATAAAATTGGAAATTGAAAGCACAAACTTCCAACATCTCCTAGAAATGGATGATGCTAACACCGCTACGAACTGCCTAATTTCAACAATATCATCAATTATTAATAAACACACGCAAACAGTTATGGTGCCTAGTAAACAAAAAATTCTAAAGCCGTGGATCACGCCGGGGCTCCTGCGCTGCATTAAAAATCGGGACAGGTTACATATTAAAGCAAAAAAATCTCCAGACAACATGACACTTAAAGTTACATATACACGTTATAGGAACTTTACAAATCAACTCCTACGAAAACTAAAAATTGCATATGAGAAAAGTAAACTGGACAAAGCAGGCAATGACCCTAAAGCTCTCTGGAAAGCTATCAAAGAGATAACCAAAATTCAAAAAGTCGATAGAAGAAGACAATCCTTTAGAACTACTTCAAATATTAGATAGCCCAAAGTCTTCCGCTGACCTTGTCTGTAACTTTTTCACTGATGTCGGTAAAAACCTAGCCAATAACATCCTCCTGTCACAGACCTCATCTACAGCTGTCTCTGTCTCCCCTCAACTCCCTGCCTTAGACTGCTCCGGAAACTATCTATCCAACTCGCTCGTTATTCTTGAAGTAGATGAAGCGGACATTGAAACCACTATCTTACAGCTGCGGCCAGATTGCGCTACTGGATGGGATGGAATTCCATCTTCCATCCTCAGAGAGTGCCGACATGTACTGATTCCACCTATAACGCACATCTGTAATCGTGCTATTATTACTGGCGTGTTCCCTGATGCTTAGAAAAAAGCTATTATACACCCAATTTTCAAGGGGGGGAAAAGAGACTGCATCAATAATTACAGGCCCATATCGGTGTTGTCTGCCTTATCAAAGATCCTGGAAAAAATTCTCTACAAATCGCTCAAAAATTTTATGAATCGCTTTAAAATATTAGCCGACAACCAGTACGGATTCAGATCTGGTGTCTCTACAGAGGATGCAGTGTTGGACCTGACGGAGCAAGTAGTGGAAAACCTGGACAAAAGTAATAGATGCCTATGTATATATCTAGACCTTTCCAAGGCGTTTGATACAGTTTCTATCCCTATCCTCTTATCAAAGCTGGAACGAATAGGAGTAAGAGGTACTGTTTTAAGTATATTCAGAGACTACCTTTCCCAACGTAAACAATACGTCAAAATAGGCGATTGTCTTAGCGAGGAACGCACAACCCTCTTCGGCGTCCCACAGGGGAGAATCTTGGGCCCTTTGCTGTTTTTGATATATATAAACGATCTCTGCACTATGTCCCTTCAACACACCAAAATCTTTACATATGCAGATGATACAGCAGTATTTGTATGGGGACGGAATTGGCAGATGGTCAAAGATAGAGCCGAATGTTCCCTCTCCAAAATAATGACCTGGCTAAGACTAAATCTCCTTACACTAAACCTGAACAAAACACATTTCTTACCCATTTCCTTGAGACCCAACCCCAAACCCTTGCCTGACTATTCTATAATAGCACATATCTGCGAGAACCGACTCAAATGTACTTGCTAGGTTATCTCTCGGGTAGATTCGGTAAAATATTTGGGAGTGTTGATGGATGATGGACTGAGGTGGGACAGGCAGATTGGCTCGATCATTACAAGAACTAGGAGGCTTATTAATGTGTTCAGGACCCTAAGAGATTCTGCAACACTGAAAAATCTAAAACTAATCTACCTAGCCCTATGTCAGTCTATTATCCAATACTGCATTACCGTATGGGGAGGCGCAGCTAAGACCTACCTGCTCGGGTTGGAGCGAGCACAGAGGGTTGTGCTCAAAGTTATAGCCAATAAGCCGTACAGGTTCCCCACCTCACAATTGTACTCCGAATTTAAACTCCTCACTGTCCGTCAGCTCTATGTGCTCAAATCCATGCAAAGAATACAAGGAAGTGTTCCCATACCCGACCCGAATAAGCGTAACAAATCCTCCATATGCCCTACTATACGTTGCCGGACCTCATTTGTCAAACACCAATTTAATAGCTTAAGCAGCAAACTTTACAACCTCGCAAACAAAAAGCTAAGCATAGCCAAAATGAGTCGGCAGGAAATGATAAAGAAGGTAGCAGACTGGCTCCAAAAGATGGACTATCAGGAGACTGAAAGTTTGTTTATATTCATAACATAATATGAATTAAAATCTATAACTACACGCTGTCATACATTTCAATTTTCCCCATCCCTACACATTCAAAGGTGCGAACCATACCACACACTCATTTACTCCCATTTGCACACACACAACACACTTTTCATCACATGCACATTTACACACATACTCTTATCAACTCCCAAAATTCACACACAGACATACAAACACATAGCTCTTTAGCATTATTAATTTCTTTAGTATCTGAATTTTTTAGTAATTACCACAACTCTGTAAGAAATAAGTCATTTTTACCTATATGTGTTACCATATTTCGTGTTTATGTTCTCTGAGTGAGTTCACAAAAACCGCGATGCACCTTATATGTTATGGCAAATAAGAAAACTCAAATTGTGGCCACACTATTGAATTAGGAAATTCCTGTAATGATAGTGATGTTGAATAAATAAATAAATAAATAAATAAATAAATAAATAAAAATATGGCAATAATCCTCGCTGTCAACTTCATAGCGACACTCCTACAAAATGCTGTTCGATTGTAAATAGACCCATGGCTGAACGCTGACCCCCAAAATACAGGTCCAGGCCTAGTTTGGGGGTTAGGATCAAATTTGTGGCAATACATTGATGTGGTATTTAATTATTACTGGCTTGTAACATGCATTTTTAAGTGTCAAATAAATATTTTTATTTTTTATTTAATTTCATTCATTTTCGTGCATAAGTATATTGCAATAGCATTATATAGTCTACTTTCGGCAAGTTTCTACTATCAGCAACTACAAATCCTTCCGAAACTTTCATGGTGACTCAATTAAAACAGAATGTGGATAATAACACTCGAAAATAAAAAAAAATGAGGATTTAATTGAAAACAAGCTTTTTAGCGCTTTTTTCTGACAACTTCTGAGACAAGTGTTATTATGACAGTGACATTTAACAGTTTTTTTGACGGGTCACAGTAAAGCAAAGGTTTTATCGCCATTCCACCGTAAGCATGACGTCATTTGGCGCTTACGACTTTTTAGAATACACCGAATTTCAAAGTTGGAATGAAAAGTACATAATTTCGAAAAACGGAAAAACACGGGTGCCTTAGATTTCTATTTACTTTTATATATTTTACATGCAGGTTAAAAATATGAAATGTTGTCAATTATCGCGGGCGAGAGACAAATATAATTTGCGACAGTGCGTCGTCTCGTGTACTAGAAACGATATAGAATAATAATCAGATATGACATTTTACCTCAAACCGTGATTTATGCCTAAAAATGCGATTCAATCATGAGTTCATGTAGTAAAAGTAATAAAGTAGTAAAATTGCATTGAAAGTAGGGTAGGTAAATAAAAAATATTGTTGATTTTATAAAAATTTAATATCAATTATAGTGCTGTAATAAACTTATTTCTAATGGCATCAGTGACCTTCAAATAAATTTAATTTATTTCTTTTTTTGTCTTTTTCATTTTTTGTTCAACTCGGCGTTATTTTTAACCGACTTCAAAAAAAGGAGGAGGTTATCAATTCGACTGTATTTTTTTTTTTTTTTTTTTTATGTTTGTTACCTCATAATAACCGACTGGGTGAACCGATTTTCATGATTCTTTTTTTATTTGAAAGCTGGTGCTTCCTGTGTGGTCCCATTGTCACCATTTCAATATCTGATGATGGGATCTTGTAGAAATCGGGGGAACTCTTCAATAAATAACAGCAAATTAACCGCGATTGTTGCTATAGCATATCTAAGCATTGTTTACACCATCACACAACATAATATCACGCCTGTACTCACTATAAAGGTTTTCATTTTTTTTTATTATAATAATAATTAATACCAGTAAAACAACCGCGATTGCTGCTATCGCATATGTATGCATTGTTTACGCAATCGCACAACATAACATCACGTCTGTACCCTATAAACGCAGATGCAGCTTCCTGTCACTGATATTTACATAGCAAGTAGTGTTTATATGAATTTGATTGGGGTAGATATAGCTAAAAAGTGAAAAATAAAAAATTTTATATAAAAAAAAACAACCGACTTCCAAAAAAACACTACAAAGTGAAAAATAATTTTAATTTCGGAAGTCGGTGTCAAAAAACCAAAATGCAAAACCAACGACACCGACTTCCAAAATTAAAATTATTTTTCACTTTGTAGTGTTTTTTTGGAAGTCGGTTGTTTTTTATTATATAATTTTTTTTTATGTTCAGAGTGAAGACGGACATTTACATACTTCTCTATAATTGCTTTTAATAGAAGCATACGGTGGTTTAAAGTGGTTGTTTGTATCATGGCATGGTCGTTCAATTCATTAAATATATTAGAGTCGATAATGATTTTAAAATACGATTTTTTTTTTTAATAATGTCGTCCTTTCTCGTAAAGTAGAGCCCATTTTCTTGTATGTCAGACCTCAAAATGTTTTCTGATTTTAAACAGTGAACAAGCTTTCTGTTGAATAGCACAAGCCATCACCATATTATCTTTAATCGAGATTAATTTGTGAAACCCATCGATCAATTAGTGATGGATGGTGAAACCACAGTTTTTTGGACGTAAATAAATATTTTATACACACTTCACATTTTCCTTGCAATCCAGCCCGAAACATAACCCACTATCTGTTTCAAATGGTCCCGTAAAGATTCGTTGTTGAGCACTTGCGCTAATGTATCAACATTTTGTAGTGAAATCTTGTCACTTTCCATTTCGGGGCTTTTTGGGTTCTGCCGAAGAATCAAATTCAAAATAATCAATTGATGCTCGTTTGCCGGAAGACCAATTGATATTTATGATAGCGGATGAACAATTCAAGATAGGGATACTTTCTACCGGTACGCAATTGGCACTGAAACCACTACGTAATTCTAAATGTCTTAAAATCTTTTTATAATTCCCTTGAGCTGGATCACGTTCGGGTTATTATTGTAGCCCCCATGCTTTCGAATAATGCCAAATAAGATTGCAATATGACTTTATGTTTTGACTAGCTGTGAATACCCGCTTCGCTGGGTCATTTTTAGGGTTCCGTACCCAGGGGGTAAAAAGGAACCCTGTTACTCCCGCTCCGCTGTCCGTCCGTCCGTCTGTCACCAGGCTGTATCTCATGAACCGTGATAGTTAGACAGTTGAAATTTTCACAGATGATGTATTTCTGTTGCCGCTATAACAAAAAATACTAAAAAACAGAATAAAATAAATATTTAAGGGGTTCCCATACAACAGACATGATTTTTTTGCCGTTTTTATAGATAATACCCGCCCGCTTCGCTGGGCGTTCCGCAAAATGGTGTGATTATTTTATATATGATAAGAAGAACGGATCGGTGGAATTATAAAACATACCTATCAATCAAATCAAACTATCCATCAAAAGTAATTTATCTAAGTTACAATAGCCTAATGTGAGCCGCTCATCAGCTTTGAGGCTGAGCGACGAGTTCGGATGTGGTAGGCGTGCACGGCGAGCTGCTGATCTCGTCAACATCATATAGTTTTTTTATGTACTTATACCAATGGCACGGTAATGGACCTAGTTACAGAAAGCAGCCATATGGCACTTTTTCCAAAAATGAGTTATAAACACAGCCATACAAATTACGACATACCAGATTTTTTGCAAAGACAGCCATGTCGATATCTCTATTTATCACGGAGATATGAGCCGTCAAATGCAGCCATGTCTACAGATGTTTATTGTAAAAAACAGTCATCTTCATGTAAAATGCAGCCAATTTTGACAAAAATTAAAATACCTATTTTGCAGAAGTCAGCCAAACTATGTATATGGCTGTTTTTTACAAATTTAAAAATGTGAGGAGGTATCGGTGTTCGAGTTACGTAAAAGGCAGCCACTCTGAGATGGCTGTTTATTGTAAATTATTTATTTGTTGTTAATGGCAGTTGGCTTTTTTCAACTCCATCCAGGGCGTTTTCCTGATTGAAGATGTAAACAACCAAGAGACTTCATAGATTTTACCTGCAAATTCAAAAATCTGTGCAAAACGGCTGTACCTTTGCAAACACGCAAACATTTTTATGAATAGTTTTGGAGTCTTGGTTCATATAATTCGCAGACAACTTTTCTGGGCGTTTAGGTCAAGGAGGTGAGACGCGATAAAGCCATAAAAAGAAAACAGTTTTTGCGAAAATATAAAATAGAAACATGATGTTTGCCGAGGTATGTTCTGCAAAATTCTGAATGTATGCTCAACTAGAATCTCAAGAGCCATGGACAAAATAAATTCGCGGATACCGTTGCTAGAACAATGAGGTTTAAAAAAGGGGAGGAGAAAATAAGGTACCTGATGTGCGTAAAGAAGTAATAAATGAGTTTATTAATTCACTCCCACTATATGTATACGTCTCTTTATAGCAGGTCAAAAACATCGGCAAAGTTTTTTTAAGCCTGGAGTGACTTTGTATGTAGGTAGTTTATGATGAATATAAAGCCAAAATGACCAGAAACGCCGTGAGTTAGTTTTTTCAAGCGATTTTTTAACGATAACTTTAACATCAAACCTAAAATACTAAGCAAAGATACGTGCAATGTCTGCTATAAATTTTGCATGAACTAAGAAATACAAGTAGAAGCGGTGGGGATGTTAACTCCATAAAAGAGACACACAGCATTCATCTTCACCAGGCCGAAAGAGCAAGATCTCAATTAAAAATAGATATAAACTTAGCTAAAAATCAAGAAGACATCGAATGTCTCAGGTTTGATATGCAAAAGACACCACCTCTATCCCGGATTCAGACAAATATAATCTACACTAATATTATAAAGAGGAAAGATTTGATTGTTTGTTTGTATTGAATAGGCTTCGAAACTACTGGACCGATTTGAAAATTTGTTTTACCATTAGAAGCAGACATTATCCCTGATGAACGTAGGCTACTTTTTACCGCGGGAAAATGCTTTATTCCTACGGGAAAACGGGTAATAGGATTTAAACGGCGGTAATTCCGAATTCTGCGCAAACGAAGTTGCGGGTGGATGCTTTTTTTTATAAAATATTTAATTCTTTGGTCAGATTCTTGGGGCGGTCAAAACCGGAATATAAAAATTACTCTTATGATGAAAGCAGTGCTCGAGATGAAACCAAAACTAGAATCATACATTTAAGTATGGCATCAAATACCATACATTTAAATATTTGATGCCAGGCCATAGTTACCCCATGATAAAGATTTCGGTGATATTGAGAGAGCTTTGAAGTATAATACAATCAAAGGATTTATACGCCTGAAGACTACGTTAAAATTATGGCTATATGCAAAAAGCAAAAACCTCTGATAATTTGCCAAATAGAAGTTGATGTTTTCTACTCGACTGCGACTCTAGAAAAGTTCATAGTATCGCAGAAAACAACTAATAAAGACAAAGTTAATTGGCTAAAAACAAGAGAATTAAAAATAACAAAGCCAGATCAATATCATATTAATGACTTTGACCAAGAAGATTACGACTGATTGGATATTACTCGTAAAATATCTTATAGACGTAGTCGTCACGGCTCTGACAATCCAGAAAGAGAAGGTGTTTTTAAGAGTCAGTTAACTAAATTTTGGCCAAATGGAAAACCTACAGCAGAGCCCAAGCTACTTGTAATACCAGAAGATGTTCGACACTTTTGTGACAATTTGACATGTACACCTGAAATTATTGAAGATTATGACGTTGATGGATTTAATGTTGAGTTAGAATTAAATTTGGATTATGAATAAGTGCGACAATTTGTATTTTACTGATAATAGTTTGTGACGTCTTAATATATTTTTTTAATAATTACTTCTAATTCTATTGCCAAGTTTTTACTCAAATCAAAATAATTTTATTTATTTGATTTTTTATAAAATCGAAAGGAAGTATACTGTTTTTTACTTTAACTAGGTAAAGTAAAAACGTCGGATTATTTTAGTAAAAGTAGTAAACATTTTAGTTAGTAGCTGCTACACATAATACTTTCTTGTCTGTTTTTAATTTTTTAAATAGTTACAGATCAAATTTTAAAACACAGCCAACTTAAATGGTTGGTTTATGTTTTATTGTGATTTCTACAAAATATGACATTTTGTATAAAACAGCCACGTCTAAAATCGCAATTATTAATATTAATAGCTACGTTTCGAAATTCTGGATATGATACAAAAAATTACAATACTTATACCAATATGTCTCAAATATAAAAAAATCAGAAAATTAATATACAACCGAAGTGCAAGCATCGACAGAAAAATGCTCATAACTCTGTTTGTACTTTTCCCGAAATGGCAGCCTTTGCAATAAATTGTTAAGACAGATTGACTTTCCGACTGAATTGGGAAAATGCGCTGATGGGCGATGTGGTAATGTGGAGCATAGGCAAACACTGGATAACATGTATGCTGACATTATCTCATCGCTTAGTCAAGCCTCGGAGTCCAGCTATGGGGACGCTACAAGTGCTACGAAAAAACAAGTTATGGGATGGAATAAGCATGTCGCGGATGCTCATAGGGTGGCCAGACTTGATTTTCAAAACTGGTTACAGTTTGGTAAACCGAAAGTAGGTACTGTTCATGAAGCGATGTGCCAGAGCAGAAAAATTTTCAAAGCTAAGCTTAAATGGTGTCAACAACACCAAGAGCAGATAAAGATGGATCGGCTAGCGACACTGCATTTGAAAAATAAGTTTCGTGAATTTTGGAAACATACCAATAAGATAAACGTCAGGTCTGGCCTTCCTTTGAGTGTCGAGGGTGTCACTGATGCTAAAATTGTCGCTAACTTGTTTAAAGATCACTTTACCGTGGAATCCCCATTAGGGGCTCCAGAGTGGAGGCTGGACGCTGACCCCGTGTGTGAAACCATCAGAACAAGGGTGAGTGCCAAAGATATAAGAAATGTTCTAAAAAATATGAAAGGGGGGAAATCCCCTGGTCACGACGGTCTCAGCGTCGAGCACCTACATAACGCAGGGCCACACATTTCTAGACTTTTATCTACATATGTTCTTTAATCTGTGTATCGGGCACTCCTATCTTCCCAGTGAGCTAACAAAAACGATAGTCTCTCCCATAGTAAAAAACAAGACGGGAGATAGCTCGCTCAAGTCGAATTATAGGCCGATCTCACTGGCTACTGTCATTGCAAAGGTTTTGGACAGTGTTATTGAGGCTCAGTTAATAAAGTTTATTAATCTACATGATGCTCAGTTCGGCTTCCGCGCCAACCTTTCTACAGAGAGCGCAATACTGAGCCTTAAACACACTGTCGAGTATTACACCAGCAGGAAAACGCCCATTTATGCATGCTACTTGGATCTCTCGAAAGCGTTTGATCTTGTTAATTATGAAAAGCTCTGGGATAAACTTAAGGAAACTAAATTGCCGGGAGAGATACTAAGTATTTTAAAGTTTTGGTATCAGACTCAAGTAAACTATGTAAAATGGGCTGGCACTTTATCAGATCCATATGTACTTCAATGTGGTGTAAGACAAGGTGGATTGTCGTCACCAATTTTGTTCAATTTATATGTAAATGCGCTGATCGTTGAGCTTAGCAGCATGCATGTCGGTTGTCACATAGATAACATCTGTGTCAATAATTTAAGTTATGCAGACGACATGGTGCTGCTGAGTCCAACGATCGGTGGACTTAGGGCGTTGGTAAATGTGTGTGAGAAGTATGCGACAAGCCATGGTCTGAAATATAATGCCACAAAAAGTGAACTCATGATATTTAAGGCAGGTACTAAATCAGCAGATCAGGTCCCGCCAGTTTTCTTGAACGGAACCCCTATGAAATTGGTCACTTGCTTTAAATATCTTGGGCACATAGTCACTGAAAACCTACGTGATGATGAGGACATGGACAGGGAGCGTAGGGCGCTGTCGGTCAGAGCGAATATGATTGCCCACAGGTTTAAGCGATGTAATGCTCAAGTCAAATTAACACTCTTTAGAGCACACTGTACTTCACTATACACATGCTGCCTGTGGGCTCAATATGCGCAAAGATCCTTCAGCGCTCTACGAGTCCAATATAACAATGCGTTCAGGGCGCTGTTGGGGCTGCCGCGCTGGTGCAGTGCGTCGGGCATGTTCGCGGATGCACATGTTGATGGCTTCCATGCCGTGCTTCGCAAGCGATGCGCCACGGCGCTCTGCAGGCTGCGCGCCAGCACTAACAGCATCCTAGCGGTTATAGCGGATAGGCTGGACTCGCGCTATGTGCAGCATTGGGTTAGTACCCATATTAAAAAATAACTGTTTTTATTTTCATTATTAACACTACCATTTAAGATCTATTGTACTAACACTACCATTTAAGTCCTATTCTACTAACACTACCATTTAAGTTCTTTTGTACTAACACTATGGATTTTTTAAAAAAAAAGTCTGAAATAAAAAGTTTTTATTTTATTTTATTTTTTTATTTATTTTATTTATAACACGGTCCTATTATAATACAGTAATGTAACTCGGCCGCATGATAGAAATAAATGCCTACAGCCGCGCGGTACGTAAACATGCGTTAGGGCTGCCCGTTAAGCATTTTAATTATATTTGCCTACTTTCTGTTTCTATTTAGTTTTGTGATTGTAAATATCCTTTTTATATAAATAAATGAAATACTTTGTATATTGAATAGGAAGTGTTCAATAAAAATGCGTGTTGTTTTTTGAATGGTAGATTTAGCTGACTACGAATGTTTTAAAATCACAACCCTCGAACATCTAAATATTATATACTAGCTTTTGCCCGCGACTTCGTTCGCGTGGAATAGTTACTTCCGGCAGATTTTTGGTTTTACCCACATAGTTAAAGAATG
Source organism: Eremobia ochroleuca (assembly GCA_949629135.1). Lineage (NCBI taxonomy): Eukaryota > Metazoa > Arthropoda > Insecta > Lepidoptera > Noctuidae > Eremobia > Eremobia ochroleuca. Next base: position 88,267 of record OX451393.1, read on the forward strand.
AATTAAAAATGGAAATGAATTAAAATGAATGAATGAATTAAAAATTTAAAAATTAAAAATTCCCACATGAATTAAAACAATAACATGAACCGAACTCGTGTAACGATCGACACCATTGCGCCATCACCAACTCGACATATTACTAATAGAATTATCTATACTCCGTTAGAGCATTTTCTATGTACTAAAAGTTGTATTATATTATATTTTTCATACCTTTTTACTATTTATTTACATTTTTCCGATGAATTTTCAGTACTGAATTGATGCCGACTCTTGACCAATAGATGGCGCTGTATGTCCAGAATAAATTTTATTTTATTTTTTGTAATAAAAACTATCCTATGTCCTTTCTCAAGTTCCAAACTATGTCTGTACCAAATTTCACACAAATCGGTTCAGTAGTTTAGGCGTGAAGCAAAGACAGACAGACAGACAGACAGAGTTACTTTCGCATTTATAATATTAGTTTGGATGAGTCTAGCTGTTGTTGTTAATACCGAGAAAATAAAACCAGTTTTTTTGTGGTTTAGGTTGTAGCAGCAAAAACACTTTGTGAAAATTTCGAAAACTATCTAATGACACACAGACGGTAAAATTTTTTTTCTAGTATTATTCATACACACAGATAATAAACAAATATTATTAATAATAAAATACCACGTCTTTACTTTGAATTATGTAAACTAACAAAACACACATGCACCGAAGTTTTAACACAAGCGTAAGTAGGTAGGTACCTACCGTATCATGATTCATTCAGAACCGCATATAACTACCTATTTCACTCGTCTCAATAACTTTCCGTTACTCTATTCGCTTTATTTATTAATCCAAACACCTTTTTTTTCGTGAGATAAAAGGAAATACTTATCCATGAAAAAGACACACATTATGTACCTACCTACTAGTAAGTAATAGTACATTATGATATAAGTGCGGTAAGTTGAAAATTACAGCTGAGGCGATATTGCTAGCCCGAGCCGTAGGTGAGGGCTATAAGAAAGCAGAGGCTGTAATTATCAAACCGCACGTATGTCATACGACGTTTTATAACACATTTGTGAGGAAATAAAGAAAACTCGGACTTTCTTAAACGAATAAATCTTTAATTACTTGTTAAAACCGTTATTAAAAACATGAAGATAGTTTCATAAAAAGTGCGCGGAATAATTTTTAGTTTGTCACAAATTAGCGATGCGCGGTGCATCAGCGTCTTTTGTTTATGGCAAAGGCACAAAAAAACAGCCAGTATTACTAATAAAGTAAATTAATACGTTTGTGTTTTTGTTACAGATAAATGGTTGTAATTCATTGTCAATATTAATTAAATTAAAGAATCAAATGTTTATTTATTATATTTTAT
>OX451393.1:89832-125489 GCA_949629135.1 Eremobia ochroleuca
TTTAATAGCAAATCGAACTAAAAATCAGAAAATAACTTGTAATATATTTTAATCAACTGTTATAAAAAGTATACCAACTCAATATGTTTCAATAATTTTAATAAATTCTAAAATAAATTTTATTGAAAAAAAAAATAATTTCACTGTAAAAAAGGGTGCGGTGCTTTTTATCATATTTCTATACTAACTCTACGTTTACAAATAACTACTACTCGTAATTATATATTTATAACAATCAATATCGAGCACCCCACGCTTTTTTACAATAAAATTAATTATCTTTTCATAACTTTATTTTTATTTTAGAATTTTTGAAAATTATTGAAACATATTGAGTTAGTATACTTTTTATAACAGTTGAATAAAATATACTTAAATTAAAAGTTATTTTCTGATGTTTAGTTCGATTTGCTATTAAATCGTGTTTTTCTTTTGTTTTTTTTTTAACTATATTTTATTTTTATTTTTGTTTTAGTTTTTTTTTTTTTAATTATATACAACGTGTAATGTTAAATGCGCAAAACCTCAGACACCCCAACTGATTTTTAATTCAATTGACCTATTTCAGAGAGAACATAAGTCATTAAAAAAATTGTAAAGATTTTATGTGCTGTTTTAGTTTTACTGGCCATTCTGATCGTTTGTTATGTTATGTCATTGTCTGCGACGACGCTTTATCGAGGGAGGAGTCGTCACCGGGCCACTGCGCCGCGCTGACAAATTGGCAACGTTTTTAATGAAGATTTTTTGAAAAATGTGACAGGATTGGGGGCTGTTGTGTTTTGTGGGGGTATGTTCTGATCTTGTGGTGTTGCATGGGTTTCTGTATTCGGCTTTATAGAATAGTGATATATATTAATCGAGAATATTCTACAATACTATTGCGTAATTTAGAACTTTATGGAAAAACATTTTGAAATAAAAGATGATGAACCTTCAACCATATCGTAGAGAGATTTGCTTTTGCATATCGGGTTGGTGCAACCAGTTTCATCGAGATCTGTATACAAAAATACAAAGAAATCAAAAAAGAACCAAAAAACAAAATATATAAATTAGCGTGCTGCTCATTCTTAGACAATTGTTTTGCAAATACATACTTTAGATATACGTAGGTAAGTACTTTTTTTTTTATCAAAAAAAATACATTTTTATCACAATGTATTGATTAATAATTATTATTGTAATACAGAGAGTAGGTATTACAAAGGATTACAATAGTTAATCAATTTATCTATCAGCATTACTTAGGTAGTTCCGAAATGAATGTAAAACAAAGTACCTACTTATATCAGATCTAATTTAACATTGAGGTTACAAGCCTATGGGCACGCCACAATTGCGGCGGTAAGTCCCCTCTTTGAGGAGTGGTTAGAGAGGCGCCAAGGCGTCCTCACCTTCCGCCTGACGCAGGTCCTCACCGGACACGGCTGCTTCGGGAGGTTCTTGTTCCGTATAAGGCGGGAGGAAACGCCCGGGTGTCACCATTGTGTGGATCGCCCGGAGGACACGGTGGAGCATACAGTGGAGGTCTGCCCGGCTTGGGCGGAGTACCGCCGCGTCCTCACGGCGGCGATAGGTGGCGGCGATCTCTCGCGTCCGGCCCTGGTCCAGGACATGGTACGGAGCGAGAGTGCATGGGAAGCCTCACCTCCTTCTGCGAAGCAGTAATGCTTGCGAAGGAGGAGGCGGAACGCGTGAGGGAGAGGCAATCTTTGCGCCCTCACACCCCTAGACGCCACAGGAGACGCCCTGGGCGTCGGGAGTCGAGAGCTGACTCCCGGCCACCGTAGGCGCGGGCTTGCGGACGGTGAGCAATGGGCAGTTCGCCGTCTGATAAGGACCAGGCCCGGGTCGACGGCGCGTCGTGTTCCACGCGCGCCTCAAAGAGATGTCAGCAGTAACTGACGGGGTCCGCTAGAGCCGATGCTTGCCAGGGTCGCGGGTTGTTCGAAAGAGGTATCGTGGCCCTTGGCACAAGCAACTGAAGGAACACGGGTGGGTTTTAGTCAGTAAAAGTCTGACACACCCTCCCGCTCCGCCCAGAGCGGGAAAGTTATTTGATAATTTCCCACCCAAAAAAAAAAAAAAAGGTTACAACCCTAACGATAATATTTTGGTGGGCAAAGTCGTAAAAACTGCTTTAGAAAAACTAATTTGACATTGCCCACCATCATATTTTCGAATTTTAGAGGGATTTCGCGTTGGATATTCGACCATATGTATTTATTACAAACTAACAGTGGTAAAAAACTTACTTACCTGCTGTAATTACAAATCGAGTTTTACAGAAAGTTTTTCACACGACCTTTGTCCCGCAAAATACACCGCCAACTTCGACACAGTTTGACAGCCGACTAAAGTGACCACCATGACCACAGAACATGACCCTAACGGGACCATGACAACCATCAGTTACGTAGTCTTATCAGAGACATATTTAATTTTTTTCCATAGATTAAATAATAGACAATAGATTAATTAGTAATATTAGATTGACAAAAATAAATCCCAATTCAACTGTTATATTATTATATGGGGATAGTTTAACTGTACGAAAAAAGGACATAATTGAATCTGTCCAGTTGATGTTACATCTCAATGAGTCCAATAATTGTAAATTTATTTTTTGTGCCTTGCCGTATTCTCATTATTTGTCTGATGAACAAAATAGGCACATTTATAATTTAAATATGTTAATTTATAATAGGACATGTCATCACAGTGATGCTATTTTATATTTTGATTGTAATCAATTAATTACTGATTACAAACTGACAAATTATACTATGTATTTGCCACCTAGTTGTAGGAGACAAATTGCTAATCTTTTAGCATACAACATACACAGTGACACCGGTACCTGTAGGGTACCTTCGATTACTGTTAGTAGTGGTACTAACACTACTTTTGATACACCTTGTAGTTTAAACTATTAGGTGCGACAACGGGTCAGCCACATAAATATGTTGAATGTTGTACATCAAAATATGCAGGGTCTGTTCGGCAAAGAGCTAGAGTTAAGTTTATTTATGGAGAACTATGATGTTCAGGTGTTATGTTTGACTGAACACTGGTTGAAAGAACATGAAGTAGTGTTTATCAATGATGATAACTTTACCGTACAGAGTGCATTTGTGAGAAAGTGCTATTCGCGGTGGCTCTTTAGTTCTTGTTTCAAACGAGTTGAAATGTAAGCAACATTTAGATTTAGTTAATCTTTCAATCGAGCGTACTATAGAGTTGTCTTGTGTTGAACTTGAGCGATACATTATAATTTGCGTTTATCGACCCCCCTCTGGGGATTTTATTAGTTTTGAATCGGTAATGGAGGATTCTCTCAATAGGTTGAAATCAAGTAACAAAAGTATTATTTTATGCGGAGATTTCAATATTAATATTTTAGATGTTACTCCATTAAGTATTAGACTCCTCAATTTGTTTAAGTCTTATAATTTAATTAACTTGTTTTTTGAACCTACTAGAATCACGGCATCTTCGTCAACCTGTCTTGATAAAATATTTAGTGTTTTTGATGCCAAAAACAAATTAGTCTTAACTGACTTAACGTCCGACCACTGTGGTTTATTAGCTAGCTTCCCCATGCCATTACATAAACAGCCGCGTAAAATTGAATGCAGGCCTTATACAGCTGCCTGTTGCAAAATGTTTAAAAATAATATAGCTCATAGAATTACACCATCTATAGTAGAACACGAGAATCCTAATGAAATTTATGGTGCCCTTTTTGATGTTGTGCAAAAAGAGTACCAATCTACTTTCAAGACCAAAACTATTAATATTAATGGATCCTCCGTTGGCTTTAACCAATGGGCTACTCCGGGTATTTATAAAAGTAGAGCGAGACTATACGAGTTATATGGTTTGAAAAAATACAGGTTTGACACTCCTTTCCTAGAGTATGTCAAAAATTATTCAAAATTATTTAAAAAGATTAGCGGTTTTGCTAAATCGAAATTTTTAAGCGATGCTATTAAAAATTCTAATAATAAAGTAAAAACGACTTGGAAAATTATTAACAATGAAACTGGTAAATCGGTTAAACAAGAAAAACTACTTGAGATTATGGTAGATAATAAATTAGTTAATAAAGCCGCTGACGTAGCTGAAGCTTTTAATGAGTTTTTTGCCAACATACCTATAACTACGACTCGCTCCTTAAATTCGTCCCCGTCTAAAGCTGAAACCCTTTTGCATAGTAGTGTACCTAAATGTATTCTGAGGGGCCCGTGGCTAAATAATAACAGCCGCACAGGTCGATCGATCAGGTTAAGCTACGCTTGCCGCGGTTGGTCTGTGGATGGGTGACCATCTTTACATACCGAGGCCCCTCCGTGCCTCGGAAAGCACGTTAAGCCGTTGGTCCCGGCTGTCATTCGTAGATCTATGACAGTCGTTACGGGTAGTCAGAAGCCCGAAAGTCTGACAACCAGTCTTACCAAGGGGTATCGTATTACCCAGTAACTGGGTTGTGGAGGGCAGATAGGCAGTCGCTCCATGTAAAATACTGGTATTCAGCTACATCCGGTTAGACTGGAAGCCGACCCCAACATAGTTGGGAAAAGGCTAGGCAGATGATGATGTACCTAAATGTATTCGTTTATTTAGTTTCGAACATGTAACCCCACATGATGTAGTTAATGTTTTTAACCTACTAAAGTCTAAAAACACCGGTGACTACTGGGGCATCTCCATTAAACTTTTAAGTAATATAATAGACATCGTAGCCCCCTATCTAGCTGTTACTTTTAATAAATGTGTTGATTTAGGAATTTTTCCTGAACTCATGAAGAGTAGTAAAGTCATACCTTTATTTAAATCAGGTAATAAAAACGACGTTGGTAATTTTAGGCCTATTTCCATCTTACCTGCATTTAGCAAAATATTTGAAAAATTAATACTCAAGCAGTTGCTAAGACATTTTAATTTAAATAGCCTCCTTCATAATGAACAGTATGGCTTTACAAAAGGTCGTTCGACTACAGATGCGGGTGTTGCTTTGCTGAAACACATATTTAACGCATGGGAGGGCTCGCAAAATGCTATCGGAGTTTTCTGTGATCTTTCCAAAGCCTTTGATTGCGTGCACCATGACACGCTTTTGCGTAAACTAAGTCATTACGGTGTCCAAAACGAAGCTCTCAACGTAATAAATTGTTATTTACATAATAGGTTCCAATGTGTAGATGTTAATGGTGTGAAATCTTCCGCGCTACCAATTCAGTTAGGTGTACCGCAAGGCTCAATACTGGGTCCATTCTTGTTCTTAGTGTATATTAATGATTTACCATTCCATTTAAAGGGAATCTGTGACGTTGTACTGTTTGCTGATGATACATCTCTTATTTTTAAAGTAGATAGGAATAGACAAGATTTTGACGACGTAAACAGTGCACTCTCAATAGTTACGGATTGGTTTACGTCAAATAACCTAGTTCTCAATGCCAAGAAAACGAAATGTGTAAAGTTCGCCTTACCGAATGTTAGAAATCTAGGACCCAACATCGTATTAGATAAAGAGGCGCTTGAAACTGTGAGTTCGGCAGTTTTTCTGGGAATAACAGTAGATGCCAAACTTCTGTGGGGACCACATATATCGAGCCTAGCAGGAAGGCTCAGTTCGGCTGCCTACGCCGTCAGGAAAGTAAGACAGTACACTGACGTTGATACAGCTCGTTTAGTATATTTTAGTTATTTTCACAGCGTTATGTCCTACGGTATTCTGCTGTGGGGCAAAGCAGCTGATATACAAAATATATTTGTCCTTCAAAAACGAGCTGTTCGAGCAATTTACCAGCTAGGTGCTAGAGTTTCTCTAAGAGATTTTTTTAAAGATATTGGTATTCTCACGGTTGCATCACAATTCATCTTTGCCAACATCTTATATATTAGGCAAAATATACACTTGTATACTAAAAACAGTGATATTCACAATGTTAACACCAGAAATAAGGACAAACTACGTGCTCCCTTTCACCGGCTTCATAAGGTTCATAACTCATTTGTTGGTCTTGGTATAGCCTTTTATAACAAGCTACCCTCTTCTTTGCTAGATTTGCCTTTTAATGCATTTAAAGCTCAAGTAAAATCTAACCTTTGTTCAAAGGCATACTATTCTATCAACGACTACGTAAACGATAAGAATAGTTGGTCGCCCTGATTAACTCAAGACAATGCTTATGTTCTTTCTCCAGAATTAATTTACAAAGAATTACTGATAGGTTATATGAGCTCATTATACAATTGTTTTTTTATTGGGCTGTATAAGTCAAATCAGTTTAATTTAATTTTAATTTTATTATTGACATAATCAACCCATTGCAATGTTTTGTAATGAGTTGATTGCAATATGTGGTTAGCTAGTGACCTCGACAATTGATCATATTATTCTTACCTGAGCAACCGGCAGCAAGTTCGTCATGCTCCCTTAGATGTCACTGCTTGCGGTAGCGTCGGGGGTCGGGTTGTCTCCTTCCCTCAAATATGGCGAGGGGGGTAATGGCTGACCTTTGCGTTATGCTCGTGAACGGGTGCTGCTTGTGGTGACTGGTCGTCTTGCTGGTTTTATCATTGTTATCATTATTAATAACTTGTTTATTTAGTTTCCTTATGGTCCTAGTTTATCATTTGTGACTTCAAGCGACAGCTATGTAAACTGAACCCAGCATTGCATAAATATGTTAGCGGTCACGCCCTTTATACCTGGAGGCTTTTATTTAATTTCCATTTATTAATTTTTGCTTGAGTACGTATAGTTTTTTATTGTATTTCTTGGTATATTGGCGTTGCTAGCTGACATATGGCAAATAATTTAATTTAGCGTTCTGTGTCTTGTAATGTTAATTGCTTTGCATACCTTGTATTGTATTCAGTCAAGTATATTTTCTAACTGAACAGACAGCTGTGCTGCTGGGGAGTTTGTTGCGCCACTTCTTCTTCCCAGCGAAAGCACTAGGAAGTGGTGAAGGGCGGGCGTTTTGGGGGACTGTCTTTTGTAATTTTGACGTTCGAAAAGTGCTGATTCTCAGCCTAGTTTGAATAAATGACTTTTGATTTGATTAGACGCAACTAAAAAATGTTGCCGGTTTTTTGAATATTTGTGTAAAGTATGTACAGACGCCAGCACATCAAGCTACTACAACCTGTCAAATATCTTTAATAGATTTTCACCTTTATCGCTGACGCATAAGGTTCAAAGTTGATTGGAAAAATTTGACAGTTTCGGGTAGCTTGATGTGCTGGCGTATGTACCTTATAACTGAGCAAAGTCAGATTAGTTGGGCAATCTTGTAAGGTTTTACGAAATCTGCTAACCTAACGCATCGTATTTTATTATAGTAATCCTCAACAGAATCAAATATTAAACCTGAGTTACACACGCCTCAACGCTGCTGCTACAGTGGTATCAATAATTATATTTGTGTTATTAGAATATCCTTTCCTTTTTATGTTATTAAGAATTGACTAAGTGGGTATACAACAAAAAATCTTATGAACGGTTACAAGAGAACTTCTTTTATCTAAGTAGGAATGTGACTTCACAATTCTCATCATCAATATTGTTAATTTTATAAATAAATACAACTAATACACATTTTTGTTATCATTTAGCACGACTTTTTTATTTCCACCTTCCAACACCGAAAAAATAAATTAAAAATCACATAAACAGTTAAATAATAATCATCATCTGCCTAGCCTTTTCCGAACTATGTTGGGGTCGGCTTCCAGTCTAACCGGATGCAGCTGAATAGCAGTATTTTACATGGAGCGACTGCCTATCTGACCTCCACACAACCCAGTTACTGGGTAATACGATACCCCTATGTAAGACTGGTTGTCAGACTCGGGCTTCTGATTACCCGTAACGACTGTCAAAGATCTACGAATGACAGCCGGGACCAACGGCTTAACGTGCTTTCCGAGGCACGGAGGGGTCTCGGTATGTAAAGATGGTCACCCATCCACAGACAAACCGCGGCAAGCGTAGCTGAACCTGTTCGATCGACCTGTGCGGCTGTTATTATTTAGCCACGGGCGCCTCCCAGTTAAATAATAATACAATAACTAATATATTATGCCTCTTACTTTGATTATTTAATGTCAATCAAAGGCTTCTTATAATAAATGATAATAAGCATGAATACATTATAAATAAACATAAACTTGTTCAAAAAGAACCCATAGTGATGATTCCAAAAGTTCAAAAAAATCTTACTATGGTTTCGTTACAACGATTTGGTTAGGGTCTCGCAATTTTAATTAAATATGCCAGCTCAGATCAGGACACAATTGTGGTTTTATTTTCAACCCTATTAGTGTTCCCACAAGTACGTTATTTCTAAATATTACCAGCTCGGTAATAAACAAACCTAATAAGTTTTTGCTTAAAATTATTACCTATGGTTTTGAAGAAACAAAAAACAGCCAACAATTAATTAAGATTCGAACTCAGACCTCATTAATCGTGAACCTGTTGCTTAGCGCAAATACCTAGGAGGACATAACGTTCAGATTTCCGCGAATTTTAGCAATGATATGGTAAAAAGGTAAAAACAGACGCGTATTCTAAATCAGGGATGCACAGACTTATTAAGACTAGGGGCCACTCGGGCAAATTATGAACTGATGGCGGGCCGCCAGAAGTGTAGGTAATTAAAGACAATAAAGAATTGATAATAATGTATTAAAATTGAAAAAGAATTTATTAATTTGAAGCGTGGCACTGCATAGTGCTTACAATCTTTTTTTATATTTGGCTCAAATTTACTTGTAGCAACACGTAAAACTGCTTCCAAACTTTCGTTTGCAAGGCGGTTTCGATTTTTTGTTTTATTATTATTTAGTATTGAAAAGGTTTGTTCACATAAATATAGGTAGAACCAAATAAGCTGGCACATTTCAGAGCGTTTATGCGCAACTCTTTGTACGTATTTTTATCAATGCAGGGGTAAAATTTCAGCAAGTCTCCTTCGTTGAATTTGTTGCGTAAATATTGGTCGTTTTGAATGTCGATAATTTCTAACTGCATTAACTCTGGCGCATTTTCAACTGAAATCGTGAAAGGATTGCTGAATATGTCCAACAGAGGTTTCACTTTTTTAAACTCCGAAAATCTGTCTTGAAAAGATTGAATCAAAATATCTAGCTTTTCTACATAACTGAAATTAATCGCAGGTTTGTTGAATTTTTCAGCCATGTTCTTATAATTCGGAAAATGATTGTAATTTCCAGAATTCAATTGCGATCTGAAAAGTGTCAGCTTGCATTGAAAGGATGATACATGAGCGTAGAGCTGGGATATCAGTTGATTTTTGCCTTGAAGCCGTGTGTTCAAGACATTCAAATGATTTGTAATGTCAACTAAAAAAGCCAAATCACACAACCAATCAGGATTTCAGTTGATTTTTGCCTTGAAGCCGTGTGTTCAAGACATTCAAATGATTTGTAATGTCAACTAAAAAAGCCAAATCACACAACCAATCAGGATTTTTAAGTTCCGGGACATCCCTTTGCTTTTCCGCCAGAAATATTCCAATTTCTTCTATTAAATTTAGAAATCGTTCCAGTGTCAATCCACGACTTAGCCACCTTACTTCTGTATAATACAGTAAATCTCCATATTCGCTTTCGATGTCATCAAGGAATTGTTTGAATTGCCTGTGATTGAGTCCTCGTGATTTTATGAAATTTACAGTCGAAACTACCACTTTCATGACATTTTGAAATTCAATTTTTTTAGAACAGAGGGCTTCTTGGTGTATAATGCAGTGAAACTGCATGAGATCTTCAGCGTTTATGTTTTTTTCTTGAAGATGCTTTTTCAGCAAAGTTACTAGCCCAGAATTGACGCCAATCATTGAAGGAGCACCGTCAGTCGCAACTCCCGATACTTTTGATAAGTTCAAATCAGTTTTTGAACACTTATCCAAAAGTACATTGAGTATATCAACTCCTCTGGTTTGACTTTTCAATGAACACATTCCTAATAACTCTTCTAAGACTTCAAAATCTTGAGTAACACCTCGTATGAATATGAGAAGTTGAGCTGTGGAACTAATATCAGTGGATTCGTCGAGTGCTAATGAAAAAAATTCAATGATCTTAGTTTTTTCATTTAATTGTTCCGCAATATTACCTGACAAAGACATAATTCGTCTTTGGATAGTCATACGATTCAGTTGAATTTTCTCAAACTTTTTTGCTGCTTCTGGACACATTTTCTTAGCGGCAATTTCTATGCATTCTTTTACAAAATCCCCATCATTGAAGGGGCGACTTCGCTTTGCTATCATTCGAGAAATTTCATAATTAACTTCTGTAGCTGTTTCTGAATCTTGAATGGGTTTTGTAAACATAGCTTGCTGACCAGTAACCTCCCGTTTTAAAGACAAAATTTTTTGCTTTCTTAATTCGCATGTAAACTTGGTAAAAGTAGGATGCTGCGTTTCATAGTGCCTTTTTACATTATATTCCTTTGCAATCGCAACAGAATTCTTGCAAATTAAACAAACGACTTTGTTATGCGACCATACAAAAAAGTATTTCTCAGTCCAAATTTCTTGAAACTGCCGATTTTCATCTTTAACCTTACGTATTTTACTAGACCCTGGCTTGTCCATGTTGCGTTCTAATCCTGGCTATGATTAACACAGCACCTAAAAACAATTACAGTACCTACTTAAATTACCCATCCTTTTTTAAATTAACAAAAATAATTGATTAAATATGTAGGGAACAGACATGTGGAGTGAATACTTTAACCAGAGGTCAACAGAAAAGGGAATTTGGTACAAGACCATCCAACCGCAGCTTCCAGTGTATAATTGGACTGATCATATGCTTAGCAGAAGGGATTTAGTTATGGCACTAAGACTTCGTTCCGGTTACATTCCATCAAAAAACAACCGACTTCCAAAAAAACACTACAAAGTGAAAAATAATTTTAATTTTGGAAGTCGGTGTCGTTGGTTCCGCATTTTGGTTTTTTGACACCGACTTCCGAAATTAAAATTATTTTTCACTTTGTAGTGTTTTTTTGGAAGTCGGTTGTTTTTTTTTTATATAAAATTTTTTATTTTTCACTTTTTAGTTATATCTACCCCAATCAAATTCATATAAACACTACTTGCTATGTAAATATCAGTGACAGGAAGCTGCATCTGCGTTTATAGGGTACAGACGTGATGTTATGTTGTGCGATTGCGTAAACAGTGCATACATATGCGATAGCAGCAATCGCGGTTGTTTTACTGGTATTAAATTATTATAATAAAAATTTTTTATAACCTTTGTAGTGAGTACAGGCGTGATATTATGTTGTGTGATGGTGTAAACAATGCTTGGATATGCTATAGCAACAATCGCGGTTAATCTGCTGTTATTTATTGAAGAGTTCCCCCGATTTCTACAAGATCCCATCATCAGATATTGAAATGGTGACAATGGGACCACACGGGAAGCACCAGCTTTCAAATAAAAAAAGAATCATGAAAATCGGTTCACCCAGTCGGTTATTATGAGGTAACAAACATAAAAAAAAAAAAAAAAAAAAAAAAAAAAATACAGTCGAATTGATAACCTCCTCCTTTTTTTGAAGTCGGTTAAAAAAGTTCGGTTTTCTGATGAAAAAGGTAACATCACCCAACTGTGAAGAATGTGGAGTAGTCGAAGATGTGCAACACGTTTTGATGGAGTGTGTACGGAATGAGGCCTTGAGATTTAATTTACTTGGTTCTATAAATAAGTATGATATTGGAGAGTGTAATGCTATCCTGGCATGTCCTTTATCGGAACAAGCTAGGATACTGTACAAACTGGCATTCTTTGTTTTAAATTAAGTGTTATCTGTTTTTAAGTTTAGTTGATTGTGCTGATGTTACAGGGCGACGTCATCGCTCAGCGATAAAGCCCTTAAAATAAAGAAAAAAAAAAAATATGTAGGGAAACACTTATTAATAACAGAGTTTTACTTACGATTTCACAAAACAATTATACACGGCACTTGACGGGAAATCTACGTTGAATGTGGATCAAAATATATGACACCGGCTAGTGGAGTTAAAATCTACACTAGAACTATTGACACTTCACTCAAATTAAAACCGAACTGTCGGTCGCTGCGGTTATCGTGGCTTTTATACCGCACGTATAGAGTCGAAAACTGTCTGGAGAAATCTCGCCTACGCGAGCAATCGGGAATTCGGGACTAGAGATGGGTTTATGCCCTGGCAAATTGGGCGCTTTGAATAAACGCCGGATAAATGCCCGTAAACGCCCAATAAATGCCTTTTGCCTGGGCAAAAACTTTAACAGAACTTTTATTACATTTTTCATTCAAATTATTTGATTAAATTCATATTTGAGTGTGCAGAAAAGATTAATTGGTCCAAATAGCGACGTCAATACAAAAAAATTCGATTCCTCATACCTAGGGGTATCCGAAAATACCCCATATATGTTCCTTTTCCTGTTAATGAGACACTACAAAATTCTATACATTTTCTTTATCTGGTCAATTGTTTTCGATAATATTCTAGAGTGTTGTAGAATGTTCTAGGTACTTGTGATGTGGGGAAATAAAAAGGCGCCCTCGCGATCGGTTTAGTAAGTTTGAAGAAAAAATGGACGAGCGACAAGTTCGAACACTGTTCTTATACGAGTACTTTTTAGGCCTCTCGCCCACGGCGACTTTTTGTAGCGATGCTGTCGCGCATTCGCATCGATACAGTCGCGATGCGGTTGCTATAGAGATGTAAGTGCTGTATTATACCGTTTGTATTGAAACGTATAAAACGAAAAATACCGTTTAATACGGTATTATACCATTTGCTAAGGTATTTTATGTATAAATCGATTGTTACTGTATTTTTAAGTAAATTATCTGAGTAATAAATAAAATACTGAAAATACACAGATGGAAATGCACAGATATAAACATGAAATGGTATTTTGAAGTGAAAACTTCTTTAGCATCGTTGTGATTTGAAAATCAATGAAACGAAAAAGCGACGGTAAAAAGAGATAAACACACATCTATAGGATTTAACGTGCGAGAGAATGAGATAGAAGTAGTGATGAGCAAAATCCAAGACCAAGACCATGATCAAGACTCGAAGTATTTGAGCAAGACCAAGACTATCTATACACTAGCAAGACCAACACCAAGACCGAACAAGCAAGACCAAGACCAAGCAAGACTGAGTAAGCAACACGAAGACCAATACAAAGACTGTCCCAGTCTTGGTCTTGGTCTTGCTTGGCTCATCACTAGATGACGATGACGATGACGATGATGACGATGACGATGACGATCACGATGACGATGACGATCACGATGACGATCACGATCACGATGACGATGAAGATCACGCTCACAATCACGATCACGATGACGATGACGATCACGATGACGATGACGTTCACGATCACGATGAAGATGAAGATCACGATGACGATCACGCTCACGGTCACAATCACGATCACGATCACGATCACGATGACGATGACGATCACGATGACAATGACGATGACGATCACGATCACGATGAAGATGACGATCACGATGACGATCACGATGACAATCACGATGACGATCACGATGACGATCACGCTCACGATCACGATCACGATGACGATGACAATCACGATGATGATCACGATCACGCTCACGATCACGATCACGATCACGATGACGATGACGATCACGATGACGATGACAATCACGATGCCGATGACGATCACGATTACGATGACGATGACGATCACGATCACGATCACGATGATGATGATGATGATGATGATGATGATGATGATGATGACGATGATGATGGTAATGATGATCTTCGTAGATTGTCGGTACTGCTCTGGGTGCCTTCAAGCAGAAACCTAATACGCTGATAGTCGTGTAACACGACTATTAGAATAGATTATTATATTATTAAATTAGATTAGAATTAGTCATTCTAAAATATAGAATACTAGCGACCCGCCCCGGCTTCGCACGGGTGCAATGCTGATCACTACATAGACTGTCTCTATGTATGCTTAGATCTTGAAAAATACGCTACGGATTTTGATGCGGTTTTTTTTTTTATAGATAAGAGTGATTCAAGAGGAAGGTTTATATGTATAATACATGCATAATATACATAGTAGAGAAACACTGATAATTTTAGAGCCATTATTTCTCGTAAAAAATTAAGGATAAAAAATGGTTATTGTGGGTTATTCCTAAGAGATAGACATATACCATCGCGGACTTTTTTGTAGACCTTTTTAAGGTGTACAATACTGTAGTACATTATTTTGATCTATCTCGAAGGGTTCAGCCAGCGTTTACAATGTAAGCGCAAAAAAATGTGTTTATTTACGACATCACATTAGAAACCTCTAAAATTATCAGTGTTTCTCTACTATATTATGCATGTATCATACATATAAACCTTCCTGTTGAATCACTTTATCTATTAAAAGAAATCGCATCAAAATCCGTTGCGTAGTTTTAAAGATCTAAGCATATATAGGGACAGACAGACAGGGAAGCGACTTTGTTTTATACTATGTAGTGACAATCGAAACTTCAAATATATTTTATTTATTAAACTACAACTCTTCGTAATAACGTAGGATCTTAAAAAGTGAATCAAAATATAAAATACATAAAATACCAATAATACCGTAAGTTATGGTAAAATACCTGTTTAATACCTAGCCTTTTGGTATTATACGGTATTTTTACAACCATAGGTTGCTAGCTGTTTGCACTCGCTCACACCACGATTCTCAGTCGCGATGCAAACGCGATACTGTCGCGCTTCTGTCGCGAAGCAAACGCGTTTCAGTAACGACACAAAAATGCCAGAGTTGCAAGATGGACTCGTTGAAAATCTATTAAAGAAATCTGACAGATTGTAGTAGCTTGATGTGCTGGCGTCTGTACAAGCCATGCGACGGTGTCCCGATGGCTTGACCGTTTTAAATGAGGATACAGGAGCCTTGAAAGTCAGCCACGTTCAGGACGACCAACCGCTGTGAATGATGACGATTTACGCCGCGAACTGCAGTGGAATCCGGATGCTACCAGTTGTGAATTAGCGGAAGCACTTAATTGCAGTCACCACGCCGTGGAATACAATCTGCATGAGTTTGGGTATCGAAAAGTTTTGGCTCGGTGGGTACCGCACATCCTTACAGACGCCAGTCGTGCAGTCCGTGTCGCTATTTGTCAATCACTTTTGCTGCAACCCCGACGTAAATAGTTTTTGTCTGATCTGGTTACTGGAGATGAATCATGGATTCATCACGAGAACGATACACGTCGTGCTTTTTGACCGCCTCGAGAAGAAACGCCACCAACTCAACCGAAGCTGAGTCAAAAGAACCGCTTAAAAGTTCTGCTTTGCTGTTTCTGGGACGCGCAAGGCATGCTGTTTTAGGAACTACTAGCTGGGGTAGCCGGCTTCGCTCAGGGAGTTGATATGAGATTGTGTGGTAGTTGGAATAAACTTTACAACAACAACTTACACCACAACTTACAACAACAACTACAACAAACACACACAACTACAACAAACACACACAACTACAACTAAACAATTTTTTTATTGAAAATACATTCTAACTACAATACTTGTTTATAAACAATATTTTTCATTTTTCCGGGGTATGTATGTATGTATGTATGTATAAATTTTTCGAATTTCCTACTCAATGATCTAGGATGTTCCTGAATACTCTCGAATGTTCCGAAACATTCCACAACATTCCAGAATCTTCTTGAATGTTGTGGAATGCTCTCGAATACTCTCGATTGTGCTGGACTGTTCTAGAAATTTCCAGAGGGCAAAAATTCCAGCCCTTATATCTTCAAAAGTATGCCCTTCTGGTAAAAACGGGAACATTCTTCATGGACAGGAGATAGAGGGTTACCACACCATATAACTCCCTTGATCGTACCGGGACTCATTTCTAAGTTTTAGCGGCATGCACATAGCACACTTTCTTTTATAACATACATTGATTACACAATGAAACTATAAACGCTGACAAATATTCAACCCAGCTCACCAAACTATCTGCTGATCAAGAAAAACCGACGAACACGAGTCAATGTAGTTTTACTACAAGATATTTTTATGGCAGAGTAGTATATTACGTACAAAGGCTATTGTAGGATCAAAGCCAATTACAAGACCACTTCATTTTTCATTTAAAGAGAGTTAAAATTATATTTTCTATAATTACCTACTGTGATTTTTTTAACAAGACTGATTATTTGATTAAAATTTTAATTTACATACAAAATACTGACATCAAGTTTCATTTTAAGTTAAGTTCCTGCTTTATTTTTTACAAAACAAAGTTATTAGTTTTTGCGCCCAGTGATCGGGCATTTATTTGGGCGTAAACTCGTTTACGCCCAATATGCCAAGTTTATGCCCATTCTGCCCATATTTGTTTTTGCCCTCGACCCATCTCTATTCGGGACTATTGCTATCTCGCTTGCTCTAACAATATAACCCGTGGATAAGCCGCCACCGCGCTGCCGTCGTCGCCGCGCCGCCGCGCCGGCCGGGGCGCTTCCTCAAAAAAACGAATTTAACCGAGATCGGCACGAACATTACCGACCGCTGTTACCGACGCATGCACGGCGCACCGATAAGCGCACTTAAGAGCGCGCGCGCGAGATCAAATTACTTTTCGGACATATTTTTTTTGGTTTTATTCTGGAATAGAATTCAATATTTTTCGAATGTATGAGAGTATTATTTTTGCTGTCGGCGGGCCACCAGTATTCGACCGGCGGGCCGCATGCGGCCCACGGGCCGTGGTCTGTGCATCCCTGTTCTAAATGCAACAGAAATAATAATAATAATAATTTTAATAATAATAATTTAATAATAATAATTTAATAATAATAATAATAATAATTTATTCATATACTTTTACAAAAAAGGTGTGTTTAAATAGCTACAGAAAGTTAATATATAGTATAGTCTTATACAATGATTTACTTAGTGTCTAGTAAAACGAATGTACAACTAGAGTATATTAATTAGAGGTACTTACAGTATATTTAACTAACTATAAATTTAAATTATATGTTGCGCACTGCCTGATCTAGGTTTATTCAAACCTGTGTTTCAGGCCATCACTTCATGGTAAATTAAATGGGTCAGGTATCTTAACTAGATCAATAAAAATACATCTACATGGACTATAAAAATAAGCAAACATTACAAAGAAAATTAAAAACTACTTTAAAAAATTAAGCTATTTACAAATATAAATAATTACGAAGTAATATTATTATCATACCAGAATTTCTAGCAATTTTTCTGTGTCTGTGTAATTAAGTTTAGATAAATATTCTGCTAACGTCATACTACATTTTTTATAATTTAAACTATATATGTTAAGTAACTTGTTGAGTTTGTTATAAAGGTAAGGTCCTAAAAACACATAAAACTTAGTAGCAAAAGCATGTCTGGTTTGAGAGTTTATACAAACCAAATCTTTCCTTCTCTTGTCTGAAGGTACTGGGTCATAAGGAAGTTCAGTGTGCTGATGCAGTACAATCTTTAGAATACCTAATTGACGTACTGTTAGTACCTCACATGCCAAGTAAAGCTGGTGTGTGGGAAATCTGAAAGGGCGAAAGGTTTCGTCAACCTTTAGAATTGCTCTTTGAGCACGTTCTAGAGGAAGTAAAATCGACTTAGAAGCACCACCCCAGGAAGTTATACAGTAGGTGAGAATGGACTGACACAAAGCTAAATAAACCTGTTTAATTAATTTATAGTTGGCTGCGCTACGTAAGTTCTAATTTCCGCACTCTAGTACATAGTAAATCAATATGTTTACGATAATTTAGATTTGTGTCAATCGTGACACCTAGATATTTCATATGGTCAGCTTTAGCTAAAGTGGAACAAGTGCATGCATTGTCAGCGTCTGTTACACAATTATGTGCAAAAATGTTTAAGTCAGTAAGCGGAATGTTATAATTTCTAATAGTAAATAAAATGTATTTTGTTTTATCTAAACTTAGTGTTAAAAGACTATTGTGAAGCCACTTAGATACAACATTGAAACCATTCTGAGCATGTTCATAAACCTCAATTCTTGATTTAGCTGAGAACAATAGAGCTGTGTCATCAGCATATGACAGAATGGCACCATTTTTGAGTGTCAAGCTGCACAGGTCATTTATATAAATTAAAAACAACGTAGGGCCCAAAATACTGCCTTGCGGAAATCCGTAACAGCTGTTTTTAAGCTCAGAACTCATAAATTGACCAATTTTCACACACTGATAACGGTCGCACAGATAATCGGAAAAAAGTTGAAGTTGTATTCCTCTTACCCCAATCGCTTCAAGCTTGTTTAATAGTATAGGACAAGAGATAGTATCGAAAGCTTTGGCAAGGTCTAAAAAGATACCGATGGTGTGCATGCCATTATCCAGATTCGTACTTATATAATTTGTCAATTGGTGGACTGCTTGGCTAGTTGATCTTTTGGGCCTAAAACCAAATTGACTATCTGAAAGTAATTTGTTGTCTTCGAGATATTTTACTAACCGAGTGTTTATGATTTTTTCTAAAATTTTTGAGAGGCCCGACAAGACTGAAATGGGTCTATAATTATTAACACAGGTTTTGTCTCCAGTTTTAAATACAGGGGTGACTACAGCTTTTTTAAGTAATTTAGGGAATACTCCTTTTGATAAACATAACTGAAAAATGTGAGTTAACGGAGGGGCAATTTTATTTTTAAATCTTTTAAGTATATGATTCGGTATGTTATCCCACCCTATAGCACAAACATCCTTAAGCTCGGTTATCATTCTTAAAACTTCATTTTCGTCGGTATCAAATAAAACAAAGGAAGTTAGTGTAGAAGTTGTCACAGTCGTACCTTGAGGAGGAAAACTTCTGGACTTAAAAGATTTTTCTGCCAAGTTTTTACCGACGTTAACAAAAAAATTATTAACTTTATTCGTTGTTTCAGATTGATTCGTCTCTGCTGATAATAAATCAAGCGGAGGTTCGGCATTTTTTGATCTAAAAGTATTAGCATTTATGAACTGCCAAACGCGCTTACTGTTTTTTCCCGCCTTTTGTAGCTCATTTCTTCCATGTTGATTTTTTAATTTTTTCAATAGATTATTGCAGAAATTTCTGTATCTTTTATATGTTACAGAAATTGTTTCATTATCAGGTGCTAGTTTTGATTTTAGGTGCAGTTTGTCTCTATGTCTTATACATCGAACGAGACCAGGTGTGATCCACGGTTTAATGTTATTATATTTCCTAGGCATTATTTTAATGTATGTGTTTTTACTTATTGCATATTGCAGCGAATGTATGAAATACTTTAAAGAAATATTTGCATCGTTTGAATTATAAACTGGGTCAAAATTAATAGCGTGTATGTCGTTTTCAAGGTTTCTCATATTCACTTTAGTATAGCTACGCATGCATTTTTTCCTAGGCGGAGATATTTGCAATGTTAGTAAAACAGCTTGATGATCGGTAAGCGACGAGTTAGTAACAAGGGTTTGTGTTGGTTTCTTTGATTTTATAATGAAATGGTCTAAACATGAGCCGCTCTGGTGTGTGGGGTGGTAATGGGTGGGTAAAAGTCCATGAAACGCGCAAATATTCAAGTAGTTATGAGCATGGATATCGGTTTTCCCGGAAGCAATGTTAATGTTTATATCGCCCACTAGTATTAAATTTTTAAAAGATGAAATATTTTTTAAATTCATGTTAAGCGAGTCTAAAAAACGGTCAATATTTAGAGAAGGAGGTCTATAAATTGCCATTAAAACGGTATCAGGAATAATTTTAATTAATAAGCAATTACTGTCCTGGAATACCGGTTCTTCTACCAATGTTTTTAAATTATTTTTGATAAAAACCACCAAACCATCATTTTGGTTTATGTTACTATTTGTTTTTTGTGAATAATAACCGTCAAGAGACGGCAAAACTGTTTGTTAGGACAACCAACATTCCGTTAAGACGATAATATCACAGCTTACGTCAAGGTTCTGTAACAATACTGCAAAACCGTTGATGTTTCGATTTAGGCTGCGGATATTTTGTGTGAGAAGGGTTAACGTTTTTTCTCCAACAGGTATCAAATTCTTACACTCCTCAACATTACAAATTTTAGCGTCAGACACAGAAAAACTATCCAGGTCACAGATTAGCTGATCGGTAATACTAATTACAAACTAACAAATATAAGGTAAACTACTGTTTAAGTGCTTACTTACTAAGTTGATCGGTGGCGCTCTTAGGCGCCTTCATAATCTATGGAATTAATGTAATTGTCTTCTGCATATTTGCGTGCTGGGCAACTTACATCGCCAGTTGGATGGTCACATTTCCTTTTGACGCGTTTACACGTCGCGCATTGGGAGGGAGATGATTTATTGCTGCATTCCTTGAAGGAATGTCCAGTTTCTCCACAGTGGTTGCACGTAGGACTAGTTTCTCGGCAAAACTTGGCTGCGTGTCCAAACTGCTGGCAATTGAAGCACCTGGTTACTATCGTGAAATCTCTCACGGGGCATGATGTCCAGTTAATAAATATTCGGCCTTGATTTATTAGAATTTTCCTGGTGCTAGCGGGTACTTCCAATATATAGTTACAGGTAGGAAGATTTTTCTTACCCGATTTATGGCTCAATTTTATAGAATCTTGAAAAGTCTCACGAGTAATATTCGGCAGCTTATCAGAAATGTTTTGTTCAAAGATGCAATCCAATACTTCCTGTTCAGTGAGAGCTACTGGGACACCAATGATAGCGATCCTAGGGCGGCGTTTGGATGGTTCTTCGACTGTAAGGCCCGATGAAACCAATTTCTCTGATTTTTTCAATTTTTCAATGTCGCCTTTACTATCGGTGCTAATAATGACGCCTCCATTTCTGACTTTCCTTAGACCACGGACATGTAGCTTTAGTTCTTCTGGAGAGATGATTTTTTGTACGAGGGACTTCGTGTCGTCACTAGTTTTGGTCTTATCACAGGGGTAGATGGCCACAGAGCTCAGATTTGCTGGGCGAATAAAATTGTCCGACCCTTTTTTGACCATATTGGCATAAGAGGAATTATCAGGTTTGATTTTAGTTTCGACGACCTCTTTGAACTGTTGCAGAGAGTTCGAAACGTTGTGCTGTACCTGTAAGTGCTGGATGGTGCTGTGTGCCTGGATGGTTTTCTGCTTCAAGGCCTTGGTATAAGACAGCCATCTGAGATGTCCCACTTGAGACCTTCCGGCAAAGAGTGGAGACACGAAGCTTCTGTTCCGCGTTCATTTTTCCCTCCGAGACAATGGAGCACACTTCGTTCAGGATGGAATCTATAGATACCATCCATTTCTGAATCTCTGGCGTAGAGATAACTTCGCTTGGCAATACATTCTCCGTGGATGCTGGTGGACTTGAATCCCTAGGATGGTGGTCTTCGATTGGCGTCGGTGGAGGACTACGCCGTAGTAATTGGCTCCTTCCAAAAGGACTCGAATCTGGGTTAGACATAACTAACACAAAACACTATTTTCTATAAACTTAGTTCATCTTGCACAATGAGTCAGTTGGTAGTAACCTACTATTCACACGTGACACACTTTACTTATATACCTGACGTCGCAGAATAATTGTACTAATATTATTTGCTATATTTATATTTAATGATGTTTCATATTATCCGATACAAAAAACACGTCCGCTTAGTCTCGCATATAATGAAGCGATCAGATAAAATATTATGCTATTTCGCGTATTGCGACGACAGTTCATTTGTGTGTGTTATCTGTGGTCGCGCTCGTACTGTTCATGGCAATGGAGCATGCATAACCCTTTCAGCCCCCGCCAACACGATTGTGACGTTCGTTCTAAGTGAAATTCTGTAGGTATATAAAGCGCTAAGAGGATGGGCCCATCGCCACAAAATTGTGATTTTAATGCTTAATCCATAGGTGTGAAAGAGATAGGTTGCGCACGTGCCGCGATTCAAGTTTCAATTCGTTCATTTCGACGCTGTTGACGCCACGGGTCACGCCACGCGTAAGTAATAATATTTGATTAAATTTTAGATCATTTCTGAACGATTACTGTAAAATTTAGTTAATTATTAATTACTCTACTCATTAGTGGTTATTTTTTACCATATTTTCAATTATTTTACAGGAATAGATCGAAACAAAACTTGACGTCACAATTGTTGCACGTCGGGCCGTATTGTTTAACTGTCTCAACATGGCGGAGAGAGCATTGGTCGTAAATGACAATGCAATTGAGCGTTTATTGGAACAGTCGGACTTGGAGGACGTAGAACAAGATGACGACGATGAACTTATCCCAAACGAAGCGCCAAATGAGTCTTCTGGGGACTCCGAGGACGAAGTTCCATTTGCCTCTTTAATGTCTTCTAGACAACAAGCCAGCAGAAAGTGGGTCAAAAGGAAGTTTCGTGGTAGGTCTACTTTGCCTGAAGAGTCTTCATCTGCAGTGGAACCAATAAAAACGCCAGCAGCATCTCTATATTGTTTGTTCCTAATAGGAGTTACCTATTTTTTCTAAGCAGAATAAAGAATATTACTTTAAAAATTGTATTTCATTGCAAAACTTAACAAAAAGGTCAGAAATTCTGTTGTTTTAGAAATATCTGTAATGAGTTGAAGTCATTACAATTGTAGCGCACATAAATTAGGCCCAGCTCAATACAATTGTGACAGTCACAATTGTGACGAACAAGAGGTCTGGCCCAGCGCAATACAATTGTACGCCACCTGAAAATCGCTGAAAACAACGAGCTATTGCTGAAAATGTACCACATTGTGTTTCTCTGAGCCATAAAGACAAGTAAAATCAGATTTTTTCATTGATACCCTTTGTTGTTTCGTGTCGGGTCTGAAAGGGTTAAGGACTTCTGAGCGCTCACTGTATATTTTTAATGTCTACAGTTTGGTGATAGGCGTGTCGACGGCGTGGGAGCCTGAACCACCGCTGCCATGGAAGCAGACTTTGGGCCCGTCCCCTGGGCTGGCGGGCCCTCGCCTCGAAGATTACGGCGTGAGCTCAGTCCCAGCGCGGCGCCGCCTGTTCGCGTGGCTCAAGCCAACCGCGCGTGTGCGCGATTCCTGCTGGCAGCATGTGCGCTGGGCATTCTACGCCAATCAGACTGCACTTGCAGAATGTGACTTCGTCGGCGCAGCGAATCCCCAGTACGTATTCCAGTCATCGTGCCCTGCCCTGTCATCACCCCCAACAACGGCGTCATGTGGGTGTAACTGTCACTGGCGCATCTTTCTCCGTATTTCATCAACCCGAAATGATTTTACCAGTTTTTCCTTATACCAATTAACAATTTAATATTTTTTTCACAACACCATATTATATGGCCCAGAGGGGGTTTGAGCAAGCATATTCAGGGCAAAAAGTTAATAGCATAAAATATATTTAACAAAAAACCCGACTGCAAAATAGTCAACACTTAAGGGTGCGTCCACATCTGGCGAATGCGCCGCGAATGCACAGCCGACGAGCCGTTCGCGAGCCGTCCGCGAGCTGCGCGCGTGCATTTTATGTTCGCGCACTGCTCTTGCGCCGTTCACGCGCCATGCGCGAGCGGCGCAAGTGTCGCGAGTGCGCTATCGCTCCTCCCCGCGCTGAGGCTAGGCAAACGAAAGTATAAGCACGTGAACTGGACGCGCGTAATCGCGCGCGGCGCGCGATCTGCGCGCGTCCAGCTCACGTAACATGCACGCGCGCAGCTCCCGGGCGGCTCGCGAACGGCTCGACAGCTGCGCATTCGCGGCGTATTCGCCAGATGTGGACTAAAAAGACCGGAACAAGATTGAAAATAGAAAACAAAATTAAAAAAAACGACGGGTTGCACTCCGGGAGTGCCGGCAGAAGTGAAAACTTAAATATTAACGTTGTGCATTTTTTATATTTTGGAATGGTTAGGGAATCATTTTGCACGAATTGATTTAATTATCAGTATAAAAGTACTATCATTTATGTCGTAGAATACAATATTTATTTATTGCGCTATCTTGCACAAACATGACAATTTATATTACATTAAAGAGTTTATCTCTCAGAAAAATCAACTTCCATCCATAATTTCGACGACTTTTTCACCATCATTATTACCAGAACCATTATTTTATTAATTTTTTAATTTTTTCACGTCCACCGGAGGTGTGCCGTATGTTCCACCAGTTATCTGTAGTTCCCAAATTGCAGATTTATTGTCGAGAGATGTACCTTCAAGTCTATCAATACATTCTAACTACAATTCTAATTAATTCATTCATTTAAGTTAAGTTTTTTCTGTAACATAAACACACACGAACATTCGCGCAAGCACCCTGCCCCACCTAAACTAAACAATAGGCGCAGGCATACATTTTCGCCGCGCCGTAGAAAGAGAGGGGGATACTTCCTCGCCTACGCCGCGCCGCCGGCTGTCTACTCACCATCCGTCTTACGAATTTTCGATCAGGGTCACGTGTCCTGTGACGCGAGTTTTACATTTTTTACCCGTTACAAAAAAAGTGTACAACGCCGCTAAAGAAGTTTTCACTTCAATAAACTAAAAACAAAGTAAATACAATATGATATGAACTGAAAGTCTGAGTTAAATACCCGCATTAAGTTTAGTAGCAGGCGGGCGGGACCCATTAATTTTCCTTCGGTTTATAATTTTCCAAATGGATTTTGAAATCCTTGGCGATTATTTTTTTTTTAACTTCCCGATAGGGGAAATTATTGTTTTTCGGTTTATGATTTGCAAATGGGTCCCGTCTGCTACTAAACTTAATGCGGGTATTTAACTCAACTTTCAGTTCATAATATATTAGGAAGGAAGCTGTTAAATATACAGGAAGATTTTTTAGTCACCGTCCAAATTTTTTCTATGCATTAGGTATCATTTACTAACTCCATTTTTGAAAAAAAATCGATACGTAAAATTTTGATATTAAATCATTTTCTCGAAAGAATTATCCGCTCTGCGTGGTCACAAGTTAAACGATAATAATACTACACTTGCCGCGCAATCATCAATGAAAAGGGCAGCGGCGCACACCCCGCTTACCCCCGCCCCGCTACACCTGTGCGCGTCACATCATCGTTAGTCGGCCCCGCGCCCCCTTTCGCGACGCAAGCGCTTCCTTCCGTGTTCCCGCGCATCCCGCCGGCGGCGCCCCGCGCTATCGTGAATTTGTTTACGATGTATTCCTACCGCGAGTATTACGAAATGGTGCGATCTTACATACTTAGTGGTGAAAGTTTGAACGGTGCCCAGAGACTGTACGAAGCAGAAAGTGTTCCTCGCCTTCGCAATCAAGGGATAATAAATCCTTCAGTACCTAATCGCCAAACGATTTTGGCCGCAAATCAGAGGCTATTAGACCATGGCCAATTTATAGCTCCTACACACGCTCAAGGATGTGGCAGGCCGAGACTCGCAGTAGAGATCGAAGAAGATATCTTCGATTTCTTTGAACGGAGCCCTAGATCGAGTACGCGAGATGCAGCGCAGCGCTTCAGCGTAAGCCAATATGCCGTGTGGAAACTTTTCCATACTGCTGGGTTGCACCCGTACCATTTTCAAAAGGCACAGGCCTTGAACGACGCAGACGCCGTTCCCCGTCGAGCCTTCTGCGAGTGGCTGATCGCACACCCCGATGCTAACATATTGTGGACTGACGAGGCCTTGTTTACTCGAGTGGGGCTGTATAATCAGCATAATGAACATTGGTGGTCATTTCGAAACCCACACATGATACGAGAAACATATCACCAAGTGCGGTTTAGCGCAAATGTGTGGGCTGGAATTATTGGCAACAGAATACTGGGGCCATATTTCATTGAGGGACGGCTGACCGGGGGCACGTACCTAGATATGTTACGCACAGTAATTGCTGATTTCATGGATGACGTGCCGGTAATCTCCCTTCGAGATTTTTATTATCAGCAAGACGGTGCACCGCCTCATTACTCCGCCGCCGTTCGTGATTATTTAAACATAGAACACGGTGATCGTTGGATCGGTCGCGGGGGGCCCGTCGCCTGGCCACCCCGGTCACCAGATCTTACTCCATGTGACTTTTTTTTGTGGGGCGAAATAAAACGACGAGTGTATGTGGAGGAAGCCCAAAGCCTAGACCAATTAAAAGAGCAAATTGTACGTGCATTCGACCAAGTGAAAAGTGACACTGTAGTGCTCAACAAAATTAAAAACAATGTGCATAAACGTGCAAGACTCTGTTTAGAGAGAAACGGTATGCATTTTGAACATTTATTAAAGTACTGTTAATGTGATTGTTCTAAGATGATTTTGATTAAATTTTTAATTATTTGTACATAAGTTGATTCAAATTTTTTAAATACGCCTAATAGCAAAACGTTTTGGCACGGCTTTAATAAGGTCTAAAGTTCTTATTTATCTAGTTTATTTTTACTTTATTTGTAATTGATTAATTAAGGATTACATTCTAATCTTAATGAACATAGCACAAAGCTTTTGCTTATTGACGGTCCTAAGCCCGTGAAAGTATGAAGGGAAAATTTGCAACTTTGATTATTATTGTGTTATCAATGAATTGCGGCGGCGCGCGGGGCGGGGCGGCCCGCGCAACTTCATCAAGCGCGTACGCACGGCGCGGCAGTGTCCAGAAACATAAACTTTTTATAGATTACTTTGTGGTATGATATCTCAATATTTTTGTATTGAGTGATACTAAAAGAAAAAAACAAGTATTCAATGATTTTCGCCAAAGAGTAATATATCAAAATTTGGACGGTGACTAAAACATTTTCCTGTATGTGAGTGCTATGCTGGAGCCCATTTTTTTTTTTTTTTTTGTTTCGGGGTGGAAAATCCTCATGGATGTCCGCCGCCCTTGGGCGGGCGGCGGGGTCTGTCAGACTCTTACGAACTAAAAACCACCCCGGTGTTCCCTCTCTCACCTACGCCGGGGGTCGCGGGAACGAACGATACTTCCGCAACCCCCGGCTGGTGCTGGCCCGCTCCTGCGGGCCTCTCCTCGTGTCAGGGGGGGGAGTGAGGTGTTAAACTCCCCCCGCGACTTCTAAGAGGGGCGCGCGTGGAACACTACGCGCCGCCGCCTCGGGTCCTGATGTGTGGGGGGCGACGGACGTCCCCAAGTCCGTCGCCCCTGGACCCATTTAGGGGGGCTGGAAGAGGGCGTTATCCGCCCTCCGCCGACGCCCGGTGCGCCTGCTGCGGGCCGGGTGAGGGGGACGAGATCTCCCTCTCCCTTTCCGCAGCCTCCTTCTGCGAGACGACTGTTTCGGAGAAGGAAACCACCGCGTCCCAGGACTCCTCGCTGCCGACCATAGACTCCACCACGGCCGGCAGCGACAGGTCACTGCCTACTCCTGAGATGAGGGCACGGCGCGGCTCCTCCCAAGCGGCACACTCTGCCAGCGTATGCCGCGCCGTGTCCTCCCGGCATGCTGGAGCCCATGGACTAAGGTATAATGCCAGGAAAAGTGAGCTGTTAGTGTTTATGGCTCAAAATAAGACCTATGAAGTGGTACCATCAGTCTCGCTATGTGTTGCCACTCTAAAAAGAGTCAAACAGTTTAAGTACCTTGGTCACTGGGTTACAGAGGATGGCACTGATAACTGTGATATTGAGAGGGAGCGTAGGGCGTTGGCCGTAAGATGCAACATGCTGGCCCGCAGATTTGCAAGGTGCAACAGAAATGTCTAGATCACTCTGTTTAGGGCGTATTGCCAGACTTTTTATACTTGCAGTCTGTGGACCAGATACACGAAGAAGACGTTCAATGCCCTGCGTGTGCAATACAACAACGCTTTTAGGATACTGCTGTCGCTGCCGCGTTTCTGTAGTGCATCAGGGATGCTCGCAGCAGCGCGTACAGATGACTTCTTTGCGATCATTCGTAAAAGATCCGCTTCACTGCTGCGTCGGATGCGAGGCGGCGACCACAGTCTTCCGAGCGTTGTTGCTAGTAAGACTGAAGGCCGCCTTGTGGGGCACCTGTGCGCAGTGCATGTACGGTTGCCAGGTGTCAAATTCAAATTCAAATTCAAATTCATTTATTTGCCAGAATGTAGGTTTACAAATGTATGATCTTAAACTATGTCTCCGTGAGGTGGCGCAATTAATATATTACTGTGTATTTTAGTCTATTATTATACTAACATAGGTTAAGAAATACTAACAAATGTATGGGTTCTACCTGAATTAAAGATAAAAACAATAAATCAAAATAAATATTGTATTTACTTTGTTTTTAGTTTATTTAAACTTTGTTTTCTATTTTCAATCTTGTTCCGGTCTTTTTAGTACAGACGCCAGCACATCAAGCTACTACAATCTGTCAAATTTATTTAATAGGCTTTCAACTTTATTCGTAAAGCATTAGGTTCAAAGTTGATTGGGAAAATTTGACAGTTTCGGGTAGCTTGATGTGCTGGCGTCTGTACATTGCTTAAATGTTGACTATTTTGCAGTCGGGTTTTTTGATTTTTTGAATTATTTATTTTATTTTAGACTTTTTAGTGTCGCAGTACACTCCTGTGAACGAAAACTGTGTACTTTCCAGTCACTTTTTTTCAAATTTTGGCTATTATTTTGAAATTTTTGACTTTTTACAGATTTTGACTTTTTTCGTAAAAATTACATAATATTTTTAATTTATGCAAACCCGATATGATATATCGGGTTGAGATCCGTAATACGAGGTCCGACGCACACTTGGCCGTTACAATATGAATATAAGCATTTCAATACGTTAATTGCCAATTAAATATTTCTGATTAAATTTAAACATATCGCACCTTCGGTGCAACAAAGTCACAATTCAGGACACTTTTTTTTATGTCTTTTATGTCATGTTTTTTTTGTTTTTTTGTTTTTTTTGTTATGTCTTTTATTAGGATTTTTTGATAATTCAATAGGTATAAGATTTTTAACGTAAAACTATAGCCAACAAAATAAACTATTGATTTTATAAAGATTTCAAACTATAAATAGTAATCCAGAAATGAGGAAAAAAATGCGAAAAAAAAATTAAAAGTCTTCTCCTGTAAAATTAAAAAATGAGCTGTTGTGACTTTGTTGCATCGACGGTGCGACATAACTTATAATTATTTTTGTAATCTACATTTAATTTCCTTCATTTTGACACTCTACTCGATAAGTTTGGTTAAAAA
This sequence comes from Eremobia ochroleuca, assembly GCA_949629135.1. Taxonomy (NCBI): domain Eukaryota; kingdom Metazoa; phylum Arthropoda; class Insecta; order Lepidoptera; family Noctuidae; genus Eremobia; species Eremobia ochroleuca. Next base: position 119,094 of record OX451393.1, read on the forward strand.
AATTTTTTAACGACGTACAATTTAGCGCCAAAAATCCACCATTTTGTTTGTTTTTTTTAAAACCCACCTAAGAACACTTGGGTTCACGAAACGAATCTAACGACACATCAACAATCGAAATCCATTCAGCCGTTTAGGAGATACGAGGTAATAAAGGAATTTACATACAAGATACGCGCGAAAAACATAACCCTTCCTTGGCAGTCGGGTAAGAAGTTTCAGATATGAGTCCCGTGGTCAGGAGACCACTTTCATTTTCATATGATCGTCTGTGGACTAACCCATGATGACTTTTAGATAGGCAAACCTGACGAAGAAATTATGTGGTTTCCCCAAATCTGACGACCATCAAAATTTAAATTAGTGCAATAGTGTTACATGTCCTACAGTGCGATTCTGTAACCTTGAAAACTTAGGTGAAGTGAGCGTGGAGTGAGCTTTTTTTAATAATCGATTTATATTAGATTAAAAATTGAAATGAATTACCAACTTCGATACTTTTGTTTTCCAATTATATAGATAAAACATGTTTGAATGAATGTGCGTAATTACAAATAACAGCTTTAATTGACTATAAACTCTAGACACTTATAAGAATGAGGAGCACTTAATTGAACTTAAAAAATTAAAATTAGAATTGATTACAAATTATTATTTTAAAATATACGATTAATTTTGTTGGCAAATGGCAACACTGTGAAGGTCGAGTACTGTCAATATGTCGAAGAATTAAACAATTTAAGTACTTTTTAAATACACTATTCGTGAGCACAACTTGATACAAAGGTTTAGAATAAATAAGCGTCTAAAAACAAAACATGATTTTTGATTAATTTGTTTCATTTCGAGCATCGTGTCCACGCCAAGCCTAGAATGGACAATTTCCTTTCAAACAAAAAAAATGTTTATACTTACTTAAACAAATAAAAGTACTAGGTATATATTTCACTACGCCGGTAATGCGCGCTCGCCCTGGCTGGAGGCCTTAATTTATTGAGGCATCCACAGGCAAGCCCGGTTAAGCAGAAGACAACCTCATAGGTTGAACTGCGAGATGTGATTTATGAAAAGTAAAAGATGCGCACTCCCTACCGCAATGTAAAAGGTCGCTTAAATCATTATGGGTTAGGCCGCACACGATCATTATGAAAATCAACGGCTCTGAAGATCACTTTATTTTTGGCCTTTTTTGAAATCTGTAAGTGGTCTGACCATAGGGCTCCTATCTGAAACTTCTACTCATCTATCAACTTTTCGCCCTGAATATCTCAATTGCTCAATAACTCTCTGGGCTCCCCTACCAATATCTACTTATGTATATCATGTTAAGTAATAAAATCGTAGCGAAGTCAAAACTGGCATCGTTTTTTTTTTTTAATTAATTTTTACGAGGTCTGGGAACAATATTCAAATGCTGAAAAAATATATTTTTTTAATTTTTGTCTGTTTGTCTGAATGTATGTAGCATCACACAAAATACATATTAAGTAATAAAATCGTAGCGAAGTCAAAACTGTGCATCGATTTTTTTTTAAATTAATTTTTGCGAGGTCCGGGAACAATTCTAATGCTGAAAATATATATTTTTAAATTTTTGAATGTTTGTCTGAATGTATGTACCTAGCATCACGCAAAAACTACCGGGTAGGTTTTGTTCAAATGCATAGATATTCCCTATAAGTCTGGTCAGTCTTTAGGCTATAAATTATCATGCTGTTTGCTATGGGGGATGAGCAAATGTAAAAAGTAGTAAAACTAGTTTACCGCAAATTATAAAAAGACGAGCCAAAAGTTTAGAATAGTGCATATTTTTACAGAATTAACCTTTTAAACGATTATCATCACGATTAACTAAACCTTTATGGAGCTAAGCAAGCACGACATTTTCAGGGTAGATTCTTGAGATGGGGCAATAAGGGCAGCAAGAAAACACAAAAAAAAAATTTCAATCGATCCAGCAGAGCAATTGCGTAACACAGTATCAGTAGCAATGTGTTTCATTTTGACAGTTCTACAACATTCATTGTGTTATTTACGTTGTTGAGCAGACACATTTTTCGAGTCACCGTCAGGATGGCTGGACCAAATGAGATATGTACATGAGACCATATGCACTGTTTAATACCTATTTGCTACTATTTACTTACTACCTGTAATGAAATATTTGCCTTTGCGTTAAGAAATATATCAAAGAAATAAAGTGGTCAGCCGTTCTGACATCAGGTTGGCCAACTTCCAAGTTCTCATAGTTTTAGCGTTGTATTAACCGCGGTGTTAATGTAAATATTTACTACCATAACATATATTTTTTACACAACTTTAAGAAGCTCCTATAAAAAGTTATTAATAAAAGCCATTAAAACGCCTGTACATCAATCATTTACGTTTTTTCTTCTCAAAATAATTGCTAACAATGTTTTTGCAGGCACTTAGTGGCTTATGAACAACTTTTTGTTGTGGTTGATAGCAGTTCTACTTAATTTTCCGATACAAAAAACAATTTAGAAATATTTGGAAAACTAGCTGCGCCTTGCGGTTTCACCCGCATAAGTCGCGATCCCGTGGGAATATCGAGATAAAAAGTGTCCTATGTGATAATCCTGGTTATAAACTATCTGCGTGCCGAATTTCATCAAAGTTGGTCCAGCCGTTTGAGCGTGAAGAAGTAACAAACATACATACATACACACACACACACACACACACAAACTTTCGCCTTTATAATATTAGTGTGATTGTGGTCATGGTAGTTAAAAATACCTTCATGGGTAACAATTTTCGAAGGGTTTAATTATTTTTTTTTTTATTTAAAAAAAAAATAGAGATCTGTTTTTATTTATTTTTTCTTGAATAGTCATGAGTAGGGCAAGCAATGGGACATTACTAATGAATAGGGTTCGTAAAAATCCAATAGTTATATATATATATATATTTTTTTTTTAAGTGAAAACTTCTTTAGCGGCGTTGTACACTTTTTTTGTAACGGGTAAAAAATGTAAAACTCGCGTCAGGACACGTGACCCCGATCGAAAATTCGTAAGCCTGATCGAAAATTCGTAAGACGGATGGTGAGTAGACAGCCGGCGGCGCGGCGTAGGCGAGGAAGTATCCCCCTCTCTTTCTTTTTGTACTAGTTACGTATTGTGTTTTTTTTAATGCGGAAGGACGCTTTGTGTATTTAGAATTATTGAGTTTTGTGAAAGGACGCTACTCCGCCATCTTGGATTAGCTATCGTTTTCATAGTTTTCGAGGGTGTTAAAGCTGATAGTGAGGTCAAAATGTAAATCCAAGATGGCGGCTCCGAAAATTACTAAATTTTTCGTCATGGGTGTCGTTTTCATAGTTTTCGAGGGTGCTAAAGCTGATAGTGAGGTCAAAATCTAAATCCCAGATGGCGGCTCCGAATATTTCCATATTTTTCGTCATGGGTGTCGTTTCCATAGTTTTCGAGGGTGCTAAAGCTGATAGTTAGGTCAAAATCTAAATCCAAGATGGCGGCTGCGAAAATTTCCATATTTTTCGTCATGGGTGTCGTTTTCATAGTTTTCGAGGGTGCTAAAGCTGATAGTGAGGTCAAAATCTAAATCCAAGATGGCGGCTCCGAAAATTTCTAAATGTTTCGTCATGGGTGTCGTTTTCATAGTTTTCGAGGGTGCTAAAGCTGATAGTGAGGTCAAAATCTAAATCCAAGATGGCGGCTGCGTAAATTTCTAAATTTTTCGTCATGGGTGTCGTTTTCATAGTTTTCGAGAGTGCTAAAGCTGATAGTGAGGTCAAAATCTAAATCCAAGATGGCGGCTCCGAATATTTCCATATTTTTCGTCATGGGTGTCGTTTCCATAGTTTCCGAGGGTGCTAAAGCTGATAGTTAGGTCAAAATCTAAATCCAAGATGGTGGCTGCGAAAATTTCCATATTTTTCGTCATGGGTGTCGTTTTCATAGTTTTCGAGGGTGTTAAAGCTGATAGTGAGGTCAAAATCTAAATTCAAGATGGCGGCTGTGAAAATTTCCATATTTTTCGTCATGGGTGTCGTTTTCATAGTTTTTGAGGGTGTTAAAGCTGTAAAGTGAGGTCAAAATGTAAATCCAAGATGGCGGCTGCGAAAATTTCCATATTTTCCGTCATGGGTGTCGTTTTCATAGTTTTCGAGGGTGCTAAAGCTGATAGGGAGGTCAAAATGTAAATTCAAGATGGCGGCTGCGAAAATTTTCAATTTTTGAAGTGAAAACTTCTTTAGCGGCGTTGTACACTTTTTTTGTAACGGGTAAAAAATGTAAAACTCGCGTCAGGACACGTGACCCTGATCGAAAATTCGTAAGACGGATGGTGAGTAGACAGCCGGCGGCGCGGCGTAGGCGAGGAAGTATCCCCCTCTCTTTCTACGGCGCGGCGAAAATGTATGCCTGCGCCTGTTGTTTAGTTTAGCTGGGGCAGGGTGCTTGCGCGAATGTTCGTGTGTGTTTATATTACAGAAACAAACTTAACTTAAATGAATGAATTAATTAGAATTGTAGTTAGAATATATTGATAGACTTGAAGGTACATCTCTCGACAATAAATCTGCAATTTGGGAACTACAGATAACATGGAAACATATGGTGGAACATATGGCACACCTCCGGTGGACGTGAAAAAATTAAAAAAATAATAAAATAATGGTTCTGGTAATAATGATGGTGAAAAAGTCGTCGAAATTATGGATGGAAGTTGATTTTTCTGAGAGATAAACTTTTTAATGTAATATAAATTGTCATGTTTGTGCAAGATAGCGCAATAAATAAATATTGTATTCTACGACATAAATGATAGTACTTTTATACTGATAAGTAAAGCAATTCGTGCAAAATGATTCCCTAACCATTCCAAAATATAAAAAATGCACAACGTTAATATTTAAGTTTTCACTTCTGCCGGCACTCCCGGAGTGTTTTTCAAGAGGAACAACAAACAGGCACAATATAAAACATAGAAATAAGAAATAGACAAAACGTGACGTGACGTTTTAAAATTCGAAGTGCAGAACTTTTCGGGATTCCTGTAGTTTCTTCTATGGCACGTACCGAAGTAGTCGAATCATTTTCTATCTCATTGAGAACTTCCTCATCACGATCCAATCTAGGTCTTCCAGCGTTTCTCCTACTAGATGGCATACGACCCTCCGAAAACGCTTGATGCACGTTAAGAAACACTCGATAATCAGGATATCTTTGAGCATTTGGGTATCTTTCTCGATACAGTCTGCTAGCAGCGTTAGCATTGCATCGGCATTCTCCATAGATGAGGTGCATATTAGCGTATTTCTGTGGGGTGTATGGTTGCGGCATGTTAAACGCTAAACAGTCTAAAATACGCCAGAACTCCAAATCACAAAACACACAATCGTAGTCCAAGATAATGCCAGGTCAGTTCAGTTTGCAGATCACTTCCAGTCCAAATAATGCTAGGTCAGATACGTTTGCAGATCGATTCCAGTCTAAAAAGCCAAGCCAAAAGTCGTTAGTACGTATGAGAGCCACGTCAGTTGAATACGGAACGGTGCGCAGCAGTAAACAAAGGAGGAGAGCGTACTGAACTGAACTGACTTGCTGAGAATAATAACAGCTTTTCTACCTGCCCTATTGTTCTCTTTTTAACGTAAATATCTCTATCTATCTATCTCTCTCTAATTTCTAAGGTATGTACGAGTACCTATGCCCCATTCAAATTCCTAGAAGTTGTAACAAGAACCCATTTTGGGCACGTGGTAAAAGTGATTACTGTCAACTACAATTTAAGGAATTTGGTTCTTGTTATGAACTAGTAAGTATGGATATTATTTATTTGTGGCTGGATTTAATAGAGTATTATACCATTTTGGAATCTTGATTAGTTGAGTCAATTTATAAAAAACTTGCCATAATAGTGTTCATACTTTTTTTTACACCACGATACAATTATAAATAATAAGATTTAAATAAATAAAATAAATAAATAAATAAGTTAAAGTCGGTTAAAAGTAAAAATCTTCAAAAAATTAAAAATCAGAAATTTTGAAAAAATTGTGGCCATGGTAGTGAAAAAAGTCATAAAAGGTCTAAACTTTTGAAGAATTTAATTTAATTTGTATAGCTTAAAAAATATTTAGATATACTTACATATATATTTTTTCTTTTTTTCCCCGAATAGTCATGGGCTATAGGTCTATCCTCCGGTGTTGGCTTATCGTTGAATTTTGGGACATGTTGTATAAGTCGTGGTACATAATTATCATGATTATTATATACTCGTATACAACGTGTAACGTTAAATGCGCAAAACCTCAGACACCCCAACTGATTTTTAATTCAATTGACCTATTTCACAGAGAAAATAAGTCATTAAAAGAATTGTAAAGGTTTTATGTGCTGTTTAAGT
>OX451393.1:125689-172765 GCA_949629135.1 Eremobia ochroleuca
AAATTAAAAAAAAATCACCCTGGACAATCCAACCTTCCTGGTTCGTAGCCAATATTACCAACCAATGGGGAAGATTGCCAGAAACGTATCCGCTAGATGGCAGTGGGTGTTTGTCACATCATATTTATAATGGCGGATATCGGGATATTTTTTTAAATTCTACGTTTTATACCTGCTTTTTGTACCTTATATAATGTATTCTACCTGGAATGTTGCTCAATTGAAAACGGAGCTGAAGAAAAGAGCGGCTTCAGTGTGCGGAAAAAAAGCTGATCTAATAGAGAGGTATATGTAATTCTGGATATTTTAATATCTCTTGACGATATTTAATCCAGTTTTTGGATTCAAAATATAGTGATACAATTTTTAAAATAAAAAATATGATCTATTAATAAAAAATATATCATATAATATTTAATTTTTCATAAATAATGGCGTAAAAGACCTATGACTTTAAAAATAGATTATAATGAAAATTTAATCCTTTTTTCAGATTAGAGGCATATGACAGATAATTTTAATTTTGGAAATGTCTGTTTGGATAATCCATTTGAACCTTCAATGCAATTTCCAGAGAACAATATGTTTAGAAATGTTAATAGTAACACTTGCACAAACTCTCTAACTTTTATAGTAATTATTTCAAAGAAGCATTATGTAAAACGAACTTTCTCTGAAGTGGAAACCCTGTCAAGATAGATTTATAACAATAATAAACGTAATAAGGCAAATATTAACATAAAGATAAAATTTTATAAATTAGTGCAACTTTAACATACCAGCACCCTAATTGCGTAACACAATATTACTCTCAATTTGAATCATTTTGAAGCATATTGCTAATTCATTACTCCATAAATGTTCGAAAAACGTGTCTGCTCAACAACGTAAATAACGCAATGAATGTTGTTGAACTGTCAAAATGAAACCCATTGCTACTAATAGTGTGTTACGCAATTAGCCTGCTGTTTCCTTTGAAGTAGTTTGGAAATCAGTATTTTTGAAATGTTTACCTAGAATGATCAGTTGCTTTAAACTTTACCATTCTAATTTTCATCGCTTTTTCCCATTTTTTTCTTATCACAGGGTTCTTAGGGAATTTATATACTTCCATTTCTTGGCAGTGAAAATAAGCAAAACGACTCATTTTTTTATAAAAATTATGAAATAATTATTTTTCCCATATAAGCTAATACCTTCCTGGGTGACAAACACTCAGCGCCATCTAGTTTCAGTTTGGAACCCCATTAAGTAAAACGAATCAAAGAGTCAGGATTCTTTTTGCGTAATTACAATTTGTTTATTACTTTCAATTAATTTTAAAATTAATACCAATAAAGAAATATCTTCCAAACTTCAAATGTTAATATCTCTAAGTGACTTTGTGTGGACTGGATCCTTTTTGTGTAACTACATCCAATTAGCCATGTGATGATAGCACATAAGTAGTCTGTGTCAGACCACAACCACATAAGTAGTCTGTGTCAGACCACAACCACATATGTAGTCAGAATGGCTAAATAAAAATTTATTTTCTTCTCTGTTTGTTTTTGGTATGTGATGTGGGGATGTCAGTAGTGTGTGAGCAAGAGCAAGGCTGTAGCTGTGTAAAGACAAACATTGTAAGATGTTTGAAAATAAATAATGGCGCCGATTCCCTTGTTCACAAACTAAACTAAATTTAAGTTCAGTGAATCTATTTTCTTTCTATTTCATTAAGAAAAGGACAGAAAATAAATATTAGTTTAGTCCTGTCAAATTAAGATACTCCTGTAAAATAAACAAGTTTAGATGTGATTAAAAAATTGACTGCTAAAAATATGTTAATTTATGTCAGGTGCTGACTAATTTCACAGAACTAAACTAATATTTATCTTTTGTCCTTCTCTTAATGAAACATAAAGAAAAAGATTCATCATCTGCCTAGCCTTTTCCCAACTATGTTGGGGTCGGCTTCCAGTCTAACCGGATTCAGCTGAATACCGGTATTTTACATGGAGCGACTGCCTATCTGACCTCCACAACCCAGTTACTGGGTAATACAATACCCCTTGGTAAGACTGGTTGTCAGACTTTCAGGCTTCTGACTCTACCCATAACAACTGTCAAAGATCTACGAATGACAGCCGGGACCAACTGCTTAATGTGCTTTCCGAGGCACGGCGGGGTCTCGGTATGTAAAGATGGTGACCCAACCACAGACCAAGAGCGGCAAGTGTAGCTTAACCTGGTTGATCAACCTGTGCGGCTGTTATTATTTAGCCACGGGCTTCACTGAACTTAAATTTACTTTAATTTATGAACAAGAGAATCGGTGCCATTTGCAGTTTTTACGTATCCTGATTTGATTTCCCACAGTTCCCACTTGTAGGTAGCTAGCTGGTACTCTGTCATTCCAATAACAATTGTATGTTATTCAACACATTGACCAAACACCTACACATTTCAGCAACATACATGGAAATGTTCATTTATGTACATTGGAAACTAAACAAAATTGAAAGAATCTTCGCCTGCTGTGTATGGTTCAAAATCAAAATAATAATAATAATAATTTAATTTATTCTTCAAAAATGTGTTTAATTTCACTTAAACCTACATGGGCACTTAAGGAATATCAAAGCTAGGTGCATGGTTCCAATTGTTGTTTTCCACGGCTTTAATATGACCCATCTGTCATGGGTGATGATACTACAGCCGTGCGATTCTGTAACCATCTCACTGTGAAAACTTGGGTGAAATAAGCGTGAGTCAAAAATAGTGTCAATCCCTAGCATCAGCATGACTCACAGCTCACTCTAAAGCTCACTTCACCTTAGATATCACAGTGATAATTTTCCAGAATCGACCGGCACTTTGCATTTTGATGCATCAACAAAGGATTTCACATCTTTTATCAGACAATGTCAAAGTCATGCCAAGGTGGTAAGTAAAACAAGTGGACCACGAACAGACTATTACTTAACAGAAAGTTACTTGCAAAAAAATCACTCACACAATACTAGAGAATGAATAGTAGTATAGATAATTTAACTTACGAGTTTCACGAAACCATAATGATTGCTATCACTTATCTTTGTTTACAAAGAAACTCGCAAATTTCAGTCAGTGAGTCACCTTAAGCATCGGATTAGGAGTGAACCTTTTAAGAGCACTGATGAGATCAAAAACTGACATCCATGAAGTGAGCGTCATAGTGTACTTATGGCTAATTACTACATAAACATAGCCCCATTACTTTTGACACTAACGAAAACTTACCAACATCTTGATCAAAAGGTGAAGAATTACCGAAAATCCCCATAATTATACAATAGTAGCACCCATGAAACAACACTATAAATTAGTCTCGTACTGTAACGAATATGGACTGGTAAGTGGTAACACAAGTTTTTAGTATTAGGGTAACAGGAAATACTTTTATCACGTACTAAAGTAAAATGAACACAAAGAATAATTTTATCAATACAATAAGTATTATTTCAATAAAGTCAGCAAGCAGTGTTGCCAATAGGTTTTCCCGAGTCCACTAGCGCCCAAGTTGCCAGTGCCCTTTTGTCAAAAGTATGGTTGTAAAATACCATGAAAATACCGTATAATACCAAAAGGCTATGTATTAAACAGGTATTTTACTATAACTTACGGTATTATTGGTATTTTATGTATTTTATATTTTGATTCACTTTTTAAGATCCTGCATTATTACGAAGAGTTCTAGTTTAATAAATAAAATATATTTTAAGTGTCGATTGTATTCTATATTTTAGAATGACTAATTTTAATTTAATGATTACTTAGTAATTAAACTTCACAGATATTATTACAGATATTTGAGATATTACCGTCTATTTTTAATTATTGTGTTCGTTAAATATTTAAATGTATCGCACAGTATGTATGTACGATTTACCGCGTGATCGGCCCTCCCGCGGCTCAACGTTGCATTCGTCGCCGTCAACACGTTAAGATATGTTCCACCGCGCTGCGTTCGCGCCGTGTTAGTGTCGTCTCGCTTACGCATTGACGTGATACTGTTTTGGCAAAAATGCCCCGACACGCATTTTATGTATGGCAGGGTTCTCAGACACCTAGTGATGAAAATAATAAAATAGAAGAAGAATTTAAATTAATAAAAAGAGTTTATGATTCAAATAAGTTTAGGAACCTCTTAAGTTCGCTCTAAACAATTTTCTAATTCGGTTGTTGTGTTTCCTTTAATATTTTCACTGTGTCTAGCTATTTTTTTATGGTAATACTGTTGAATCTGTCTATTAATAATAAAAAAAAACATGTGTGCAGTTCACACGCTATAGAAGTGAAGCCTTCAATACTGAAATATTTATGTAAACGATACAAGTGTACAATACACCACGGTTGTTATGATGCTTTTACCCAAGCTTCGTAATACGCAGGCGCGCACACACGTACTAAGACACGTACAGCGCTCGGACCCAAGCGTCGTGCGTAGCACGTAACACGACTATCAGCGTATTAGGTTTCTGCTTGAAGGCACCCAGAGCAGTACCGACAATCTACGAAGATCATCATTATCATCATCATCGTCATCATCATCATCATCGTCATCGTGATCGTGATCGTGATCGTCATCGTGATCGTGATCGTGATCGTCATCGTGATCGTGATCGTGATCGTCATCGTGATCGTCATGGTGAACGCCATCGTGATCGTCATCGTGACCGTGATCGTCATGGTGATCGTCATCGTGATCGTCATCGTGATCGTCATCGTCATCGTCATCGTGATCGTGACCGTCATCGTGATCGTCATCGTGATCGTCATCGTTATCGTCATCGTGATCGTCATCGTGATCGTCATCGTGATCGTCATCGTCATCGTCATTGTGATCGTGATCGTCATCGTCCTAGTCCTCGTCCTCGTCCTTATCCTTGTCCTCGTCATCGGCATCGTCATCGGCATCGTCATCGTCATCGTCATCGTCATCGTCATCGTCATCTAGTGATGAGCAAAGCAAGACCAAGACCAAGACTGGGACAGTCTTGGTATTGGTCTTCGTGTTGCTAAATCAGTCTTGGTCTTGGTCTTGCTTGTTCGGTCTTGGTGTTGGTCTTGCTAGTGTATAGATAGTCTTGGTCTTGCTCAAATACTTCGAGTCTTGATCTGGGTCTTGTTTATGTAGTCTTGGTCTTGGACCAAGACTGCAAGACCAAGACCAATTTTGCTCATCACTACTTCTATCTCATTCTCTCGCACGATAAATCATATACAGGGTTACTGGTAACTCGACGTATTCCTTGCAGGACATCATAGTAGGGTTAAAATGCAACTAATTAAGCCACCAAATGTTCTACCGAAGTTCAGTAGTTTTTGAGTTAGTAAGGGTTTTAGATTTTTTGTGAAAAATCCCAGATTAAATTATTTGAAGCCAATTTGAAAATTATTCACGGGGCGGCTGTACTGAAATTGGAGTTATTATCATAGTTGACGCCGTAGCGGATCGTTTTTAATAATTAAAAGTTCAAAATGACTAAAACTTTGGTGAAGATCACTAATCAAACATTTTTTTTTTGTAATTTTTGCTATTACTTCATACAAAATGTTGCCTTAGCACAAAAAAAAATACTACACCAGGTGTACAAATTATTAGTAAAATATCCTTGCCTTATCAGCTATCCAAAAAGGTATGATTGTCAATACTTTTGCGTGTGTGACAGGGAAAGATAGAAGTTTTATGGGGAGCAGGTAAAATTGCGAGATGGTCGTATTATTCGTAGTTTTTACCTGCGTTTGAATTCCAAACACTCGGCAAGCTTTATGATTGGTCACTATTGTTCCCTCGGTACGAGACAGGGTGCGACTTCACAAAATCTGGTCGTAAGCGTTAGTTAGTTACAACTCTACGTTGCGCAAGTTCGTGTTTTGTTATCTGGCTATATCCCTGACTGTTGCCCCATATCTTGCTCTTGTGTTGTGCTGTGCGTTCATAAGTGCTGACTATGGCTTCATATTCTAATCAAGAATACGCTGACATATTGTACTGTTACGGACTTTGTGACGGTAACGCTGCTGAGGCGCGAAGATCATATCAACTGCGCTTTCCAAACCGCAGACTCCCCCACGTTAGTGTCTTCGGATCGACTTATCGGCGATTATCTGAAACTGGCAGTGTTCAAAGAAGCAGGCAAATTGACACTGGTCGTTCTCGGAGATACACGGCTGAGGACGAGGAGCTGATTCTTCAACGTTTTATTGACGGATCCAACATATCTACAAGCATCGTAGCGCGTGAGCTTGGTATGTCACAGTGGAAAGTCTGGTCTGTAGTTCACTTGTCAGGCCGACATCCATACCACTACCAACCCGTGCAGTCATTAGAAGAGGGAGATCCGCAGAGACGGCTTGAATTTTGTCGTTTCATGCTAAATGCCGATGCAGAATGTGAAAACTTTTTGAAAAACATTCTGTGGACCGATGAGTCATGTTTTGACCGTGATGGTATCACAAATTACCACAATTTACATTACTGGGCACCGAAGGGAGAAGGAAACCCTAAGAAACTGAAACCAACCGCATCGCAGCGTAAGTTCTCGCTTAATGTTTGGATGGGTATTATCGACGATAAGTTAATAGGCCCACATATTTTACCCCGAACATTAAATGGGGAACTTTATGAAGATTTCCTAAGAAATCATTTAGCAGCACTGCTCACGGATGTACCCGAAGAAAGAAGGGCAAACATGATATACCAACATGACGGATGTCCAGCCCACTTCCGCATCACAATTCGACAATTGCTGGATGAAAACTATCCAAACCGATGGATTGGGCGCGGTGGGCCGATTCCGTGGCCTGCACGAAGCCCTGATCTGACGCCGCTAGACTTTTACATCTGGGGTCATATGAAAGACCTAGTTTATGTGACCCCCGTAAATTCAATTGAAGAACTAAGGGAGAGAATAACAGATGCGGTGGACCAGATGAGGACCACAATCACATTAAGAATCACAAAAACCGAAGTGAGGACGCGAATAAGAGTATGTATTCGAAACCGCGGGCAGCACTTCGAACAAGACGTGTGAAATACATGTTATTAAAGACCACAAATTGATATTGATTAAAAATAATAATAATTTTCACGAAATTGTTTAATTTGATTTTCCGAATAAACACCTTCTTGTACTAAATCAAAAACGATTTTCATAATGCAGTCCAAGACTTTGTATTAACTTTCATACCTTTTTGGATAGCTGATAAGACAAGGATATTTTACTAATAATTTGTGAACCTGGTGTAGTATTTTTTTTGTGCTAAGACAACATTTTGTATGAAGTAATAGCAAAAATTACAAAAAAAAAAAATGTTTGATTAGTGATCTTCACCAAAGTTTTAGTCATTTTGAACTTTTAATTATTAAAAACGATCCGCTACGGCGTCAACTATGATAATAACTCCAATTTCAGTACAGCCGCCCCGTGAATAATTTTCAAATTGGGTTCAAATAATTTAATCTGGGATTTTTCACAAAAAATCTAAAACCCTTACTAACTCAAAAACTACTGAACTTCGGTAGAACATTTGGTGGCTTAATTTGTTGCATTTTAACCCTACTATGATGTCCAGCAAGGAATACGTCGAGTTACCAGTAACCCTGTAGATGTGTGTTTATCTCTTTTTACTGTCGCTTTTTCGTTTCATTGATTTTCAAATCACAACGATGCTAAAGATGTTTTCACTTCAAAATACAGATTTAAAATACCATTTCATGTTTTATATCTCACCGTACCGCACCGTATTTTCAGTATTTTAATTATTATTACTCAGATAATTTACTTAAAAAATATAGAAACAATCGATTTATACATAAAATACCGTAGCAAATGGTATAATACCGTGTTATACGGTATTTTTCGTTTTACACATTTCAATACAAACGGTATAATACAGCACTTACATCTCTAATCGAGATAAATAAATAAATAAATATTTATGATTCCGGCACGCGACAGTGGCACCGCGTCTGCGAGACTTCTTTCGTGAGACGGACTCACTGTGTCTATTAGTTTCTCTGTCTACGGACGGACTCTACTCTACATAAAAGATAGCTTGATTTCTGCGACATATGTCAAACTGACATTCCTAGGGTTGTCAGGATATATCATTGAGATGGGATATAACAGGAGATGCCCTGTTATTCTATACACGGTTGTAGGTAGGTGCCAGAGCAGCCATCTTTGTCGCCAAGTTTCGTGGTAGTTCAGCTGTCAAATGGTTGTTTATTTTTTGTATTATTGAGATTTGCGAGAAAATTACGAGGACTTTACCTTTAAAACTGCATGTAAATGTTGAAAAACAGCAATTCAACATGCCTGTGTGTTGTATTGTGAAGTGTGGTGCAAGAAAGAATGAAAATCAACCTCAACTTTCTTTGCACAGGTTAGTAGCCGGTTTTCATGCAATAACACATACAATAATAGACATTCGATGATATAATTGTAACGCGATCATGAATTTATGGCTAAAGTATTGATATTTGGGTGAATTTCCGTATAACAGACCTTTTTATTATTTTGTTAATTCATTCGTTTGTTTACAATAATATGTCATAATAGAATAGTGTTGTACCGTTGCCTAATAGTTTCCGGAACTAGTTCCTCCGCTGGAACGATATCGGTATATTCTGCTATGTTAACATAAATAGTCCTGCGTCTTATTAGCTCCGATTGACCTTGCTATGTCCGGCCCGTGGTTCACAGCACCAAAATCAAAATATTTTCTTTCACATAAACCTACATGGGCACTTATGAAACGTCAGAAGCTAGATGCACGTTTCCAAATGGTGGTTTCCTATGCAGAAGAACCAGCGACAAACTCCACGGTTACTCTTTTAAAAACAATTGGCTTTTACAATGTCTTCTATTTTTTTAAGTACCTGGTACTTGTTGACAGGCCTACACTGTCCTCCCCTACCTATTAACATTGTAAAAGCCAATTATTTTGAGTAACCGTGGAGTTTCTTGCCGACTCTTCTCCATAGAAACCACCAATTGGAACCGTGCACATAGCTTCTGACGTTTCCTATTGATTTTAGTTTCATATGCTAATATAATATAGCTGTAACCAAAATTATTTATTGATAAAAATACTTGCACTTTTTATAGGTTTATATTATTAATTAAGTTTATATTATTCATTCACCCTAGTGATTATCTTGTTTTTCACTAGGGTCCGCATACCTAACGGAAACTACTGCTCTCTGGCCTTCCAACCCAAAGGTATAATATGCGAAAGCACCTGTTTTTGGGCATATGGATACATATCTCTTCACGCTGTTTTCCTTCACTTTAATACGTAAACGTGATGCAATTAAAAAGTGTTTTTTAATTCTGTGCCGAAAAAACACTTGGCATTAATTTTATTTTCAGGGAAGAAAGTTGATTGCGATAATTTGACAGTTTCGGGTAGCTTGATGTGCTGGCGTCTGTACCTATCGATAAATAGTTCATATGAGTCTTTTACGCATAACAAAAGATTAGAAATAAAGTATTTTCGCATACTGTATTTTTATGCAAAATTATAAAGTATGTTTATCGAAAATAAACTAGGATACGTTACTATAAAGTAGGCAACCTTAGTTAGAACGGACTATAAGTTAGTATACTATATTATGATCCAAACGTGATAACTAGTACGACTCGTATTTAGTATCGATACTCGTTATAGTAACACCAATGTTCCTTGATTGATACAACCCTAGCAATGGCAGCCATTTTTTGAGACAATATGAGTTGTAGGTAGGCACCCTTTTTTCGTAGGTATTTCCAGTCCATATATATATGTCTATGGGATATATATATCAGGTTGGCGGAAGTCTTGCACCAAGATATAAGACTTAATGAATTTATTGATAACTTTGTTATTTACAATAATGAATCAGTATTTTAATCCCCAAATAATTCTATTACTCTGGCCTATCTAGTTGGAAGATTGTTGATGCCCCGCGCCCAGAATTCCGGAGGCTGAAAAGAAATTGTCCACTGCCATTTTGAGGTCTTCGTAGTTTTGTTTTCTCACGCAAATAAAGCTTTAGTGGTCGGAACAAGTGATAGTCGGATGGCGCGAGATCTGTTGAGTACGGTGGGTGGGGAACCGGGTGCCATCCAAGCTCTACGATTTTGTTTCGAGTCTCCGAAGCGACATGAGGCCGCGCGTTATCATGAAGTAAGTGAACGTTTATAATAATAATAATAATAATTTATTTATTTCTCTCAAAAAGGTACAGTTTTGATTCTATCATCAAGTTACATTTTTAGTTCATCCTTTGTGAGAGCTGGAGTTTATACTGGGTTCGGGACCTGTATTACAGATCTCCAGGCTCACACCCTTAAAATTACTATATTTGATTGCACTTACGTACCACAACATTATATAAGCTCCACGTACTGAGAGGAATAGAATTCTTACAAAACAAAGATGTGCTAAGTGTGTCTTTGGAAAGTCATGTATGTCCGAGAGTGGAACGTAGCGCTCACGCCCAACGCTCACGAAGGGCATTGGGCGTGAGGACTCACTTGCCCGAAAGTGTGTGTGTTTGTGTGTAGATATCGTGTGCGTTCGCGCAGCGGAATGTTGTTGAATTTAAAGATTTTAATTATGCAGATATTTAGTGTATGACGTCGTATAATTGTGTATGGTAAAAAAAAATTTGTGCACGCAGCCATTGTGGAGAAATTCACCAAAAACTGATTCCGCTGGGCGAACGTTGTCCTGGCGGAACTTTTTTTAATCCATAGACTTTAGAAGAAAAGAGATGTGTCCAAAAATTAGTGTGTATTTGTGTGTAATTGTATATGTATGAATAAAATTAGTGCATGCATAAACTTCGGAGAAATTCAAGTTTCCGCTGCGCGAACGTTTGGCCATTAGCTAGTTTTCATATAAAGCGCTTACATAGAGAGCTGTAGATTTTTACATACGTTGTTATGAATTTGTTTATATTTGTTTAAAAAACAGATTTAGAAAAAATCCTAGGGCTTAAAAGATAAAAATATAAACGTAAAATACGCTTATTAGGTCTTAGTTCTTAAAGTATGCACTTTGGGGTCTAGATTTTCACGTTTATACAAACCTTGTAAGTGTCTGCAACATGTTGCCAAGTATCAATGATGTTCCGTTAGTAATTAAAGAGTTATAGGACAATTTACCATGAATAGATCACTGTTTACAAAGCAGTCAAATATCACGACGTTCTAAAGGAATTGCATGGTAAAATGTATGCTAATAATTAGTGTATTCATTCAACTATTCACATGCAAAATTTCATGTCATTAAATTCAGTAATTAAAGAAAAACAATTATAATACTGACGAAGCATCGAAAACCTACATAACCCGACCAAGTTCCGATGGCTGCAAAAAAGCGGCCGTGCAATATATTTAGGTAACATCCCAAAATTTACAGTATAATACCGGTATTGAATTGGTATAGGTGATAACACAATTGTTGTTTCGATATAATTTATAGGTCATTTATTTTTGTACACCTACTTTTTTAAATGTATTTGACTATGACATAAAGTAGGTACTATTTACGTAGGTACTTTATTTAAGTATGCGCTTGAGACTTGAGATATAATCTAGATATATTATTTAAGACAAATAAAATTCATACAGCTAATTTCTATTGAAGATTTCACGGATCAGGATTCTAACTATAGACCCCTTAGGGAAGTTAAATAATTACCACATGTAAGTACTACTGTTTAGGTAAATGTTTATCATATTGTTATTATTATTATATATTATAGCTTATTACACTATTTAACCAATGGACTAGGCATGCACGAGCGTTCCCCTTTGCAACTTTAGTGGATCAAACAATCTAATAACTTAAAAAAAAAACTACTTCTTGAATCGATTTTTTAATCGATGTAAGCCGTTGTACTGGTAGTGACTTATGTATGTGAGCGTGTTCCCCCGCACCCCACCAAAATATGCAGAATTATTTTGTTCGAAGCGGTACGCTTAAGGCTAGTCCTTTGATTAAATAGTCTAAGTATTGTAGTTATGAATTGATCAAAAATATTCTAGTGTGAAAAAATTGACAACGCGCTGCGCGCAACGAGCGATAGGCGGCTTCCCGCTTGAAACGGTACTTCCATCCTTGAAGAAAAGAGAGGGCAATATGTTTTCATTAGCCGCGACCCGCGCGTATTCGTTTGCTGTTGAACTTGAACCTGATTTTGTTTTATTCCCAGTCACAAACAAATGTGCAGTCAAGGACAATGTGCGTATGCGCTGTTGTTTTGCTATGCATCGCCAATTCTCTGTAATAATAATATTGACAAAGTGTGTTATTAATGTTATAGTGTAACAGTGAAGCTTAACATAATTATGTAAGTAGTAGGTATATTGAGTGAGTGATAGTGAGAAGCTGATAACAGATATAAGGTAAGATTTTATAATAAATTAATAGCTATACACTTATTCATTTACGTAGTTTATTAGGCAGATAAATTATAATAATTGTGTTATGTTAACATTGGACAGACACCATAAACCCAAGTTAATATCTACGGATTGATCTAATCCTATATCTATTTACTTAAATTCGTAATAATAAATTATACTAGACATATATTATAATAAAATCGTAACAAAGTAGATGTTTTTCCTGGTTAAAGACAAACTACTGAATAGAAAATTACAGAATAACTACTGAATTAACTAAACGACCGACCAGATTATAACGAAATGTTTATTTTATTTTTATTTTATTTTTATTTATTAAGGGATAATAAACAACTACAACATGTATAGTACATAAGATTAAAAGAAATATTGTTATTAAATAATCACCTTATACAAGGTGTAACTTAAATAATGCACAACCTCTTAAGGGGTCATTGTACTCATCATTATGAACAACTTTTACTATGGGACCAAACCGGAAATCGCGAAAAAAAAATCAGCTGTTCCATACATTTTGACGAGTTATGCGAACATAAATGTAGGGAACAGCTGATTTTTTTTTCGCGATTTCAGGTTTGGTCCCATAGTAAAAGTTGTTCATAATGATGAGTAAAATGACCCCTTAAGAGGTTATGCGTTATTTAAGTTACACCTTGTATTTATTACCTATATGTAATGATATACGTATAAGGCAGATTTTTATTAGCTACTTTCTTTTGGTGGGATTATGTGTAGAGATGGCAATAACGGCTGTTTTTCAATAATTAATTATGCATATGATTCTATATCACTAAGACATACTCCCCTTAAAAGGAAAGCAACTAATAAAGTAAAGTGAGTTATTATTAAAAAAAATATTTTTCATTCAAGAAATGCAATTGTTTTATTTTTTCCTAACGCTTGTGTACGCAACTGTACCATATTAATAAATACTATATTGGAAGGTTAAGAACGTTTCTTAGATATATGGCACGGCCGCTTTTTTGTAGCCATCCGAACTTGGTCGGGTTATGTAGGTTTTCGATGCTTCGTCAGTATTATAATTGTTTTTCTTTAATTACTGAATTTAATGACATGAAATTTTGCATGTGAATAGTTGAATGAATACACTAATTATTAGCATACATTTTACAATGCAATTCCTTTAGAACGTCGTGATATTTGACTGCTTTGTAAACAGTGATCTATTCATGGTAAATTGTCCTATAACTCTTTAATTACTAACGGAACATCATTGATACTTGGCAACATGTTGCAGACACTTACAAGGGTTGTATAAACGTGAAAATCTAGACCCCAAAGTGCATACTTTAAGAACTAAGACCTAATAAGCGTATTTTACGTTTATATTTTTATCTTTTAAGCCCTAGGATTTTTTCTAAATCTGTTTTTTAAACAAATATAAACAAATTCATAACAACGTATGTAAAAATCTACAGCTCTCTATGTAAGCGCTTTATATGAAAACTAGCTAATGGCCAAACGTTCGCGCAGCGGAAACTTGAATTTCTCCGAAGTTTATGCATGCACTAATTTTATTCATACATACACAATTACACACAAATACACACTAATTTTTGGACACATCTCTTTTCTTCTAAAGTCTATGGATTAAAAAAAGTTCCGCCAGGACAACGTTCGCCCAGCGGAATCAGTTTTTGGTGAATTTCTCCACAATGGCTGCGTGCACAAATTTTTTTTTACCATACACAATTATACGACGTCATACACTAAATATCTGCATAATTAAAATCTTTAAATTCAACAACATTCCGCTGCGCGAACGCACACGTAGATATCAAGGTGAAACGCGATCTAAGAATTAATTCGAATAGTTTAATATTTCCGATAGACGAAATTAATGTAGAATATTTAGAATATTTTCAGTCTCTGCATAATCCAATTCAAGTAGCCATTTTGGTAATAGTTCCTTTACATTTTGATCTGCACATAGGGTATATTATATTTAAAATTTTATTAACCTTGTTATAAACGTAACCCCTGAGGAATGGGAAACTACGTTGGGCCGAACGACAAGTTGTGCGGAAGGAGGGACAAACATTATGTTTACGTCGTAGGGAACCAAACTTGCATTGAGCGTAGGGCGTTCGAGTGTGTGTGGTTAAAACAAGGTTGAGGATAAATAATTTGCGAACAGAGAGAACTGTACATGTTCTATAAAGATCGATGGTAGGATAGCGGTAAGGTAACCGCCATACAACCTTTTCAGCATGTGAGTCTTTGCTGATCCACCCCAAGTAATTATACAATATTGTATAAGCGATTGGCAGAGGGCAAGATATACAAGTCTTAACACCGTAGTGTCCGCAGCATGACGAAGTGACTTAAAAATGTAAATCAACCTGCGCAGTCGTGAGGTGAGTGTGTTTATGTGTGTAGAGAATGACAGGCAATCACCAATTTGTATACATATATATATTTGACAAAATTGTTACGAGAAAGGCAGGGGCAATTACAAGCTGTGAGGTGAGGTGAAATACAGGAGTGGGCAATCAAAGAATAAGGAGAGAAAGAAGGTTTTCCAGCGGCAGAGAATGAAAAGGTTAGGTAAACATTTTTGTCCGCATTTAAAGTAAGCAAGTTTTGAGCCAACCGGTTGGTGACAAGGTTGAGTCCGGATTGTGCATGCTGGAATACGAGCTCCCAGGAATCTCCGTGGAATAGTAAGGCAGTATCGTCGGCATAGGTGAAGATGGATGCATTGGGAAGTGTTAACCGGCAGAGCTCATTTATATAAATGAGGAAAAGGGTAAGACCGATAATACTGCCCTGTAGGACCCCGTATGATATGGGGAGCTCGTGGCTAGGTCCAATCACCGATCCTGACGCATTGTCATCTACCCGAGAGGTAACTCTCAAAGAGAGCAAGTTGAATGCCTCTAATTCCGATCCTTTCAAGTTTAGCAATAAGATTGGGGACAGATATTGTATCGAAGGATTTTGCCAGATCCAAGAAAATACCAATTACCTTCTGCTTTTTATCCAGGTTGTAAAAGATGTTAGTGGTTAGGTCCAGCACAGCATTATTTGTAGAAATTCCGGAACGGAAACCATATTGAGAAGAAGAAAGAAGATGATTTTGCTCTAGGTACTTAACCAATCTGTTATTCATGAGCGTCTCAACCAATTTTGAAAGTGTAGGCAAAATTGATATTGGTCTGTAGTTACCTACTCGATCTCTGTCCCCGCCCTTATGCACAGGATGCACTACTGCCAGCTTATGTGCAATTGGAAAGATGCCCGCGGTAAATGCTAAATTACATATATGAGTCAGAGGGGGGGGGGAAGATGATTTTTAAATTTCTTAAGAAACGTGCCTGATATGCCATCAGAACCCACCGCATAATCGCTTCTCAATTTCCCGATCAGAGTATCTAATTCAGGTTCGTCTGTTTCCAACATGATAAAACTGTTATGATATGGTGGAAAAGCATTGGTTTGTGGGGGTAAGCATGTGGAGCCGTGTTTTACATTTTCAGCTAATGTACGTCCAACGTTAGCAAAGTACGAGATCACTTCATTTACAGAGCGCTCTGGTACGGATGGTGACAGAAGAGCGCTGGCATCTGTTTTAGCCCTTGATGTATATGTGATAGATTTCATAGCATCCCAGAGTCTTTTATTATTGTTTTGTGCGTCACTACATAGTATAAAACAAAGTCGTTTCCCTGTCTGTCTGTCTCTATATATGCTTAGATCTTTAAAACTACGCAACGGATTTTGATGCCGTTTTTTTTAATAGATAGAGTGATTCAAGAGGAAGGTTTGTATGTATAATACATGCATAATATAGTAGAGAAACACTGATAATTTTAGAGGTTTCTAATGTGATGTCGTAAATAAACACATTTTTTTGCGCTTACATTGTAAACGCTGGCTGAACCCGTCGAGATAGATCAAAATAATGTACTACAGTATTGTACACCTTAAAAAGGTCTACAAAAAAGTCCGGGATGGTATATGTCTATCTCTTAGGGATAACCCACAATAAACATTTTTTATCCTATACTTTTTACGAGAAATAATGGCTCTAAAATTTATCAGTGTTTCTCCATTGCACCCGTGCGAAGCCGGGGCGGGTCGCTAGTTAGTTATAAGGGCTTTATCCTAATTAGTTTTAGTAGTTTCTAGGATCTTACAATTGGAGCAATAATTCCTGTATCTTTTAAAAGTTGTTTGAAGTATTTTATTTTGAGGATTTTTAAAAAAAATCATATGCATATTGTCTCGATTTCGTAGGTATCTAAGGAGCCCCGGAGTCATCCAGGGCTTGTTCAGCCTTTTAGACGTCTCGCCGCCGTTTACACGTCTTGGTCGTTATTCTCTTATTGCGTCAGCCAGTTTCTGAAGCCGTTCAGTATAAATGGAAGTCGTAATCGTCATTCGTCGTAGGGGCTCGTAATAGAGTGGGCCCTTCGCATCCCAACAAACGGAGAGAAGATGCTTGCGTGAGTGACGGTTCGGCTTTGGCTGCGTTGGTGGCTCTGCGTCGTCGTAAAGAAGCCAGACGGCGTGCCGTGTGTTTTTATCATAGAGAATTCAGCTCTCATCGCCGGTTACCAGATCTTCAAGAAACTTTCCGATGTGGCTGAAAAAGAAGCGATTCACAAATACTAACTCTGACATGACGATGACTGTCAGTTAGTTGATGTGGAATCCATCGTGCCATTACCTTACGATAGCCGAGTTTGTGTAAATGAGCCTCGACGGTCGAATGATGACATCCAAGAGTCTCTGCCAAATCACGCGTATATATTTCTGGATTAGCCTTTAAACAGCGGAGTAATTCCTCATCGTCGAATGTGGATGGTCGCCCAGATCGCTCGTGATCTTCAAGAGTTATATCTCCCAATGCAAAGCGAGCAAAGCAGCGTCTTATCTTCCATCGCGATACAACACCTTCACCGAACGCTTTGGTGATGTTAGCGGTAGCCACACTCACGTTGTATCCCTGACGCCACTCGTAAAAGATGATCGTTCGAAGTTGATGTTCACTAATCATTTTCACAAACTGACCAAATCTCACTAGCGCGCCTTTATACAACGTGTAACGTTAAATGCGCAAAACCTCAGACACCCCAACTGATTTTTAATTCAATTGACCTATTTCAGAGAGAATATAAGTCATTAAAAAAATTGTAAAGGTTTGATGTGCTGTTTTAGTAGTTTTACTGGCCATCCTGATCGTTTATTGCGTCTGCGACGACGCTTTACCGAGGGAGGAGTCGTCACCGGGCCGCTGCGCCGCGCTGACATGAGCTTGCTTGACCTATTAATAAATAGACACGGCAACGTTTTTAATGAAGATTTTTTGAAAAATGTGACCTATATTAAAAAATGGTTCAATTAATTCTGCTCGTTATTCTGATCAAACTATTTGATTTTGGTTTTGCGCATTTAACGTTACACGTTGTATACCCTTGATGTGATAGCTTCGAGAGCCTTCTACAATATTTTTACGTATCCCAGATCAATACTAAACATTCCGGAAAATTCTAGTAATTTACAATTTCTTGTGCAATATTTTTCCGCCAACCTGATAAAATTGTCGATAGAAACCATCGACGTTTCTTACTATTATCGACGCAAATGTCAAATTGTAACGATAATTTACTAGAATTTACTGAGTGTCTGAGCGAAATTAATGCAATAGTTGAGAACTTGAGAACAATAATGTTGAAACTGTATATTTATGATAGGCGATTACAACGCACACCCCGGTGAATTGTTTGCAAGGGAGTTGTTTTCTTTTTGTGCGGAACAGACATGGACATGCGTGGATAGCCTTCCGTTAGATACATATACCTATGTCAGCGATGCACACGGGTGTTTGCGCTGGCTCGATCATTGCATTGTGAGGTTCCAACGTTTGTCTGTCTTGTAGATTCATAACTGATACTGTAACACTTTTCTCAGAACAACCCAGTTCTGTTGGTTGATTAATTTGGTTTGAGCTTTGATTCTTTGTTTGTTGAACTATTGAGTAAGTGTGTTTAAAGAGTTTTGCAACACTAGGTGAGGTCCCCAAATGACTCAGTAAGACGTCGCTTGACATTAAGTTTCTGCATAGTTGACTGACGATAAGTTGTTCGTGGACTTCGGCAAATCTGTTTCAGTATTTCAACTTCCTGAGATAGTTGGGCAATTTGTTTCTTCTGTTCTAAATTTTCGAGGATAATATTTTCTAATTCATGTTGCGTAGATTGTAACTCCGCCTTGAGTGTATTTATTTCGGTGTCCATTTCGTCTCGGCATAATGCTGTTATATGTGAAGAAAGGTCTAGTCTTCTACTCAGGAATTCGTCAGAATAAGACGAGTTTATGGAGGTGCTCATATCCATTATTTCCAGTGATTTACACTTTTGTAAAGGTCTTCTATGAGTTACATTATTTAGATCTTCCATCGTTATGCGCCCTCTATGTTAAGTTGTGTAGCTAATTTAGTGCAGCGCAATGGATACTTGATAAGAAGTTTTCCTATTTGTCAGCAGATGTCGTGTTAAATATAGGTAATCGATGAAGAATATAGTGCCCTCTATGGTTGAACTTTAATATCTGTGTGATGTTGCTATCCGGCAATAGATGTCGTTTAATGGATTATCGTGAATTAATAAAGTAATGCCCTCTATTAGCGAACCTCATCAAACTGAAGTGCCTCTGTGGTGGATCCTCAATACCCTTGAGATGTTATGTAATTAGTTTCACTATCCAGCAATAGATGTCGTTTTGCGGATTGTCGTTAATTGATGAAGAAAGTAATGCCATCTATTAGTGAAAGTTGTCAAACTGAAGTTCCAACGGGCAAAATTTTTAATGAATGATTTCGCTATTGAGCACTAGAGGCGTTATATATTTTCACCTTAATTATAATTAAAGTTTTTGATTATTTCACTATTTATGCACTGTTTAGGCAATATTTGCAATCTGTGTTAGTTAATTTACTTGAACTCTCTACTATTAATCAACAGAAAGTATATACAGATTCCGGTGTCCTTGGATATTTCGTGTCATTACTTTTGTCACCACATATTTAGTTCACAAGCCCATAGAAGTAAAAATATCACTTTCAAAGATAGATTAGTTTATGATGTCCACTTTTTGTCACTTTTCATAACGTTTATTGAACTAATTAGATTTTAAAAGATTTATTTATAATGAGCTGACAGAATTGAATGTTTACAGAATAGCGCCCTCCGGCGTTGCCCTCTGGCGCATTTCATCCAACAAGTATAAATGACTACAATCACAGCACATCTTATCACAACATTGACTCAGTTCTAAACTTCTAAGGGGAAATCTATTTCTTTAAGACGTGAATGACAGTAACTTTGATATTCACTAATCTGCTTGGCGTCGCGTTCACCCCACACAACTGGGTCAATCTGTTTGTTTTGCTTTAAAATCGCAGCGTGAATAATATTAAAATCACATTCCAAAATAATAGGTAAGTGGTCGGACCAGTATGAATCATACATAACGGACACCTGCGTGACAGTGCTTAGCGCCGCCTCGGTCACGAACGCAGTATAGAGATTCCTTGTGCTCAAAGTTCATTTCAACTACTGAATAACACTAATAATCAAGTTTTAGATAATTCAAAAGTCTACAACTCAACAGGTGTTCCAAAAATTATCATTTTAGGTGATCAACAAGTACGAGGTTTGGCCAGTGAAATAAAGTTACAAAGGGATGCAAATAAGTGGAATAACGTTTATTCTGTATCAGGATTTTCAAACCCAAGCTCAACTAGTTCGCAAATATTATGTAAAATAGACGATTATATAAAAAACTTGCATAACGATGACATAGGTAGTAATATTGGGTATAGGTAGCAATGACAAAAACCCTTACAAATTACTATCAGACTTGATTCCAACCCTTCAAAAACTAAAAAATAACCAAGTATTTGTATTAAATATTATTAATAATCCCTATTTAAATGTTAATTTATTCAATCAAAATATTAAATTGTTCTTGCAAATTTTTCCTAACTGTAAGTTCATTGATACAACTGAAAATATACATAATTATAACAATTATAATTACATATCCAAGACAATGCTGTGTTATAAACTAAAGGCATGTATTTAACGCGGCGACAAATTAATCCGAATTTGGGATTAAAAAATAATTAAAGAAGGTAGCAAAAATAGTAGGTTGGCAGCTACCTACGGCGGATGAAAAGTAGAAAATCGGCGACAGATTAATCTGAATTTGGGATTAAAAAATAATTAAAGAAGGTAGCAAAAATAGTAGGTTGGCAGCTACTGACGGCGGATGAAAAGTAGAAAATGGGCATTCTTAAATTAAACAACGAGGTTGTATATCAAGTACACTATTATTATCTTTAATAATAATAAGGCGTAGTCGACGGAGCCCCGCTTCGCGGGGCCCCTATTTCTGTCTGCAGGGTTTAAAGGAACCTAACACGGAGCGGATGACGGGGGCTCGTTCGCTCGCTCCGCTCGCTCACTTGAGCCCCCGTCATCCCCTTCGAACCTAACCTGTCCGTGTCGGGGTGCCCCAAGTCACGAGCTCGCTTCGCTCGCTCTTGCATCCTAAGTTCTCAAGTTCAATCTTGTGTTTTTCTGGGAATGAGTCTTCAGAGATGCCTATAGTTGCCTATAATACAGTTTGTTATCCCACTGTTAATATTAGTCGCCATGTCATTATTTTTAGTAGCAAATAGATAGTCGCCCTTTTAAGTTGTTAGTCGCCTGGAAAATAATATTCCTAAACTAAATATAGAAATTGATAACATTAACTTAAGGAGAATTATGGACACAGCCAATACATTAAAACACACTCACACTTCATCGAACTCAAACATAAATAGTATCCACGTAAACAAAAAAGGAACAATCCCCTACTATTTTAACGTGCAAAAAAGAGCCCCTCTTCAGCCATTAAATGCCGGTGAAGCTACTGCAATTATGCCGAACTCTAATGTACCTAGTAATACCACATTTTTTCTAATCTAAACGTAAATGTACACTTTTTCACCAAAACATCGCTGGCATTATAAATAAAACAGATTTACTAGAAATTACTTTACAAGAACTGCATCAAAAAGGCACAGTAAGCTTCAAAGAAACCGGATCCCCCCTTAGGTAGTGATATCATACGCTTAAGTTTTTCGTAAAGTAAATTAAATGGCGTGTTGGTCTAGTGGTTCGGACTGCGGCTTAGCAATTCGATGGTCACGAGTTCAAATCCGCGCATGAGATTTATTTTTTTCTTTTTTTTAGTTTCTTTAATAGTTGATTAGGTGATTTTCGTAACTTTATTTCAGAAAACATCCATATTTAAGAAAACAAATGTTAAGTATGGGGTTTGTAAGAACAGGCAGGCATGTTGCATAAACAATATTCATTTACATATTACATTTCTAGGAATCCACATATACAGTTATTACGAGAATACAGTTTTCTATCTGTGTTAAATTAGGGTTATTTACTTAAAATATTAACTAAATACAAAATATATACCCTGGGTGAGGTGTAGAACGTTTAACATTAGATAACGGTTCATTTATAGATATTTCTAGTAACATAACTACAATATTTATTTCTTCAAAGTTGTAAAAACATTATTTTTTTATACTCTGTATGATCTTATGGGGAAAAAAGCCTGATTAAAAAATGAAATGTTGTCATTTGTGCCTGTGAATTACAGAGGAAGAACCAACATGCTAAACTATAACAGTATAGCAATATACATCTTTCTCTTTTATCACAATTTCTGATAACCCTTTTAACACAGCATTAGAAAAGTATGTGAGGTCAGATGGTGCATCGTTAACACATTACAAGACTACTTGTAAACAAGAGTAACTGGATTCATAATAATAAAGGTTGTTTATTTTTGATTAACTACGAGATAATGATCCCACAAATATTGGGAATTATTAACACTTGCTCAAACGTTCCAATGCAATTTTATCAGATAAGTTACACAATCAATCTGCCGAGTAAATTGTCTATTAATAACGCAGACGATGGCAGTCACTGTCTATCACTTCTTGAAGACTTTTCTTGCCCGAAACCATATTGAAGCTTGCAGCACTATTTCGAATTAGTTCCCAGGTTTTGTAAGTCCCAAGGTGTCGCTCCGATTCATTAGTGTAAGCAGTTGGGTGAGATCGCATTTCACATCACCCGTCGCTTGATACCTTTGTATCCATCTACGAACTATTTTTCTCTGTAATGAAAACGATAATATCAGAAATACATAAAAAATCCACCTTGTAAGTAATAATGCAACATGGTTGTAACAATAAATATATATGTGTTTAACGTAAATCTTACCGTTATGTTAGGCCCATATTTCTCGTGCTATATGCTTTGTTCCTGTTCCCAGAGAACAACAATTATTTTAGCCTTCAAAAAGTTGTTAATCGTCCATACTATCGGTTAATAGAATCAACTGTTCAAAAACTTCGTAAAGTGGATAATTTTACGACGAAGACATTACACACAAGCTGATCGGCACGAAAACGAAACGATTTGAAAAATAATTATACCCTCAATCACAGTTTAGTAAATAGGGTGAAGAAGTATTCTAAATTCAACCTTAACTCGCAGTTCATACAGCAGTTAAATTTCTGAAGTAAAATGACGGTAGTGCAACAATCGGAATCAAGCACATTCTATTCAACGAAACAAGAAATCTATGCTAATTGCATTTTGTAAAACAAGGTTGTGGACGGTAGGTGTATCTCACGTGGTGGAAGTTGAAAGGACCATGCCCATATTAGTATGGAGCTGAAAGTCAGCAATGCCATGCAATGCCCAAATTGCAGCTCTATGTCATATGATAACTTTTTAACAGTATTTATATCATATCTACATTTAATGTCATATAAAGCACCGGTTCAAAAGATATTGGACATTAAACATGATAACTTCCTACTGGTTTTTTATACATTTTATCGTTTACAGACAGCATTGCTATTACTTTTTCACTAGGAACTTCATGATCATCACATAAGCTAAGCCAGATCAGTGTTCTTTTATATACTTATATGTATGTTATCAGATAAACATGTCAGTTATTTGGAATTATCTAGTCTGTATCCATTGTATAGTTGTATATTTAATATGTATGTGAAAACCACGGAATAGAAAATACAGTGGAAGTGCCCTTAGACTTCCTTAATACGGGAACCAGTGTCGCCAAACTCACACATTTGCAAATTAAAATGTACATTGCAATACATAGAAAACGATGATATAATTGGCTACAAAATTATTAATGCAACTTTGGCGAAAAGTTTATTTATTGTTGTTCAAAATTAGGTCTTATTACAACTGTTGAATGTTGTTTCTATTTTACATGTCAAAATCAATGACGACGATTTTTCTATCTAACAATCAACTTCAATTTCAATTTCAATTTATTTATTCAGGAACAATTCACATTGTATTTGAAATCATAAAAGATATAATACAAAAAATCATAGAAAATTACAAAAAAAAAAATAATAATAATAGGTAATAATAATAATATGGGCCACTATTTTTACAAAAAAGGAAATAATAACAAAAAACATTTAAAAAAGTAATATTACAAACATTACAAGCCAATATTACTAACATTACACAGTCTCTCATGCACTACAAACTAATATCAGTCCCAATAACTAATATTTAGAAAGACAAAAAAAAAAAAAAAAAAATTAATACGTGGATATGTCATCGTCTATCGAATACAGACATTTCTCCAATAGGAACGCTTTAAGTCTTGACTTAAAAGAGCTCGTGTAAATTATAGTTTTTAAGTCCAATGGCAACCTGTTAAAAATCCGCACTGCTTGATATTGAGGACTATGTTGAACAATATTAAGTTGGGGTATTATATTGTTTTTAAAATCTTTCCTGCGTGTACTTTCCCTCAAATGTCTCTCCTCATCTGTTTCATACATATGCAGGTATTTTTTAAAATTCACCAACAATACTAAAACATAGAGGCTGGGTACAGTAAGAATTTTTAAATGTATAAAGTGTGGCCGACAGCTCTCTATTTGTGATTTCCGAACCATGGTTCGTATGGCTCTCTTTTGGAGTACAAAAGCTCTCTGGCAGTTATATTTAAAACTATTCCCCCAAAACTGAACACTATATCTCAACCTTGATTCTATTAGAGCATAGTATACCATTTTGAGGTGTTTTATATCTATTTCATCCCTAAGACTGCGTAAGGCATAACACGCTGAAGAAATATACGAATCAATGGCATGCAATTCCCTTTTCCAATTTAAAAATTTGTCAATGTATACCCCTAGAAACTTTACCTCATTAACTATGTCAATTTTAACTTCATTAAGTGCGATCGTCATACTGTCTTTATTACGAGCTGTTGTACTAAATAACATTACTTTGGTTTTTTCAGTGTTAATTATGAGCTTGTTACTTTCAAACCAAGAATTAAAATCTGTTAACACTGCATTAACCTTAGCGGAAAGCTCCTGTATGTCATTAGCTTCAACTATTGCGTTAGTGTCATCCGCAAAAACTGTCAGCTGTATGTCGGGAAATATTGTATTAATGTAATTAATTAAATCATTTGTGAATAATATAAACAAAATAGGCCCCACAATCGAACCTTGGGGTACGCCAGCCACTATATCTCGCATAGAAGATCTATTACAATTGCTATTACCATTAGCTTGCATATTACTAATGTCCACATACATTTTCCTGTTTCTTAAATATGAAGAGAAAAGTTGTAAAGCTTTGCCTCTCACGCCATAATGCTCCAATTTTGCAATGAGTAATTTGTGATCAATTGTATCAAAGGCAGAGCTTAAATCAAGGAAAATGCCAGCTACCCTCTTTTTCCTATTCAATTTACTAATAATATCTCCCACTAATGTATATATCGCGTCCCCTGTTCCGACATTTTTTTGGTATCCAAATTGTCTCAAGTGCAAAACCTTGTTTAAATTTAGATGAACTACAAGTCTACTCTTAATAATTTTTTCAAATATTTTGGACAGAATGGGGAGCAAAGAGATAGGTCTATAGTTTTTTGGGTCTGTTTTAGAGCCCTTTTTGTGGAGTGGAATAATTTTTGCTATTTTAAACTGTTCCGGAAAGATACCCTGTGAAATGCATTTATTATAAAAAATAGCCAACGGTTCAGCTAATATATCTAAATTTTCTTTAATTACTGTTATTGGAATGTCGTCATAGCCACATGATCTCTTATTTTCTATACCATTAACTATGTAGTTTCACCATTTCATTATGAGAAACAGCCGTAATGACCATGTCATTTTGGACTCTTTTAGTGCTTTGTTCAAGAAATAAATGGGGATCCAGATTCTTAATATTACTCAAAATACATTTATGGCTAAATTGATTTACTAATACGTTTGCAACATCTAAGGGATTTTCCATAATTTTACCGTCAAATTTAAGCAAGGGAATTTCAGAATTCGGGGCTTTTATTCTATTCGTGCTTTTATTTATAACTCTCCAAACCTCTTTACTCAAATTACAAGAATTGTTAATAGTTTCAGTTATTGTTATTTTCTTGGCCTTAGATAATACCCTTCTGTAAATTCTTATATAATTATTTTTATAATTCTGAACACTGTCTTCCAGCTTACTAGTACTACCAGCACACAGCAACCGTTTCATCTGGCTTGATGTTTTAATGCCTTTTGTCATCCACCTTAATTTAAAACGATTTTTGAGTTTAATTTTTTGTTCTCTCTTTGTGTAACAATTTCTGAAAATTGTAGCAAATGTCTTCAAGAACGTGTTCATTCCTAAAACACTCCAATCAATTTCAAGAATTCTTTGTCTAAAAGCTAGGCGGTTCTTAGTGTTAAAGACTCTTTTATTTACAACTATATATTTATTTTTATTTGAATTATCAATTATATTATCCAATAAAAAGTCTCCCAATAGTGCACCGTGTCCATCTGCCAAGCCATTGTGGTCTACTTCACATTGTTCCACATAATCATCTGGCAGATTAGTTATAACGTTATCTAAACAAGATGCGCAATTATTGCGAATAAACGTAGGTGTATTAATAAGCAGTCGGAAATTATAACATGCCAGTAAACTTATGAATTCAGTCCGGGTTTTGCTCTCTACCATTAAGTCCACATTAAAATCACCACAAATAATGCTTTTCCTATTGAACAAATATTCCAACAACTTCTCCATATTTATCATAAAATGTTCAAAATTCTTATCGTTAGGGGTGCGATAACAGCAACACAAGTATAGACCAGTACTAGTATCCTTAATACCACATACTTCAAACACTTCCCTCCTATACAATTTGTTTATAAAATCTATATTTTCCACTTTTCTGTCTATGTGACCCAAGATTAGACTACCCCCTCTAATTTTTTTGTTCCTAGTATTGTATGAGATCAAGTTGTAATTTTCAAGATTAAATACATGAATCGATTTATCATTTAAAAAATGTTCAGTTATACATATAAAGTCTACTCTCTTATCTCTCTAATTAATGTAAACCTCTAGTTCACTTTTTTTGTTACTGATACCACATACATTTTGATGACATATGAATACATTTGTTTTAATTGGGGACAGTTTTGAATCACTTTTGTAGCAAGAATTGAAAGTAGCATACACATCATTCACGAAAAAAGTCTGACTCCTGTATAAGGTTGTCAGTTTGTGTCATAGAGTCAACACACTCTGTATACAATTGTTTGCAACTCACATCTGACGAGAGATCCGTTTGGACACCAACGCTGTTGGAGTATACAGGTTTCATCTGTTTGCAATTTGCTAGTGATTCCTTATAATTTCGATAGTTGTTCATGTATTTCACCCTTAGGACATGTCTAAGAACCAGTCTGCATGCATGTAATTTGTTCATACGTTTTACGAACTTACCGAAATTGGAATCCAGCTGAATAAAAGTTGAATTATCACAATTACAACACACAAAATTAAGTAGGCTGTTCAACATTTTTACGCTTATAAAATTATTGTAATAAATATTTCCTATGATAACATTAGTATTACTCAACTGACACAACGTATAATGTAAATGCGATTGAACCACCATCGGACTCTTATCGTTAGAGCCCGCCAGTATCAATACAAAATCTGATTTAGTAAAGTCTCTACACATAGACACGCAAGACCTCAGCACTTCATCCATGGCAGCGTAGGGTTTTATTACAGAAGTCACAGAGAAATCATTTCCCAGGTAATTTTGCAAAATTTGTCGTACACCGCATCCAGTTTGATCTGCGAAGATCATGAGTCTATTTGTCCTCATCTGGCTGGACTCATCGCTTACTTGCAGGTCTCTGTTGTCTATTATGTTGTCTAAACAATCTGTTAATTGTTCCTGCTGACCTACATTTTCGTCGTCATTCGGCATTTCATTAATTTGCGTTGAAACTTCCCTTTCCTCTTTTTCTAAGGTGATTTCGTGAATTTGCGGTGAACTTTCCCTTGTGCTTTGTATGTTTTTGTCATATTCACAAAATTCATTTTGATCGGGTGATATACGCAAGCTATCTGTGACGGAGCGCCTACTCCGTTTCCTAGCCGAGCGTAATAATTGTGTTCTCTGTGATTTCACTGGACTACCACAGATCTCTTTAAGTACATTTATTTGTTTCTGCTGACGCGATACAGTTTCTCTTAATTCATTGTTATCAAGTATTACATTTTCTAACTCGTTACGCGTGCTATCCAGTTCCATTTTTAATTGCGAGATTTCATTCTTCCATACATCATTTGAGTTATTATTTACATTGGGTAGTTCGAAACTTCGTATAATTTTATGTCAAGGTCTGAGTTGCTTAGTGATGAGTCAAAGTTAACAGACTCAATTGATTTCGATTTAAGTAACTGCTTACGCCTTATTGTAACATTATTTTCTAGTGACATTGTGGTTTCTTTATTAGAAATCTGTTATAAACTTGTATTGTAATTTTATTATGTTACAAAAAGAATCTCCGTTTGGGGGATTCGAACTCGCACCACAGTACTAACGCTCGATTATTCCGCCCGTTACCAACCACGCCAAACATACGCTAAGCTAGATGGCGAAAATGTGAGTCCTTTTCTTGATAATGAATTTTTTGAATAAGAATTTTTGACACACTCTTTGTTCTTTATGTTATGCCAAACATCACTTTTTTAACTTGAATATCTTTTTAGCACTGATTTAGTACACTTATCGTCTCTTTAATTATGTACTGAGTGTTGACTGGCTTTATTTGTCCTTTTTTAGTTATTTATCCATGTTTTTTCGATATTTGTCACTTTTTAACACATTTTTGTTTAATTTATTTACGAAAACTCATTTTAATTTTATTAAATACTAATAGTTATATTGTGATTCACTTCAATTTTCACTTAGCTAATAGTCACTGAGGTATTAAAGCCGATTTTCATTTTTTGTATATTTTGTCCTTTGTCTTGTAGGAAAAAAAAACAATTCCTTTATCACCACGGTTACGTACACTCACATTAATAAAAAATTTACTGAGACAGTACTATTTACTTAATTTTAAACCAAATAAAACATGACAGTCTGCGAGAATCGAACTTACGCCTCAGAGCGCGCTTCGCGAATTGAACAACGAGTTCAGCTACTTAACGCTAGAGGGTGCTGTAGAGCAATCAACAACGAGTTCAGCTACTTAACGCTAGAGGGTGCTGTAGCCAAATTACTCTATTTAGCACGCTAACTTCATTGAAATAGATGTCATATTCGTATGCACCTGTTATCTATTTTTGAAAACTTGAAAGTATTTACCTTTCCGAGTAAAGATTGCACATACTTTAATCCATCACAAGGCACATTTGCAAGCGTTTCCGAATTCATTTTAATGTCAAGAAACTTTTTAATCACTTCAAAACAAAGATAATCACCGCAAAACTAATCACAACACTTAAATTCACAGAAAATGTCAAAGCAAAAAATGCACCAGTAACCGCTCGAAACGAACTTGAACTAATTTGAAATTGTATTTGTTTCATTCCATAGATCGAGCTTTGCACAGCGACGCGCTCATTCATACTATTTACACACACACGCTTCGCGATACGTTCCATTCATAAAAAATCAAAAGCCAGGCTTAAAAATCAGTACAATTTGGAAAATAAGTACATACTAATGTTATCAACAACGTGAACAATTTGTATACAAATAGTGAGAGGTCCAGAAGCCTCATAAGAAGCCAGCTGGTGCGAGCGAGACGGGACGATGTTTATTGTTGCGTTCTCGCAATAGCGGCATTGGAGAGGTTTGGCAACGGTGCGCGTGATGAAAACTGTGCGGAATTTAAATATTATTCTTCGAGTATGTAAACCTGGCAACCTTGCATCGAACGTATAGCAGGCGGCCGCCGGCCGGGGCGCGCAGTTTTTATTATTCTTATCAATTCTTGCGACATGATTGAGTTGGTTAATTCACAAGTTTACTTGTATAGTTTTATTTTTTATTGTTAGGCTCACGTTTGACTGAAAGCCGGGCTTTTCGGCTTTAATGAAAGGAACGCCCCTGCTGTGGCCAAGACACCTTTAGCCATCTTCGGATCAGTCCCGTGAGTCTGCGAGATTGGCAGTGAGTTTACCCTTCCCGAACCTGGTATTCCTGTCTACCCGGTATCCGTCTGTAACCTTAGGTCGCATGGTGCAGACATCCTGAACTTATTTATATATTTATTTATCACACACTAGGTATATGGTAGGTTAGGGCTGTAGGGCTTATAGGGCTTAAGGTCGTAGGGACTGTTAGGCTTGTAGGTCTCTGTAGGTCCCTTTAGCTTACTATACAGGGTTACTGGTAACTCGACGTATTCCTTGCAGGACATCATAGTAGGGTTAAAATGCAACAAATTAAGCCACCAAATGTTCTACCGAAGTTCAGTGGTTTTTGAGTTAGTAAGGGTTTTAGATTTTTTGTGAAAAATCCCAGATTAAATTATTTGAAGCCAATTTGAAAATTATTCACGGGGCGGCTGTACTCAAATTGGAGTTATTATCATAGTTGACGCCGTAGCGGATCGTTTTTAATAATTAAAAGTTCAAAATGACTAAAACTTTGGTGAAGATCACTAATCAAACAATTTTTTTTTTGTAATTTTTGCTATTACTTCATACAAAATGTTGTCTTAGCACAAAAAAAAATACTACACCAGGTTTACAAATTATTAGTAAAATATCCTTGTCTTATCAGCTATCCAAAAAGGTATGAAAGTTAATACAAAGTCTTGGACTGCATTATGAAAATCGTTTTTGATTTAGTACAAGAAGGTGTTTATTCGGAAAATCAAATTAAACAATTTCGTGAAAATTATTATTATTTTTAATCAATATCAATTTGTGGTCTTTAATAACATGTATTTCACACGTCTTGTTCGAAGTGCTGCCCTCGGTTTCGAATACATGCTCTTATTCGCTTCCTCACTTCGGTTTTTGTGATTCTTGATGTGATTGTGGTCCTCATCTGGTCCACCGCATCTGTTATTCTCTCCCTTAGTTCTTCAATTGAATTTACGGGGGTCACATAAACTAGGTCTTTCATATGACCCCAGACGTAAAAGTCTAGCGGCGTCAGATCAGGGCTTCGTGCAGGCCACGGAATCGGCCCACCGCGCCCAATCCATTGGTTTGGATAGTTTTCATCCAGCAATTGTCGAATTGTGATGCGGAAGTGGGCTGGACATCTGTCATGTTGGTATATCATGTTTGCCCTTCTTTCTTCGGGTACATCCGTGAGCAGTGCTGCTAAATGATTTCGTAGGAAATCTTCATAAAGTTCCCCATTTAATGTTCGGGGTAAAATATGTGGGCCTATTAACTTATCGTCGATAATACCCATCCAAACATTAAGCGAGAACTTACGCGGCGATGCGGTTGGTTTCAGTTTCTTAGGGTTTCCTTCTCCCTTCGGTGCCCAGTAATGTAAATTGTGGTAATTTGTGATACCATCACGGTCAAAACATGACTCATCGGTCCACAGAATGTTTTTCAAAAAGTTTTCACTTTCGGCATCGGCATTTAGCATGAAACGACAAAATTCAAGCCGTCTCTGCGGATCTCCCTCTTCTAATGACTGCACGGGTTGGTAGTGGTATGGATGTCGGCCTGACAAGTGAACTACAGACCAGACTTTCCACTGTGACATACCAAGCTCACGCGCTACGATGTTTGTAGATATGTTGGGCTCGTCAATAAAACGTTGAAGAATCAGCTCCTCGTCCTCAGCCGTGTATCTCCGAGAACGACCAGTGTCAATTTGCCTGCTTCTTTGAACACTGCCAGTTTCAGATAATCGCCGATAAGTCGATCCGAAGACACTAACGTGGGGGAGTCGGCGGTTTGGAAAGCGCAGTTGATATGATCTTCGCGCCTCAGCAGCGTTACCGTCACAAAGTCCGTAACAGTACAATATGTCAGCGTATTCTTGATTAGAATATGCAGCCATAGTCAGCACTTATGAACGTACAGCACAACACAAGAGCAAGATATGGGGCAACAGTCAGGGATATAGCCAGATAACAAAACACGAACTTGCGCAACGTAGAGTTGTAACTAACTAACGCTGACGACCAGATTTTGTGAAGTCGCACCCTGTCTCGTACCGAGGGAACAATAGTGACCAATCATAAAGCTTACCGAGTGTTTGGAATTCAAACGCAGGTAAAAACTACGAAATTCGCAATTTTACCTGCTCCCCATAAAACTTCTATCTTTCCCTGTCACACACGCAAAAGTATTGACAATCATACCTTTTTGGATAGCTGATAAGGCAAGGATATTTTACTAATAATTTGTACACCTGGTGTAGTATTTTTTTTTGTGCTAAGACAACATTTTGTATGAAGTAATAGATAGCAAAAATTACAAAAAAAAAAAAATGTTTGATTAGTGATCTTCACCAAAGTTTTAGTCATTTTGAACTTTTAATTATTAAAAACGATCCGCTACGGCGTCAACTATGATAATAACTCCAATTTCAGTACAGCCGCCCCGTGAATAATTTTCAAATTGGCTTCAAATAATTTAATCTGGGATTTTTCACAAAAAATCTAAAACCCTTACTAACTCAAAAACTACTGAACTTCGGTAGAACATTTGGTGGCTTAATTTGTTGCATTTTAACCCTACTATGATGTCCTGTAAGGAATACGTCGAGTTACCAGTAACCCTGTATATTTCCATGTACCATCACACCCGTGACAATATTGCGGCCTTACGTGACGTTTGTTAAGGGTGGATATACATTGCTATACCTAACATGTCCTGAGGAGGAAACGTGAAGAACAACTAAATCACTTTTCCATATTTTTTTTTCATTTATTAAAAACTTAAGAGCGTAGGTAGGTTTAATATACATTTTTATTTTAAAATTAAATTAAATAAAATATTATTTCTATTTTATACATGCATTTTGACTAGAAAAGTGTTGGAATGATTTACGATAAGCATCCGAAGACAGCTTTCATCGGTCGCTTGGTGGCCTGTGCCACGCCGAGGCGGGTGATTCGCGTCGGTCGGGTCGGCACGTTGATCACATGGTGGCCTGTGCCGACCCGAAGCGGGGGATACACGTCGCTCGGCTCGGCCGGTCGGTCACATGGTGCCTCAGTGGGCGCGGGTCACGGCAGGAAGGCGTCGCTGTCGAGCGGCGGCGCTGCGTCGCTCAGGTACGTGGTGTCGGTGGCGGCGGACGCGGGCGCGGCCCACGACACCCAGCGCGCCTGCGGTACATAACACGAACTAAGCACGCGCTAAATGCACTTATTGTTATTATATTATTATTAATCAACTGGAAAAATCTGACAAGATCTAGCTGTCACTTTGAATCAGAATTATGTTTACGTTCGGGCATACAAAGACGCGTGAGTTCGGAATGATAGCGTTTCCGGTACACCGGTGCCAGACGGGCGCCGCGTGCGTGGGACATTACCTCAGCGCGGTCGCGCGACTCGCGCCAGACGTCTTGTTCCAGCGGCAGCGCGTCCAGCGGCACGTCCAGGCACGGCGCCAGCAGACGCGGCGAGTCCGCCAGGAACGCCGCCACCTCCGCCGCGCACGGTCGCGCCTTGTGCTCCTGCTGCCAGCACGACTTGATCAGACCCTCGCTGCAACACGGGACATTCCATTATTCTTTTCCCAATAAAAATTATATCGGATGTTAGGGTGAACAGTGGCAACTTCCAAAGGACGGATGGATAACCTTATATAAAAATATATTAGGTACAAAAGCTTTTGTCGAAATTTTATCTGCGAATTTTACAGTTTTCTATTTCCAGAATTTTACGTGTAGTGACCGCACCCTACGATAACACAACAAAACGTCAGCGTCAACTGCGAGCTATTATGCTATATGAGCATCGACTTAAAGTCTCTTCCAACAGAAACGGCTAAAAAGATTAACACTGCATTGCATGGACCGGGTACCTACTACTAGCGATCGGACTGTTCGTTTCTGGTACAAGCGTTTTGACACCGGTGATATAAGCTGCGAAGATCAACCTCGCCCAGGCCGACCAACCAGCTTCGATGAAGATGCTTTGCGTCACGAACTTGAGCTACATCCAGACTATAGTACGCGCGATTTAGAGAAGGCGCTTGGACAATCCCACGCGACTATAGATCGTTATCTCAAATCGATGGGATATCGCAAAGTGATGTCACGTTGGACACCTCATGCGTCAACGGACCATGACCGGGCCGTTCGTGTGGCCATTTGTCAAAGTTTATTACTTCGTCCGCACAGACGAGACTTTCTCAAGGACATTATTACATGTGACGAGAGCTGGATACATTATGAAACTAACACGCGTCATGCCTATTGGATTCCTCGCGGGGAAAACCCACCAGCCCAGCCTAAACTTAATGAACACGGTCGTAAGATTATGTTGTCTGTTTTCTGGGATTGGCAAGGAATGATTTTCTGGGAACTCCTCGAATCTCATCAGACTATTTACGCCAATCTGTATACGCAGCAGCTTCGCAAACTAGCAACGATGTTAAAAATTAAGCGGCCAAAACGACTTGGAGTCCAACTTTTGCATGACAACGCACGACCTCATTGCGCCAAGTTAACACATAAACAGCTGGAGGAGCTAGGATGGCTGACTGTTCCACATCCACCGTATAGCCCGGATCTTGCGCCTTCAGACTTTCAGTTATTTCGAGCTCTTAAATTTCATTTACTAGGAAAAAAAATCGAAAATTCTGGAAGTACATATTAAAATTGAACTTGAAAATTTTTTCGAGTCCCAGCCTGCCTCATTTTGGGAGAAGGGTTTTCGAATTTTGCCCAGTAGAT
This sequence comes from Eremobia ochroleuca, assembly GCA_949629135.1. NCBI lineage: Eukaryota > Metazoa > Arthropoda > Insecta > Lepidoptera > Noctuidae > Eremobia > Eremobia ochroleuca. The sequence continues at coordinate 160,456 of OX451393.1, forward strand.
GGCTGAATGTTGTTGATAACGAGGGAGACTATATAATTGATTAAATGTATTTTTAATATAAAAAATATTAATAATAATTTGTCTTTTAACTGGCAATAATTTATGAGACAACCTAATACAATCGGGGGACATAGATCCACTTCCACCTCAACGACCATATTCGCCTGCACGGTACTGCGCGTATATACACGTGTGAGGGCTTTCAACACAAACATTTACTCGTCATACGCTATAACTACGAGAAGGTGATAGTGTGTGGGGTCAATACTAGACAAAGATAACAATATACTTTTGTTTTCTTCATATTACCTAGTGTTCGCACCGAGCCAATCCGAAATTAAAGCTAAAATTTGAATCTATAATTGTGACCGACTTACATTTACAACATGATAAACATTGATTTCACTGTAGCGTAGCGGCCTCTAGCATTAAGCAGCGGAACAATGATAGGATTATGTCCTTCATTCGGGCCAATGGTTGAAAGATGACGCTAGCATATTTTGAATGGACTACCGCAGTTTCATGCTATTGACCGCTAGAGGCACAATTTTATCAATGAGTGCGAGTGAGACGGAGAATTGATTGTGGTTTCGCTTCCCGATACTGGAGGCAGCACTGTATGCTTGAATAGCCTCGAACTTTCTAAAAATGGAACAATAATCGGTTTCCGCCCAATGTTGTCTATTGTTTCAGTCACCCAAGCGCGCTTGCAGAGGAAAGTTTAGTTTCACACGTTTCTTAATTTGTAACTCGTAAGTGAGGATCGGTAATTTAACCAAAGCTATCTTTGCCTTCGGCGATCTATGTAATACCGACAGTAAATCGAGTGATATTAAATAATTGTTTTATTGCTCGATTTGTCCATTGTCCCTAATAATAATCATCAGTTCATGTGGCAGTGTCAATGTATGACTTGTAAACAAGTGCCTGTTGGTTCGAAACCCACCCGTTTCAATTGATCGGTTTTATGACTTGTTTACTTTTTTTTTATAAATAAACTACCAATACTTATTTTTTATATTAAAATTAATGTTACTATTATATTTTTTATTTTTTTAATTTTTTTTATTATGTATGGTCTGTCTGAAATAAATGAATTAATTAATTAAACCGAAAATTACTAATCTTCCAGTTAAAATCCAAATATTGCCGGGCAAAACGTAGTCGTTCCTCCTTGTTTTTTTGAGTCAAAAATGGTTTTTTAGCTGTTTTCCGATGATGTAAACCTTCAGCATGGAGTGCACGGCGAACAGTTCGCAATGATGTAGCAAATTGATCTGCAAACATTCTAGTTGGAATGAAACCATTTGTTTCATATTCTTCCACCATGAAACGTCGCTGAGTCGGGTTGATAAGCGGCGGCTTTAAACCGATTCATTGCGCGCCGTGGCAAGCCTCGCAGCATATTGTCCGATAACGGAACAACATTTGTCGGTTCTTATAATCAACTACGTCTTTTTTGCAGAGCTCAAATATTGCATATGACGTCGCTCAGGAAGGAATTGATTTCAACTTTGTGCCTGCCTACTCCCCCCATTTTAATGGCGTCGCTGAGGCCGCTGTGCGCTCCACGAAACATCACCTAAAGAGACTGCTTAAACTAACGCACTTCACGTACGAAGAGATGGCTACGTGCCTAACTCAAATAGAGGCTATTCTCAATTCCCGACCTCTTACTCCTTGTTCTCCTGATCCACTTGATTTCTGTGCTTTAACTCCTTCTCACTTTTTAATTGGAAGATCTCTCACGTCCGTTCCGCATCCACAGATGACTGACAGCGGAAACATCAGTCGACTCGAGCGATTCCAAAGGGTGGACATACATCAAGCAGCATTTTTGGAGAAGATTTAACACTGAATACATATCTCTGTTGCAGCAAAAAACCAAGTGGTCTACAACATCGGGTGACATCAAGGTGGGGAGCCTCGTCCTGGTCAAGGATAAGGCGCTTCCACCTCTCTGCTGGCTGCTGGGTCGCGTCGTGCAGGTGTACCCGGGCTCCGACGGCGTCGTGAGGGTCGCCGAGTTGAAGACGAAGAAAGGGACAATTCGGCGGGCTTTCAACAACGTCTGCCCGCTGCCACTTTTTTGAAGAATGCTTCAACCCGGGGAGCATGTTCGCGCGCGAACGCATGGTAACGCATGGCAGACGAAAGCGGGGAGGGGAGGCGCGCGGGACGGAGAGGGGACGAGCGCGCCACCGCGGCCCGGCCGCCCGCGCCAGGAGTGACCGTCAGGGTGCGTTTCCACAGAAGCGGAGCTGCGCGAAGCGGAGCGGAGACGTGTAGGAATCGTCCAAACACAGACGAGACAAGTGACGCGATGAGGATTTCAACCATTGTGATTAGTCGATTCCTGCACGTCTCTGCTCCGCTTCGCCCAGCTCCGCTTCTGTGGAGACGCACTCTTAGATCTCGCAAGCGAATGGGCAATATATGATTTTTGTTACCAACTGATGCAGTTAATAATTATAACATCATTTTATTATTACAGTCCACTAGTTTGATTTAATATCGAAGAGCCAAATTCCATAACAATCAACTTCTTACACGACTCTGCGGACTACCTTCTTCCTCAAACTTCTTTACGCAACGCCTCACAGTATTTCTCTAAAACAAAACGAAAAAAATATTTTCACACTTGCAACTAACTTACCGATTTATTTAATAAGAAAGTCATGCGCCACAATTATCATCACAATAAAATTATAATCTTTAAAAATAACTTACACATAAGCCGGTTTCAGTTGAAACTTGAGAAATATTAAGCCCATTTTTATGCAAAGCGACAACATTTGGCCTGGCATCATAGTATTGATATACTAATATTTGCTTGCATCTTGAATGAAGATAATCAAACAACACGCTAATCGCAATAATAGCACAAACGCTCGTAACAAAGTTCACCAACCAACAACGTCGTAATAAGCTATTAGTCTGTGGTCGTAACTACTTTATTCAATCCAGTAGTTTATTTTGTTTCACAATCTCCCTCATCTTTTTTCTTTTTTGTTATTATACTATCTTAACCTTTTGAACGCCAGAGTATAAACGTATCGCCGTACCCCTGACGTCAGACCACTTTTTCTGTCAAATGACCTTCATAAAAAATAGGGATTCCAAAACGTATATCGATATACAACTGAGTTTTTATTTTCGTCTTTAATTTTCTAATAAGCCGTACTCAAGACACTGAAATTTTATTTAACCTGCCACTATATTCCAATATAGTAATCTTTACACAGCATTTAACAGAGACTATCAATGAAAAAGCAGATATTAGAAACTAAAAATATATATTTATTACAATATGGTTACAACACTATTCAACATGACTTGTCTTGGTATTGTGGCAATGGCGTTGCTTGCCAGTCAATTTTATGACATTCTCGCATCTGAATTAGGGATGTAGCAGTGTACACGTTGGTTATCGATTCTAATAAGTATTCTTATCTAATATAATACGTTTTATTTCTCCTGATACCAACTTATACGAGGGCTGCCTTTTAAGTCGTGTCGTTTGCAAACCTCCCGCAATTATTAAAAAAAAAAAACATGGCTTTTTTCTTCTTTATGAAATTAGAATTCGAAAACTAAAGAATGTTTTGTGATCGGTCGAATAGTTTTATTGTAGCGTCTATTAAATTAGACTATCCAAGAAATCCTGCACGAAGAACTCGGCGTAAGAAAGTTGATCTCTCGTTGGATACCACAATTGCTTAGCGACGACCAAAAGGCAGCCCGTGTTAGATGGTGTCGCAAAACTCTGCAGCGATTCAACCGAGGAGAGTCAAAACACGTTTATGATATGGTTAGTGGTGACGAGTCTTGGATATATGCTTACGATCCAGATTCCAAGCAGCAGTCAACTGTCTGGGTCTTCCAAGATGAGCCAAAACCGACTAAAGTCATACGCTCACGGAGCACTTCAAAAACAATGGTTGCCTCGTTTGTGGCAAAGGGTGGTCACGTCGCCACTATTGTACTAGAAGATCGCAAGACGGTTAACGCTGACTGGTATACCACTGTTTGTTTGCCACAAGTCATCACAGAGTTTCGAAAAAACAACTCAAGACGTCGTATGATACTGCACCATGACAATGCAAGTTCGCACACCGCCCGCGATACAAAGATGTTTTTGAACACCCAAAATGTCGAAATTTTAGATCACCCACCTTACAGCCCTGACTTGAGCCCTAACGATTTATTTACGTTCCTCAAAATTAAGCAAATTCTTCGTGGTCAACGTTTCAGCTCACCCGAAGATGCTGTTGATCACAGAACTATATATAATAGAACGCTAGTCTTCGTCCATTCGTACGGGAACCGAGCGTGTAACATTTTTCGTAGGTACTTTGACGTCACGGCCGTAATTTAGTGATGGGATCGCAAGCCGCGCGAAATCGATCGCCGGCGGCGCGGCGTCGCACGCGCCGGTCGTCAGTTCAGCTTCTAGTATTTAACTCATCGAATGCCGTAATTAGAGACACAATAGAAAGACAATTGCTTATGTCGAACTGTGTAACTTAAGACATTCAAAAGGTTGAAGAGGGAGGCCGCGCGGCTTTTTGTAGGAAACCATTTTTGCAACCATTTTTTTCCTTATTTTTAATATAAAGGATCTTTCGGAAACCTGAAAAAAGTGCATTTAAGAAGTAACCATTAGCTGTTCGTTTATAATATTTGCATTTCACTACCTACATTACGTAGTTACGTTTTAATTTAAAAATATAATTATCATTTCCTCTGCTTTCAAAATCGATTATAACTGAGTACGAAATCGGCATCGAAAATTGCAGTGTACAACACTAATGACTACTTTTGACAGAGGAAATGAGAAATTGACCTTGAAAGGTTAGATCGCTTATGTTTACATTGCTGGTTTTCAATGCACGACAAGTCTGGCGCGTTAAATTAAAGCCGCAATGATAAAATATTTGGATACACTACTGTTTGGATAAAAATAACAAAATAAATTGTTTTATAAATAACAACAAATTATTTTAAGACAAATAGTACTTACGGATGATAAGAAATACCTCGATTACCAGCTCCAACTTCATGGGTGGAATTAGAACAATTAAGTATCGCACAACTAGGCATTTTGTTTTTATCACCTGACGTCACACGCGGAAAGCGGTCGGAGGCAGACTGAAGTTCGCCGCGAGCAATGGTGTCGCACGGCACCACTTCTCCACGCGAGGTACCTACACTTATGCAATCTACTATAATCTATATCTATGCTGTTGACGCATACAAATCGGCCGTTTTGACTACCCCCACTTCGGAGTGGAATAAATGTTTTAAAAACTGGTTCGAATGCATGCAAAAGTGTATTAAATATCGCGGAGAATTCATTGAAAAACAATAAATAGTAATAATCTATTAGATCGTCTATACTTATTTCAAACGACACAACTTAAAAGGCCGCCCTCGTACACAAATAATATACTATGGACTAAGATTTCATATTCATCTTCTTAAGTTTTTATTGATTTTACAATCATACGTCACAACACTAGCTGTCACATATAGCAGACTACGGCGTGTGAGACACTCCTTTTATACGCGTTTAACATCTACTTTTAAAACAACAAATTACTCGATTTTGGCGGTTTATTTATATTAGTTCCATGCAATAAAATATAGACGGAACCTTAAACTTTTAAATTATATAAATAAAAACACACAAAAGTAATGATTAAATTGTTTATTTCATAATATGGTGCGACGTGTATTTTGTCATATATTTGTGACGTTGGCGTTGAGGGTAAGATTTCGTTTGTCACATATATGTGACAATGGCGTTCAAAAGGTTAAGAGGGTTTATGCGTTAGAGCCATGCTGGAGTCAAAATTGATGATTTCCGACGGACAATAAAACCATAATATGTTTAATTTATAGATGAGATATTGACGTCATATTATTGGGAATTTTATAATCTAGTGCATGGCTGAAAAACATTTTCAATTTTTTGTTTAGTTTTCTCATCAGAACCGTTTTTATGCAAGCCTTTTTTAAAACTAGCGATCGACGGTCTAAGCAGATGCTAGATATTAGTAAAACCATATATGACAAACTTATTACAACATTACTTTATAAAAAATAAGAACATTTTTTAGTGCATGGCTGAAAAAAAAACACGATTACTGTAAGTTTTCATTCAAGAAAAGTATATTCAAAAGTGTCAATTGTAGCCACTTTTTGAGATATTAAACGTGTTAGTTTAGGATGAAATCTGAAATATTTATATTTTCTTTTAGACCTATTAAATTAAGACATTTATGTTCTAAAACATGGTTCAAATATTTTTTTAATAACTTATATGTTTATTTTACTATGAATTATTTAGTATTGCTATATAATCGGCGCGGATTCACGCCACCGCTCATTGCCGGCTGAGGCCTTTCAGAGGCAGGACGTGTGTCGCTCCCATCGCTGCGTGTCGCGTAAAATATTATCGTACTTTCGCGAGTTTTTAGCGCGACTGGGACATATTGATACTTTTTATTATAATATATTTTTATTATATTACAGAACTTTGGTGAGTACATATTTTAATGTAATGGTATTCAATTAACTTAAGAAGATTAAATTAGACTTCTTTATGTATGTTTCGATTTTACTTTTTTTTAGATATGGCTAACAAAAGGCGCTATACGGGAATAAAACGAAAAAAATATGAAAATTTAGCCAAGGCTAATGAAGCTAAAAGGTAAGTTACCGAGGAGCCACTTTTTAACTATGTAACAGGTTATAGCCAATTCATATTTTTCTTACACGGGGATAGAATTCGTAATAATTTGCGTTTATTCTGTCTTATAATCTCATAAACTGAATTGACCATTCTGGGGTTGTCAGTTTTGGATAGTTGAGAATATACCACTGAAACGAGGTGGGTTCTCTACTTATAAAAAAAATATCTATATTAGGTGTAATTAGTAAACCATAAGAAACAATATTATACTTACTACTTTCTGAAGTCAATATAATTTTTTCAAATTACTTTTTGTCTGGGTATTTTTATGAAACACAGTAGTAATAAGATAAAATTAATATCCGATTCGTTGTTATAGGCAGAAAAGAGAAGTTCAAAAATATTTCAAAATGCTGTTGTAAGTTTTATTTTTTTTTACTTCTTTATATGTTATGGCAATTTTTGAGATTTTATATCTAAACAGACACGTGTTTCCTTTATTTTGAATTAGCACCTATTAAACCTAAACTAAATAAGACATTTCTTCGTTATTTATTTATCTCAAGCCGACAATCGATCGCCTGTCGTGGTGCTTCTTATGGTTTGTGTCACTTCATATTATACTCTGCATATTATTTTCAGACTCAACAAAGAGAAAAAGTCACTGAAAAAACACTGGAAATTCAGGAAAACTTGCAGGCGTTAGAAACGGTTCCAACTCAAGATCCTGACGCAGGAAATCTTGTAAGAATGACTTGGACATTTGTAAACATATTTTAGCACAAATAAAACATTGTTGTGTCTCAAGCCGACAATCGGCCGCCGGACACGATGCTTACGGTTTGTGTCACTAACCGACACAAACCGACCAACATGTTATTTTCAGACTCAACAAAAAGAAAAACTCAGTGAAATAACACTGAAAATTCAGGAAAACTCGCAAGCATTAGAAACGGCTTCATCTCAAGATCCTGACGCAGGGAATCTTGTAAGAATTACTTGGTCGTTATATACATATTTTAGCACAAATAAAACATTGTTGTGTCTCAAGCCGACAATCGACCGCCGGTGTCACTATGTTATACCTACCTGTTATTTTCAGACTCAACAAAAAGAAAAACTCAGTGAAATAACACTGAAAATTCAGGAAAACTCGAAAGCATTAGAAACGGCTTCATTCCACTATACATAGAGTACTCACGGAGGATTTATGTCTGGTCAATAAAAGTGCAGTGTGGGTGCCTCACACTCTGAACACGGATCAGAAGGAGTTTCGTTATGAAACTGCGCGTAGCCATTTATCGTGGTATCGCCGTAAGAAAAATATACTTAATAGATTCATATGCCTTGATGAAACTTGGGTCGAATTTTATACTCCTCGTCAAAGACATCAGTCACGATGTTGGGTGGAACCGGGCACTTCAGCTGAACATTTACCACGTGCAGAGCTACATGAACGAAAAATACTACTAATAGTACCTATGGATGTCAGAGGCATTGCTTTTTGGAGAACTTATGATGAAAATACAACTATGACTGGAGAGCGATATAAGTCATTTTTAGAAGAAAATATTCCTATTTGGGCAGAGGAACATCATATAACGAGTCCTATAATTTTACATGATAACACCAGACCGCACAAATCAAAAATAGTTCAGAATTTAATTGAAGGAAAGGATGGATTGAAATTATTCAGCCGCCATATTCCCCGGATATGAATCCTTGTGATTTCAATTGTTTTGGCCATGTGAAGAGGAAATTGTCGGGTACTCGATACAATAGCAAAAAGGAGTTAGATATTAAACTAAAGAGCATTATTGATGAATTAAATGAAAGTGGTACTTTAAATGGTGTTCAAGATTTGCCAGCAGTCTGGGAGCGAGTGATTAATAGTGGTGGAGATTATTGATTAGTGTCACAAGGTTATATAATATAGTAGTCAGTTTTTGTAACATAATAATAATAAAAAAATATGACACCGGAAGTGGGATGACCTAATATAATATTAATCGTTGTAGAACTTTACATTTGTACTACATTTCTAACTTTTCACCCCTGATTAGTATATATATACTTTACTAGCGACCCGCCCCGGCTTCGCACGGGTGCAATGGAGAAACTGATAATTTTAGAGCCACTATTTCTCGTAAAAAGTATAGGATAAAAAATGGTTATTGTGGGTTATCCCTAAGAGATAGGCATATACAATCGCGGACTTTTTTGTAGACCTTTTTAAGGTGTACAATACTGTAGTACATTATTTTGATCTATCTCGACGGGTTCAGCCAGCGTTTACAATGTAAGCGCAAAAAAATGTGTTTAATTACAACATCACATTAGAAACCTCTAAAATTATCAGTGTTTCTCTACTATATTATGCATGTATTATAGATACAAACCTTCCTCTTGAATCACTCTATCTATTAAAAAAAACCGCATCAAAATCCGTTACGTAGTTTTATAGATCTAAGCATATATAGGGACAGACAGACAGGGAAGCGACTTTGTTTTATACTATGTAGTGATTTCTCTACTATATTATGCATGTATTATAGATATAAACCTTCCTCTTGAATCACTCTATCTATTAAAAAAAACCGCATCAAAATCCGTTACGTAGTTTTATAGATCTAAGCATATATAGGGACAGACAGACAGGGAAGCGACTTTGTTTTATACTATGTAGTGATAAAGTATCCAAAACTGCCTATTTATTTCACAAGGTTGTAATAAAAATAAGAATAGTAAATAAAAATCAACTAACGGTTAAATAAGTATCATTATACATAACTCAACGGATCAACATGGGTTAGTTTGACTATAATGACAGAGAGCACACCAACTCTACGCACACAGACACACGCGCATCTGTGTGAGTGCAAAGAGCACTGCAATTACCTAAACTTGGTGCCGCGGATTTGGCGTTAACGCTCTTAATACGCTCGCGACATGGCAGGCTTGTCACTAAGGCAAATGATCATTATATCGCACTCTTTCTAACTTGATAATGATGAAAGAGTGCGATATACGAGATCGTGTATGTGTGCAAAATGCTTGTTATAGAAAAAGGTCGTAAGTGCGACTTGTTTTGATGCGATAGATTTGTGAAACTGTATTTGGTCTTATGTCCCTTATTGTAAAATGCGATTCAAATAAGAATTGGAATGTCAATGACCTCTTATATGTCAAATGTTGCTTAAAAAGTACGGTTTGCAAAGAAAACTTACTTGCGTATAAATATCGTTTTTTTTTGTTTAACCGAGTCTTAGTTGAATCAAAGTGAAAAAAAAACATCAAAAAGTTAGTCATAATTACGTTAGGCAACTCGAAAGTGAAATTGAGAGTCTGACATTAGAAGCAATTGCTTCAATTACGAGCGACGATACGAATACTGGCAACGAGAGATATTTGAAGACGATGATAATTTTAGATTTATTATAAATACAGGTAACAGAATGTCTATTTTTATTTTAATTAGCAGTTGGTGAAATAAAATATTAAATACCTACATTAATACACGTTTTATTTTATAGGGGAAAGCAGCAGTGATGATGATAGTGATGACAGCGACGATGACCACTCAAACAGTGATGCAGACATGAGCGGAATTGAATACCTAAATTCTGATTAAAAAATCTTCGTTCATGATTCGTAAATAAATGTTGTTTAAAAAATATCTTGTTTTGCTCACCCTACCCAATTTATTCGATTTGACAGCTATGACGTTACAACATGGCGCTAAGTCTATTAATTTCTGTGATTGCACTTTCCCTTCATACTTTTCCTCGTTTAGGACAGGCAAAAATACCTAATTCATTGTTAAAAGCATTTTAAGAAAAGTGAAGACAAAAAAAACATTGGTGATAGGGAAAACACTCGTGCGAATTAGTGGACTTTATAGGGAAAACCCACGTGCGAATTAGCGAACTTTAGGTACCGACTACATCTTAGGTATTTTTGGCGTTTTTAAAAAGAGAAATCACGTTATTTACAACTTGGTTAGGTTGTCCCTTTCAACAATGCACTGTTTTTGATTTAAACAATGATTAAATACCTACTTACTAAGAAAATCAATAATAATTAACCTTTTGACCGCCACGGACGGCTATAGCCGACAAACGAAAACGTGCCAAACACGCCACCGACGTCTACAGCAGTCAAGAAAACGACATTTTTTTAAATACAAAATAAATATACTAAATTAGAAAAGATTTATTTTGTACTTAAAAAATGTTGTTTTCTTGACGGCTGTAGACGTAGGTGGCGTGTTTGGCACGTTTTCGTTTGTCGGCTATAGCCGTCCCTGGCGGTCAAAAGGTTAATAACTTACATAAGTTTTAAAATCTGTTCAAAATGTGAATTGTTTACGTCTACACGTCACGTCTTCTTATTTTGCACTCGATTAAGCACAACACTGTCACTCTACGTCATTGAAAGCACTTTTAATGCGTCTTTTCAATTCGCGTCTGGTATTAAACTCCGTGGCATACACACGGCGTTTTAAATCTCCCCACAAAAAAAAATCAAGGGGAGTGAGGTCAGGCGACCGTGGGGGGCAGGCAATAGGGCCTCTGCGACCAATCCATCGCCCGGGGAACTCCGCGTCTAGCATGGATCTGATCTGTAGCTGAAAGTGAGCTGGAGCGCCGTCTTGTTGGTAGTGGAGGTTTCTCAAGTATCGAAGGGGCTCATTTTGCAGCATTCTGCCAATCACTCGCCGTAAAATGATCATGTAGGACTGACCATTTAAGCTGCCTTCGATGAAATGACGCCCAAGAATAATCCCTCCTAGCATACCCGCCCAAACATTGTCCCTGACGCGTTCGGTTTTCATCCAGATCTTGTAAGCATTGCTTCATCTGTGAACAAGATGGATATGTTGTCCAAGTTATGCAGAAGCCAGTGCGAGAACGCTATCCGTAGTTGATGGTCGTTTTCATTCATCTCTTGAACGGGCTGGAAATGGTATGGGTGTTGGTCACCGCGATGCAGGATTTTCCAAACAGTCCCATGGGACACATTAAACCGCCGGGGCCACTCTTCTGGTGCTTTCTTCAGGATGGTTCTCGAAGAAGTTTAAAATTTCTTCTTGAATATACACCGGAATCTGTTGGTTACCACGACCATGTGCGTGGCTTGGTACGGTGAATTGACATAAGTGCGCAGTCTGAGTAGCCGCTAAAATTGTTGCCCGATGTGGTACCCGTTGACCCGGGTACGATTCCTGGTACAGGTTCTGAACAACACAAACTATCACCGGCTATCGCATAAAGTCTAACCATTTCGGTTAATTGGTCGTTCGAGTACACCATTGGCGGTAAAATAACAGCGCGTCGATACACGTCATGCGCGATAGCAGTCTGGTACGCGAACACGGCACGCGCACTCTCTAGCGCGCAGTGGTCTCGAACCTACCGATTTTTCGGTATTTCGATTTGGGCTCACATAATTTATAACAATCATACTTAAGTATGATTGTTATAAATTAGTCTGTAATAATTAGTAGTACTTAGTAGTAAGTGTAATATTGTATTTTTTTGTCAAATACCTACCGATCTACCGATCTCACTCTACGACGTTCGAGACCACTGTTAGCGCGACTGAACGCAGACT